>OLMO02000286.1:1973314-1986605 GCA_900291935.2 Cassiopea xamachana
TGATGAATGATGATGAATGATGATGATGATGATGGTGATGATGATGATGATGATGATGATAATGATGGCTAGTCCATGGTTGGAGACCTCCATGTGGTGGCAAGCGGGCACAGAGAAACAGCTACCCTTAAGTTGATAGTAGTTTATATTGCAGAGAATCAGAACTAGGGCAGATGTTGATGACCTGTGGCAAACTGTCCAACCAGGCCCCTTCAGTGAAAAGCAGCCTGAATGGCTCACACTACAGCTCTGCCTAGTAACTGTTGGGGTTACAGAGTGGATGGAGTGTAGCCGACTCGATCACCTCTTTCAAACAAATTACACAGGCGAAAACTGACCCCAGGGTCAGTCCTAGGCCCCCTTCTGGGGCGAAATAGTAAAGACAGACAGACAGACAGACAGACAATTATAATGATGATGATGAAGATGATGATGAAAGCAATCAAAAAGTGCTAACAAATGAGTGTTACGATGAGACAAGTGGTGCATTGTTTACTTAATGCCCAGCTCAACGCACATAAGAGGTGTTATTCCTCCATCGAGGGATTTTTACGCATTTTACATAGAGATATCAAATTTTATATTGTTTACATGAATCCCAGTTCGACACTATCAATAGCTATTATTCTTTCATCGAGGGATACTTATGCATTTTTCATGGAACTATAGGATTGTGTACTGGGGTTCCATCTACCTGATACTATTAATGTGGTTACCAGTAAGTGTCTTCAACGTTTACACGTTTTTATAAGAAACCTAGCTCAAGACCTAGTACTAAAAGTTTGTTAATTTTTGGCCACATTTTAGTTCTAAAAGTTTCTTAATGTAGCGAACTGAATTGCTGCGAAAGCATACACATAATGCAAATTTAGCAAACTTCTTTTCCTATAACAAACAAATTGCGTTAGGACGAGTTAAATTCTAAATCAATGTCATATTCACATTGTTTTGGTACAGCTTTACGTCGAACCAGGTAAAGACTTCAACGTGCTATTTATCTACAGTTTCTTAGCTCTTTCCTTGTAGTTCTAAAAGTTTCTTAAATTTTAGGATACTTGGTTGCTTAAAAAGTGGTTTCTTATCAAAAAACGTGTATGCTCTAATTAGCTTCACATGACCGGCACTTTTTAATTTGTAGTTCACGCAGCCGGAATTGAAAACAAATAACATAGCACTTTAAATATGGTATTCACCTTTATTATAACAACATTTTCCTATTTATTATATGAACTATCAATACTTATTCAGATTTCATTGTCTCGTAGCGATGGCAACAATCATGTTCGGTTAACCCGACTTCTCCTATATTCTCTTACCACAGGGAACCATTGATTGGGAACGGGTGATAAACTGTGCTATTGGACTAACATCAATACAAGCAAAACGTATTGCCACGAGTTGTGTTGATTCAGGCCCAACATTACAACATAAGGGGGCCATTGAGTATATAACCCCATTAAAATTCTCAATCAATTGCACCCTGTGTTATAAGTTCAGTGGAGAAAGATCAAATGCAAGTATGACCACATTTTGCCAGAAAATTTTTGAGAAACTGCTAAGAAATAGGAAAGTCTTTGGCAAATGCAAAAACGTCCCCCTGAGCTACTGATTGAAAGATTGATTGACCGATTGAATGATTTACTGACTAAGTCACTGATTGGCTAATTGGCTGATTAAATGATTGATTGATTGATCAGGAGAAGGACTCTACAGCATGAACCAGCCTCGTATGAAAGACGAGTTGCAATGACGTAAGTATTCCCCAATAGCGTTTCAGACGCGATGACCTTCTTTGCACCAGCGTGTTTACTAATATCCGTATATTATGCAGCTGGAGTTCAACAACGTCTATTGTGCTTAAAAACCCGAAATGAAATCAGCATTTTGGAATACATACAGGGCGTGAAAAAATCGACTTTATTAGGATTTAGCAGCACTTTAAGCCGCATACTGAAATGGAATTCGTAGTGTTGTAAGAAAAAGAAAAATGAACCAGGGTAATTTTCTCGGTGTAGTTTATTGGATAAAATATTGGAGTGTGAAGATGTTTGAGAGCAAGCCTTTCTTCAAATATCTCTTACTTCTTGGGTCACGAGAAAAATTATTCTCCCGAAAGAACGACCGACATAAAATCCCCTTTGTCTGAACTCTGCTATCTTGTAAACAATTCTAGTTGCATATCTATGATAGATTGAAAATCCAATTCTTAACTGTTATAGTCGGAATTTCTCTGGCTACCACGCATTTACAAATAATTCAACCTACCAGAAGGGCTCTGTTTTTACCGTAACATATTCTCAGTGCAATAATCAACTTTATGCAACTTTGAAAGAGACAATGGATTTCGATTATTGAAAAGAGTCAATTACATTATTTTATCCAAGGCTTTACGAACTGTTATCACCTTGACTACGAATCTAAATGCAGCCTTATCGTTTACAAGGAAGGTCACAGCAAAATAGGAAAGGGGATATTCTTCGAAAAATGTCATCAAATAAACCGTAAAAGGCCACACTAAATTAAATTGCATATAAGGAAGGTGATTATTACTAAGAGTAAATAGCAAATACGAATGTCTGTTGTCATGAATACGAAAGTGAAACAATACGATTTATCTGACCAATTAATTAACAAATAACGAATGTATTTACTATTGCCTTTAAAGATATTATCAATCCAGTTTCAGGAGATTTAATTTCTGGTCTAAACTATCTCAAATGATATGCAAAGGTAAAGCGTTATGAAGTTAATGTTAGACTTGAAAGTCAGACTATATGAAGTAGATCAGTATAGCCCTTGCGCAGACTCGACTGGTTTACGTTAAAACAGGTTAATTGAGATTCTTAATTCAGCTCAATTTCAAGTCTCTCAAGCTCTCACTTCAAGTTCATTTTCAATAAGAAAATGGTGTACAAGAAAGTAGTACTTATCTGCTCAAAAAGTTATAAAAGTTCAGTACTGGATTTATGAGACTTCAGAAAGATTTTTATTGTTTTTGTATTGAAGTTAGATTTATCTGTGTACAAAATATCATATATGCGGTGTTGGCTACCCTCTAACAGTGTAACTTCTGTAATATACTAAAATTGTACGTGGAGCTTTTTCATTTTCCACTAATGTGCATACGCAGAACATTGGAACTCAAAAATATTTGCTAAGACAGTTTTAAGTACGTTTTGATACTGGAATCATGAAAATGTCTAGAAAGTTTTATTAAAGGATCTTTGTTGCAGATCTTTCCATTTTCTACCGCTATTTTCATGGACATTGCTCTCAGGAAATCCAGAATATTATTCCTGATCCAGTGAGGCGTGTTCAAACCACCAGAAGCTCTACCCATTCACACCCTTTCCAAGTTACACTACCTAATCCACGAACTGTAGCGCACAAATCATCTTTCATCCCTGGAACTTCTCTACTGTGGAACTCATTGCCACTCACTACTTTCCCTGAATCCTACAATTTTTCATCTTTAAAATCTAACATCAACAAACTTAATCTTGTCTCCCTTTCTACTTAAACTTCCCCTCATTTTCTCAGTTTTTCCTTTGTCGGGGCTTTGTTATAGGCCCTATGGCCTTTCCCCGACATTTCTTACTAAAAAAAATTAACGGAAACCAGAAAGGTCTGCATTCAGGCTAGATCGTTCCTAGATATTTTTCTTCAGGGGTGTAGGGCCTAAATAAACACGATCAAGATCACAAGAGCTGGCATGTTAAAGAGTATCGGGTGTATAACTGACAATTCGAGTATAATTTCGTTAATCAATTGAAAGTACCCATTAGCATCTTATGTGTACAGATATTTTTACAGATGTTTGCAGCAAATATTACCTCTGGGGTTTAGAGTCAATTAGAAAATGTGAAGTCGTAACACTTCGAAATTCATAAACTTTATGGCTTCCATGATGCGGGCTTTTTGGGACTAGTGCGAGACCACCGAAACGTCATTGTTCGTTAGTTACACACTTTGTACCCTGAAAATAGTACATAAGAAGGAGAAGTATTGCCATTTGGCACTTTGTTATAAATTATTGTTGGCAAAACAAGAGGACGTTACACTACATGTCAATCAAAAAGGATCCTGTCGACCCTCATTGGCAATCCAAAAGCTCTGTAGGGAATCTGTCCTCAAATTTTTTGCCTGTTACATGCAGCTTTCTCATAACAGACTTTTCATTATTTACAACGGGGTTGGTACCGAAGCTTGGTTGATTGTGAGAAATTTTCTGAAAGAATGAGGTTGTGTGAATGTATTGCAATACACTTTCAAGGTTGGGAAGATAATTTTTTGGAAAAGAAATCATTTCTCTGTGGTACCAGCCCCTCTCAATCAATCATTCAATGAATATATTTAAAGCTGGTACAGAGGTACATAGTATTTAAAAATACTGATTAAAACCAACTATTTAACAAATAAATGCATTAGTCTACAGGATGTTAAAAGAATGAAATAAAAATTCTGTAAACAATGAGCAGTCTATCAAGTGATTCGTTGTGCAAGCAGTTGCTCCATTTCAGCGAATGTGTGCTCCCTCTAGCAAGAAGCCCCACGACTCTACTGTAAAAATTTGGAATACTATTCCCATTGATATTAGGGAGCTCCTGATTATTAGTAACTTCAAAAAGAAATTAAAGGAGTTCCTAAAGAGCTGATTCAAAGTATACTTGGCCATCTAGAAACACGACCCCCCTGGAAGAACAGCGTCCTAGGATATAAATTTAGTTACCTGCTCTTTTTATTTCTATTTATTTAGACTATTGTAAATATTATCTACTTGGAATTTTGTGTATTATAGATGTTAAAATAAAAAAGCTGAAGGGTAGTATCGTGTATAAACAATATATTATCATATCATATCATATCACATCATATCATGTCATATCACTCCCCGAGCAATATTCTCAGATGCAAAATAAACGTCCCCTCATACTAATTTTCCGATTTTTTTCAATCCCTCGGACTTTATTAGGACTCCCTTCCCCGTTTATTAATTTTAAGGAAATCCACTGTTATACGAATTCCTCATTTTATTTCCTTTCTTTTTTGTTATTACTCAGGCTCACTGTTCAAGGCAAAATAGAGTGCTTCTGCATATATTTTAACTCTATGCTTTACGACAACCTGTTTTTGTTCTTTTCATCATTTTAGAATCATTTAAGGCCATTTCTCACATTCCGATCCCCCCGTTTATTTTGATGCCCCCATTTATTAATTTTCGGAATTTTTCCGACTTCCCTGTTTATTAGGACCTCCCAGTTTATTTGGAACTTAACAGTACCATTCTAATTATATACTTAATTACACTCTAAAATATGCCGACGACTTGTATATTTTGCAACAGAAATAGACTATATACACACCAATTTGCTTCTGCAGGTATTGCAAGATTTGGCTAAGCAAAGATTAAAATCCAACGCGGCCAAGATTCTATCATCTATTGCGGCAATTTTATTAGTCATTTATGCTTAATAGATACTGGCGCATTGCGACAGTTATGAATAATTAGACAGTTGGGCGCACTATGTAAATTATATATAAGATCCCAAATGCATGCATAAATTATGCATGCTAGTCAGTACTGGGTCACGACCCTAAACTTAGTGGCCATTCATTTGTAATTCTGGGTGCAAAGGTGGGTTGGTAGTTAAAAACTGGTCAGCGGTTTTGCACTCTATCTAATTTTGGCGAAAAATTCTACACCACATGGAG
Organism: Cassiopea xamachana; assembly: GCA_900291935.2. NCBI lineage: Eukaryota > Metazoa > Cnidaria > Scyphozoa > Rhizostomeae > Cassiopeidae > Cassiopea > Cassiopea xamachana. The sequence goes on from OLMO02000286.1 coordinate 1,979,027, forward strand.
AAATGAGTACAAGATGTCATACCACCAATTGTCCTTTGAAAAGTTTTCATGCTTTCCGCAATCGTAGCCCCCTCCCCTATAATTTATAAATGACTGTCCCATAAGGGTGCTATGGATACATGGATATCAATGCTGGTTCATACGGATGAGGAGGAAATGAGGTAGTTTTTCGTACACCTTCCTTGAGACCACGTACGAAAGTCACAAATCAAAGAACAATCATAGTAGGATCTCTAAGAACCACAAAAATCACTAAATTACCAGGAGAAATCGTTCGGATTTAAGATTCACGAAAACTAAATACCGTATTACGAAAAATGTATTTGCATCACGAACGAAAGAAAAGGGAAATAAGGGAAAAACTGGCAATTAAAAATTTTCTTGCAACATTGGGTATACTTTCCCCTCCTACCATCCCGCGTAAAGGTTTCTGAAGTACCCAAAAATGACAACTGTCTTGCTGTTCATTCTGTGGTACAGATGGGGCTTTGGTACAGTTGTCAGTTTTGGTTGTTCCAGGTAATTTTGAGATGGGATGAGGGGGCAATAACTGAAACGTACCCATAATTGTCTACCAAGGCTTCAAATGAATAGTGTTATGGGGGGGGGGGGGTTTAGGGGGGGGGGGGGGATTGTAAAGTCTCACAGCAACGCATGAATCAATGCACGACAGTTTCTGACCTCATCTTTGCTATGGGCGAAAGATGAACTCTAAATAATCTTTATCTAATTTGACATTTCAATCAGCAGCTGGGATTTGAATGATAATCTAATTAGGTCCATCTTTTTAGCTGTTGCAAAGTGAACACTTTCATACAAAAACAATAGGGGGTATGTTTTCAATTCTTCATTATCGAACAAACAACTTGACCAAAAGACTGCCCTGTTTCAGAGGATCTTATTTCCAGTCAAAAACATCATAACAAGGCCACAATCTTGTAAATTTTCTACAACTGCAAGTGAGGGTAAATTACCCAATAAATGAAGGGTGTATCACCATAAGCCAGGGGGGCTGCAGATTCCCCCAGTCGGAGATTCGGACAGTTTTACTGAAAGAACAATAGAAAATTTGGTGGCTGCTCTCCAGATCTCCTTCGTCATTCAGACAGAAAATTTACAGCTCCACCTAAATTTGAAGTTCCCCTACGTCCATGTGTATCACCCGTAAACAGTTTACTAGACTTTGCGATGCGTTGTGATTTTATGAGACTCACGTTGTTTTTTGAGGCTTTTGTGATCATCGTGATTTGTATGATTCCTTGTGATTCTTTTGTGATTTTTTTGTGATTGTTTGTCATTTGTTCACAAAGTGTAGGAGCTTTTTCCGATCTATATACCCACTTAGCTACACGTCTATTTTATGCGAAAAAGGTTTATAAGAAAATGAGGCTCAAGTGGCCAATATCTTAAGACAATCGTACGACCACAAGGCTCAACTTCCAAAAGTAAGTGTTTATGTGGGCCAAAAATCGATATAACGTCATTATTACCTTCAAGATGCTAAAGATGGACTTCAAATTCGAGTATACACGATAAAAAAAGAAAGTATAACACATTTTAGCCAGCTTATTTCAGTAAAAGTTAAGAGTAACCGTGGCCTAGCGGTAATGCACTCGACTCAGTCCAACGTGGTCCTGGGTTCGAGGCCCAACGCAGGCCATTGGTGACGTCAGGAAGGGCGTCCGGTCTCAAATGCTCGTGCCAGAACCAAAGTCCTCTCAGAGACACCCTCCAAGCCCCAAGGAACTGGGGGAAACGAAGGTAAAATCGAATAAATGTCAGTAAATGTTAAGAAGCTATGAAGAAAGTCTCTTGATCAATTTCGGGACAAGTAAAGAAAATGTAGGCTCGGGCAAAATGATGGCTTCCTTATAAACAACATCGTAATTTGGACTTGTTTACTGTATTTCCCCAGGATGTATATCACCAAAACCCATGCAACTGCATTGTTTCTAAGCAATCGCTTATAATCTGATTAAAATTATTGATTCACTCTAATCCTTCATTCCAATCATACATTATTGTTCTTTGCCTTGGGAGCGATTCAAATCAGTTGTTGATTAAACTTGATTGAGTTTACTTGCGCTTTGTCCCACGCTCAAACAACAGTCTCATTTTGTGAGAATATTATGTAACAAATAATTCAGCTTAAATTTCTGAGATACTGATGGGAAATGTATTAGCAATAACCAGCCAAAAATTTCTTTAAAAGATCTAAGCCTTAATAAACTTGGCAGCTCTCACGACTCGCTTCACAATAAAACTTAATTCTCACAACAAATGTAACCATAGGCAACTCTGTGCTACGCCTGTGCCAATTGAGGTAACAGAACTTGGATTCTTTCGATTACCTTTCGACATTTTCAGTCTTTCCCCAATCGTTCTGTAGCAACGAATGAAGGTAGGAGAGAGTAGATACAATGTAAGTACACACGAATTACTAAAACTGAAGCATTCTGTAGAAGGTTGCATCTATTACAAATAAGCAAGATGCGAGAAGATTATTTTGCCCCCCCTGAATTGGGCACCTGACACTTATATGCAAAGACATCACATCGTATAATAATGTAAAAGGTTCCTTAAACAGAGCAATCTGATTTAGGATACTTAGTAGTATTTCAATACAAGTAAAACTAAAGTTATGAAGCCCATTAGAGTTCCTGTGCGAAATAAACAAGATAACATACTTGTTAACGGGCAAGTTGAAAGCCGTGTCCACACTACACAAACTAACCTAGGTTCGCCCCAGATTTCAACCAACCCAGGTCAGATTTTCCTAGTGTGGATGCAACTAATCTAGGTTCGCCCCAGGTTAGTTTAGCCCAGCTTCGGAGGTGGGTTCGACCTAGGTTCGCCCCAGGGTAGTTGTGAAAAATGTAGTGTGGACACAAACCTGGGGCGAACCTAGATTAGTTTTACACTTACGGCATGCGCAGTGGCGGCTTCAGTAATTTGATCGTTGCTTTTGAGTGCTTTTCAGAGTGTAAATTGTGCTTGTGTATGCATGATTGTTCATTTACATCAGCAGTGGCAAAATGATGCTCTTAATTCTTTTCAAAAGCTCAATTCTTCTGTATTATTTCAACTACAGTATCCCAAGCTTTGTTATCATTGCGATTTTTAGAAAAATACTTGAACTACAAGTTTTAATACCGTACACGATGTTCTCGGCTTTGTTTGATTCAAATTTGTAACGAGGATTCAGAAGAACATGTCTCCTGTACATGCGTAAATCCTCTTAACCTAGGTTCGTCCCAAGGTTCTGTCCACACTGTAAATTAGGCAACTTCAGTGTGGACACAACCTGGGTTCGCCCTAGGTTGAACTAACCTGGGGGAACCTAGGTTAGTTTTAGTGTGGACACGACATTAGAAAACGTGAAGCACTTTGTTTATATTGGAGTAATGATTACCGGAAACTATGACGATTCTAAAGAAATCTAGAGACGTATTGCTATTGCAAAAAATGCAATGATTTCACTAGTCAATGTTTGGAAAGACAGGGCAATTTCAATTATCACGAAGAAAAGACTTTTCAAATCCTTGGCCTTTAATGTTGCTACTTATAGATCGGAATGCTGGGTTCTAAAAACAACTGACAAAAAGAAAATTAACTCCTTTGGGCTGCGGTGCTATCGACGCTTATTACGAATAAAGTGGACTGATAAAAAGACCAATATGTTTTGAGTGAAATTGGAATTAGTGAAAGACTGCCAGCTACCATTATTAAACGAAAAATGGATTTTGTCGGCCATGTATGCAGAAAAGGTGATATTTGTACAGGCTTATTAATTGGGGCCGTGTATGGAAAAATAGGAAAAGGTAGACCAAAAACCAGGTATAGTGATAACATTCGAGAATTTGCCAGAAATCAGAGCTTTGCTGGTTTATATCGATTAGCACAGAATAGAGAAGCACGGAGAGCCACGGCTGTTCAGCTAAATGAACTTCCCGTCTATGAATGATGAGCAGTATTTCGTCAAGATCCTTTTGCGCTGATGAGAGCAAATTCATAAAGTCTTTAACTACCGCTGTTATGTTGACAATGATTTTCTAGGTCTTTCAAAACTAATTCGTTATTTTGATAACTTCTGCTGTTGTTTAATAACTAACACACAAACGAAAATCCTGGAAGCTTAAATCGGTCGTCAGCAATTTCTATAATATTTCACGCATTCAGATTTACACTTGACGAAGTTCAGTGAGACACGATTACGAATCTAAACGTGATAGAAAATCGAGTTTGAGGCTCGTCTCTTCATTTAACTAACTGAATTCACCCTTCCATGCTACGTAATACCTAGATCCGCAATACTATGTAATTGATAATGAGATATCAGTAAGCGCGTAGTGTTCAAAAAAATTCTTCCGCCCTAGATATAAAAACCATTAATATTACCCAATGTTTATAAGATTTATTTGCATGAAACACATGAATACTTAAACGATATAAAAATAGTCTAGCGTTAGCTATATTGCGACCAATCAACACATGCGGAGATAAAAATTTTAACTTGAATTGAGTTATTCAGGAGGCATGACGAAGCAATGCATTTCTCTCCCGCATCACAGTTTACAATTCGCCACAATGAATACTTCGAAAGCCAGATTTGCCAGCAACTTATTGCGTTGATTTTCTGCGTAATGTCATGGGAAGGTCAGGTCATTATCCTTCCAATTATGATATTATCAACCATATAAATAGAATGAATATTTTCCTATGCACAACCAAGGATGATCGCTTAGCGGTTAAGCGTTTCATATAGGTAAGAACATTTATCAGCATCGTTATCTTGGCGGTTCTACGAATTGCGAAATACGATAAGTAATAAACTTTCATACCGCACGACATTCTCAAAATCAGAGATAGTGTTGCTTTATATAGAAATGAAAGCAGAGGTTAAGAAATGCAGGACATACCGATGCATGCAAATACCAAGTAGGGAATGTGGCATCGCTTCCCCATTTTGGCTACGACGGAACGTCAGGTCGCTCTTTCTCCGCTTCAAGACTATTGAATCGATTGGACTTGTTAACCACTTCTTTTCAGATTTGTATATGATATCCTTCGTGCAGATCTTTCCACAAGTAAGTGCGCCCGCACACTGCCCATGTATCGGATCTGCTTGTCTCTGTATTGATTGACGCAGTGACGTATGCATGTAAAGCGAATTCAATTGTTCTCTGACAAAAATCAGCCATTGAATCTGAATACAAAAACAAGAATTTTTGTATTCTTATTGAGATACGCCAATGAACAAAAATGGGCTGAGCTCTGATGGCATTTTAAAAGCTGCGTGTCAAACTTCTGTGTCAGACAGATATCTGCTTAGCGTATTTCTGCAAGCCTACATGAGACAAGGTCATTATTAACCAAACTTGTCACCATCCATCAGTTCACCATCAGTTTTGACGTCTTGCAGCTGAATTGGACGAAATTCATGCACTATAAATGTTATATTTAACTTCTGATCCTTTTTTACTTTGCTTCTCTTGATGAGGCAAAAAGAACTGATACATGCTTTTTGTTTTATAAGGAACCTAGTTCAAGGCCGAGTTCTGAAAGTTCTTATTTTTGGGCCTCTTTTTATCAATTTCTAGTACTAAAAGTTCCTTAATAGTTCCTTAATTTTCACTTCATATATAGTGCCATAAAACCGGTACAAACATAAGGAAAAATCAATATTCTGAATTTTACTTTTTATTTTGGCTCGAACTCAAGATGAAAAGCACAAATAAGGTAGGAAAGAAGTTTCATAAATGTATCTATGTAAGTTGCCAATGGAACCGGCTTCCTAAGTCTTGATTATTTGCAGTTAAGAAAGTGTTTGATATTGACAAGTTCCTTGGATTCTTCTCCATAAGAAGTATAAGTTCCTTAAATATTTTAGCTGTCTAAATGTAGGTTCCTTATAAAATAAAAAGCGTATATTCAGGGACGCTAGAACGACAGTGAGGCAAAGGGGGGCCAACAGGAACAAAAGGGTACCGACTACCACAACTTTAGGAGGCTGTAAATTTTCTGCCTGAAATATCAAATTGAGCTGGAGAGTAGGTAGAAAAGTTGTATGAATTTCCTATTGTTCGTTCAGAAAATTTACCCTAGTGAAACGGATTTCTGCCCACCTTGGGGGGATTTGGGGACCCCCTGCTCCCGCCTTCAACGCTGATGCCGACTACCATGGTGAGTAAATCTAGCTGAGAAATACAGTAATGCCGAGGCAAATCTTTCCCACTCAAACAATGCTTATTTAAAGCTTCATTGGTCTCCGTTGTATCACTTCAGCGTTTGGCAAACAATTTATTCCATTTCAAAAAGGGCACTTTTGCTTCACCAGCTCCCTAAATGAAAAGCATGGGGCGCTTCCTCCCCTCTGCTCCCTACTCCGGTATCCCTGCAGATATTTTAACTTTCTTCTTTAATCCTAAAGTGACTTTGCTCTTGGAAATTCTCAATGAAAATTCAAGGATAAAGCAGTCATAAAAAATATCTTGCTAAGAAAAGTAACGAATATTTTCCAGCTATTTCAGTGGATATATTAAAGCTCAGAAATGGCCTAATGTTCGTCAATCGTGAGTAGCCTGGTTGATAATATTGAAGTTCATTTCTTCACTGTTTTTTTAAAATGCGTAGGCCAAACTGGACAACATTGTTGAGCAACAATTTCTGCTATGATGGTCACTCCTGTTGAGTAAGCTTGAGAAAGAAATGAATCAATAACTGAATTTCAAAACTTGCAGTCGGCTTAAATTGCGTAAGGCCACAGCACTGTTGAACTACGTAATCATGACGTAACACAGCTTGCACGTAATACTCCCGGAAGAGGGTCGGCAGAAAAAGAGCGAATCGAGCTTAGAAAGATGCAAAGGACTAACCAAGAATTGACAGATAACTATGTTATTCCGGTTTTTATGATTGAACAGAAATTGGAGATTATATGATAACTCATTTTAACAATGAATAGACGAGAATTATTCATTTGTTATAGAACGTTGTACTAGAGATAAGAAGAATCGAGAAGATAAGGAATAAAGAGCGCACCAGCGAGGATGACCCCTCTTGAAGTAAATGGGTCACTTACGTATTACGTCATACTAATTTTGTCACTTTTATACTTTTCGACACCCACCCACCCCCTGTCACACTTTGTCACAAATTCAAAAGTAAAGGCGTGTGATGTCGCATTGTGATTGTCAAAGGGATATTTTTCTACTTTCATAATAATGTGTTTATCATTTCCCTATTATTGAACATCACAAATATTTCACAGTGAAAATGAAAAAGTGAAAACGGCCAAAATGGCATCAAGATGGGTTTGCCTGGTTATTTTTAGACGTGGGGCCAATTTTTTTAAAAAGGGCCAGACTTGCTATTTTGAGACCAAATGTGCTATTTAAAAAATATGACATCACAATCCAAAAAGAAATCACCCACCCCTTGTCACACTTTGTCATAAAAGTCAGAAGACCCTCGCCCCCTTTTGCATGACGTAATATTTTAAGGGGGTCCACTGGTCCAAAATTTAAATTCTTTGTTTCTTGTTGGATTGTAGCAAATTTTCCATATGTGGCATAGTTTG
>OLMO02000286.1:1992661-2007978 GCA_900291935.2 Cassiopea xamachana
TGCAAATAAATTCACGCAATGAATCAATGAATGACTGCTGAATTATACATTAATTAAGTTCTACGTGCGTATAGAAAGTCCCCACAAATTCTTCCGTTACGTGGTTTTTGAATGATCCTTACTGTCTTGCTAGATAAAGAGTAAGAAAATAACGCAAAATATACGGGAAAAAGCATTAAAGAAATGATAGAAGCCTCTGATACAACAGCAATAAATGTACTAAATATGGAAGCCAAATAATTGAGTTGAATCTACAGCGTTAGGACCATTCCAAGGCACAATAGAGATCCTTAATGTGACGTTACTAAGGTTCTATTTTTAGAATATTTAAATTTTTGACTTTAAATTCTGAGAACGCACATAGAACTAGCTACTATAAGCAAACTTCCACTCGATCTGAAAAATAATGACCGAGATATAGGTAATTGAAGGCTGACATAGTTCCTTACAAATCACTGTATTTTGTGTCTGGTTTAGAAGCAGGAGAAAAATACTGGCTTGTATGCAAGTTTTCAATCGTCAAATGGTCCTTTTTCTTCTCATTTAGATAATATTCGCCCAAACTTGTCAACCCAAGTCTAATTTATGATGCTCTTTCACTCCATATCATCAAAGGATAAAAGTTCTAAAAATGGATTTTTATGACGTAAACACTATTGGGAAGTTCTAACTGTGAATCAATACCAAATATAACATGAATTGTAGGAGTCGATTCTGATTCGTTTCTCGATTTCACCTCCGTTTCCCCCAATTCCTTGGGGCTTGGAGAGTGCCTCTAAGAGGACTTTAGTTCTGGCACGAGAATTTAAAACCGGATGCCCAGCCTGACGCCACCAATGGCCTGCGATGTGCCTTGAACCCAGGGCCATGTTTTCTTAGTCGAGTGCATTACCGCTAGGCCACGGCTGATCTTAGGAGTCGACACTGACTTATAGGTACAATTGTCCGTTAATATCAACGATGGAAACATGAATTAATAATGTTCAGTTAAGTACTGTATTATATGTGAATAGAACGATATGTGGTTCCTATGACTAGCTTTGGACAAAGGAGATTCCTGAGCACAAAAAAATACCTGTGATCTCTTATCGAAACATTTTCGCCGTGTGTGGTAAGTCGTTCTAGAATAACAACGAATCTATTTTTTCGGACATTGGGCTTTGCAAACATTAACTTCAAATGCCCACCAATATGGTGAGCAAAACAATTCATTCACATGAGGTGGTATTCTACAAAAACAGCAGCAAAAGGGCCAAAGTGGCGTGGAGTTAGCCTTCGTGGCTGCGTGGATATATGTTGTGAAGTTTGAGACATTACGTAATTCTTTAATTTGAACCATTGTGTAAGCCATAATTTAGTCACAATGCTTGCGGTCATCGTACGACATTGTTGAGTGTTATGTTTCCAAGGTTTTTAATCCTTTAATCTCCCGTATGTTTAGTTTCGTGTGTAGCCTGATTCTTCTTTTAGAAAGTAACGTAATTACTTAATCTGAACTATTAGGTAAAGGACATAGGTCACGCACCACGCTGCTATCACAAAGGCGTGTTGATTGTTTGGTTGCTAAGGTTTTTAATCCTTCATCTGACGTTGTGTTATTTCGTGCGTAAATTTGATTCTTGTTTTAGTAGATTACGTAATATTTGTTGTAGATATGACCCGGTTTCTATGACTAAGGGCATCTTGTAAAACATATAAATACAGGGCATGTTTTAGTAGAATTTCAGATCGTATACGAGAAGATACGAGGTTGTCTTTCTTGTGAGTAGCATCATACTGGTTACCTAAGTGAAAATTTTAGTGTCACAGGGAATTTTCTGCAGGACAGCAGGGCTCTATAAGTTTCTAAAGAATATTCCCCACATATAGCCTAAAATATACTCTTTGGCGTACTTGCGCAACAAAATGCAAATCTCGACGGACGGTTCTTCTGATCTTTGCACCTCAGGTGTACGCCAACCTTCAACCTTGGCGTACGCATGAGGAGATACTAACGTACCTCCGGCGTGAGTTTTACACAGAATGCATCCGGGCAAAAGAGCTATCCTCGACATGCTGGACCAGTTTGGATGTAAACTCTAAATCTGTTCTGCTTTCTAAAGTTCAAAATCAGAATCTGCTCTGGTTTTTAAAACATACATACTACATATTTCAGAAATAATACTTATTGGCTTTTCTGGTTGACTGGGTTCTTTTCTTCCACTACAAAAAACTCTGACTTTAAAACGTTTCAGTAGGCTGTTGTTTATCGCTTTGAGTCTAGTGCAGTCATGATGCCAACTGGAAAGGAATACGTTTTCGGATTCATGGGTGAAAAGCCATACGATGATCTATAGGGGTGTCGCACAGGCACGTACCTGCAGGGGGCACGAGGGGCAATGCCCCCAAATGAAAATTTATTCATGGCTGTGCTCCCTTAACAGAATTATTAACCTGTAGATTAATATAACAAAATAAGCTTTCTGCCCTGTACAGGCAGGCTTTACCCCCTCCCTCCCCAGGGCATGTCCTCTAGTTAGGCCTACTTCAAACGTCGTGCTAGCGCCGTACCTAGTCCAATCCGGATATATCCGATATCCGATATCCGGATAATTAGGCACTTTTGAAGTATGCGGTATCCGATACTTTTCAATAACTACCCGGATAATTTCAAGGCATTTGTTAGACGAAGTTTGCAGCATTGTAGTGTCAAAGTTTTTAGAATGAGGTAATATTTGGCGCTTACACCTTGAAAGACTACAATAACTGGAAAGGGTATTTGCAAGGAAAGCATTGCATAATTTAATAATCACGCTGCGTTTCAAAAGCAAGCTATCCTCTGAATTTTAAGGTTTCGTTTCCAACAGAAAATCAGAGATCTTACAAACACTTCTTATTTACCTGGGCTAAAGAAGAAGGAATGTGCAAAACATGTACCAAAAATTTGATTGTTTCTCTCGTAATGTCAGTATGAAGGACGAAATCCTTGACAAATCATTTGAAATTCAAACTGAAACTTGTTGCCAAACCTTGTATCGCAATTGAAGCAAAGTAAAAACAAACAATTTCATAAATCTATTCTTTATTTGAGAGAAAAAAGAATCTCTCAGTGAAGTTATTTCTGAGGATTTCAAAAGAGATTTGCAATAAAATTGCTCATTTGAAATCAGATTGCTAGTAGCAAACTAACAAGAACTTTCATATCTGAGGCCTCTGATATACCCAAAAGCCGTAGGAATGTAACAGAATAGTACATAAACATCACTGTTTGACTTTACAGAGCCTTGGCAATCAACCAAATGCAAAAGAGCAGGGTTCTCATTCCTTTCTGAATTTTTCAATCTGTACTTTCATGCAGCAAAATTGAGATGGTAATAAATTGATTCGACAGCTGATACTCTGATGCTAAGGCACCAAAAGTACGATGAACACAAATGGGTACCGAGAAAATTATTTGCTATGAATATAAAGTGTTTTCAATATTAGACTCATCATATAGAAACATGGCTAATAGGTACTCTACATCTCTACGTGTTACCTGGCCTTTCATCATCCGAAATTATCCGGATGTCCGGACAATTTTTTCGAAATTAGCCGATGTTCGGATATTAAGAAAGACCCCTCGGATTGGACACACTGGCCGTGCCGAGCTCGCACTTTTCTGGCACGACGCTCGCACGCCTGTTCTATTTAGCCGTCGTGCCAGAAGAAAAACTGCTCAGGTTATAAAGCCTTAACGAAGCAGCAAAATAAGTAGGCCAAAGAAACATTGCTTCTTGAAGTAAAATATTCAAGACCAGAATTCAACATGATTTGGCACGGCCATAGCACGACGTTAGTTTCAGTGTCCTGCCAAAACCGTGCTTGCGAACACCGGCACGGCAAGTTTGCCTTGCCATGATTGCAACACGGTATCAAACTTTTATCCACTTCAGACGTCGTGCCACTGCCTTGCTAGAGTAAAATATCGCGGCACGGTACGGCACGGCACGGCACGACACGGTACGGCACGGCACGGCACGGTACGGCACGGTACGGCACGGCACGACGTCTGAAGTAGGCCTTACGTGCTTGGTGTCGCAGCTCCCCACTTTACTGGAATTTGAAGCGAATGGTGCAATTGTGGAGGAGCATTATCCAGGAAGTTGAAAGTTTTGTCAAGGCCAGTCCTTAAAACGAATTGGTTGAGCAACTACTGACAGCTTTTTGAATGACGTTAAAAAACTTCAGTTACTTGAATTGTATTTAGAGCTGGCAAAATAAAGCCACCAGCGCAATACTGATGAATTGTAATTGAATTATTTGTTTAGTAACTAAGTTCTCATTTAAATATTTATCCAGATGTGATAGTCACTTCTGAAACGGGGTCAAAAGAATACTACATGTAATTAAATACCAATTTACGAGAAAATATCAAAGCAGAATTTGATAACGCAAGCAAGCTCTTGACAGCTGAAATTGTAAAATACAATAAAACTACGTATCCAATTAGGGCTACTGGGAAGACTATTCTCCATGCCTCTGTTACATACAGCACATGTCAGCCTCTGTTCCACACAGCGCATGCCTCCATCGCAGTGGAGCTAAAGAAGCAATTGCATAAGCCACATTCTATTGTCGAAGGGATACCCAGCAAATGTTAATATTGACGTCATAACAATTAACGACATAATTGCATAAGATGCGGTATCTATAAAGATAATTGCTTTATTTCTCTAAGCGAGAGAGCATCCAATTGGGATCAACGTTCAATAAGGGGATTAAACTATGCCAAATGGAGGTGATTCGGAACTTTCCCTATTGGTTGCACTCACGATTGGCATACTCTATGTCCACAAACAGTAATTATTCCTCAGTTAAACTGTCATATATCTATAGGCATAGAATTGTTGTCATATACGCATGAACTTCTGAGAAGCTTAGCTCAAGTTTTCCATTAATTGGCAAAAGAGCATCGTGAAGTACCTTTGGTCTAGTTTTGATAATTCGGAAAAATTTCTTTCTCTATACGTTTCTATTTTATAAGAAACAAACTCTCTGGCTTCAGCCTGAATGTTTCTTAATGTTTCGTCAAATCCAGCCTAAAGCTTTCTTAAATGTTTCTTAACTCCTATAACATCACAGGTTAGGACATGGTGATGCAAGAAAAAGGGTGCTCAGGTTTTGTGAGGTATGTAATGGATGTTCATTCTATATTCTTGCTAGTTTGATCAAAAATTTACTAGTAAAAATATTTTTTGCAAGTTATTATTTGAAACTCGGGCTGCCTATGTTTCTTAAATGTTTTTTAATTTTTATCTAATTTCAGCCTCATGTTTCTTATAGACATGTTTCTTATAAAAAAACGAGTTTAGTTGCATATCCACTAGATACTCATTTATACTCTAGATATACTAATGCTTCAATATTTGTCGGTCGTTGATACAAACAATCCAACCATGCTCTTGTCAAAGTTGAATGGACAGCAACAACAAGTTGCATTTCATTAAGGGCGACACTATCTCTAAAATCTGTCACTCCGGAGTATACGTTTGCAACAACAATTAAATCCTTCCCCAATACTCTCAGCCACCAAAGAGAAATTGAGCAGCAAAGTGTAATAGTAATGTCTCTAATTTCTTAAGGTTGCTGGAAGTTGGATGGGTTATGTGAGCTTACTCGCAACAACCAGGGAGGGGTGTGGAGCGGCGTCGCGCCTCCCCCCAATATTTTCAAATTTATAAGAAAGTTTGTCAAAACTCAGCCATGCTGCAAGAGAGTTGGCCACAGTATTTTCTGTGACCTCTTTTATTTTTTAGTAATAACAATAGCGGGTCAATTGGTCAACCCCCTCCCCCACCAACAGAAGATGTCTCGACACACCACTGGCAACAATAATAACACCAATACCATTCCTTGCACACTGCACACTTTTTATAAGAATACCTAATTTTCGCTCAGCCTCAATATGCATTAATTGTTCCTTAAATTATTCTTAAATATCAAAAGTGTAACTTCGCCTCAAAATCAATGGGGTATATTCAAACCTCGGCTGATATCTTACTTCATCATAAAGTAAAATAGAAGTGGACCAGGATACTAAATACTGTAACAATAATGCAAAAGTTAATCTAAAAGCAGTGATTTGACTCGAGTACACAAAATGCCAAGCCTTCATGACGCTTGAGCCTTGCATTATTCTTGAATTATTCTTAAATTTCAGCTATTCTGAGCCTGGATATTCTTTTAAACTTTATTCTTATAAAAAAGTGTGCAGCTACCAAAATTCACCTTCGTTAAGGAAGCAATCTACGACTACTATTAGTAATTATTCTCAAATTGAGCTCATTAACATTAAGTCTTCTCATACAGATGTTTTCATTTGATCTAGGCAGCCCCGAACCACTCCGTACTGGCGTTATCTTCAAGGCTATTACACGGTTGTCACGTCTGAAAGTCCTCGTAAGTATCCCATCGTTGCATAAGAAGACCATGGCGTTCAGGAAGGAATTCGCAAACACAATGTTATACGACCAGATATTAGCCAATTTCAGCCATGCGATAGGATGAACTTTCACAAAGAAACATTCGACGAAATTCGTCATTATAAAGGGGCCATAGCAGATCACTAAAACTGTGATGATCCGCGTAACTTTCTTTGCAAAGCGCCGGTCGTATTTTGGCTTGCAGGATCTACGCAGCTCACTTGTACTAATGTGCTTTCGAACTGAATGATATGTACTCAAGTAAAGAAATATCACAGCGGCAAGAAATACGATGTCAAGCACCGTAAATGCGCCGGCAACGTGACTATACAGTCGGTACTTTGATGCCACCGTAACTGCAACAGCGAGCAATGATGATACGACAAAGCCAAGACCGCGAATCATGAACTTGTATCGTTTTGTATGCATAAATGAACTGACAGCAAAGCTCTTGATATTCATGGACTGGTGAAATGCAATGATAACTGTAGTCCTACCAGATGCTCCTCCAAATAAGGCGGCCATAAACTGCGCAACAAGCTCAACGCGACAACGGCAGCTATGTGGGTATGAGATCAACGTGATGGCGTAGGACGGCAGCGCCAAAGCGCCAACAAGCACGTCAGCAATGCACAAGATCTGCAGCAATCGGCGAAACGTTGTCGGTATGTTCTGCTTCCTGCGCAAGTGAGACAGCAGAAAGACATTGGCTAAGCCAACGATAGGCACGAGGGCTAGACTGAAAGTACCAGCTGCTATAAGATGGCTTTTACTGATGACTTGTCTACCCGATAAGAATGTGAAACAGTTTATCCTCTTGTAGCAATCACGAGATTGGTGTAGTTCCTTTGTCATGTTGCTGATGTTACTGATGTCAATCTCAACAACTATTGCAATGAAATATGTAGCATTTTACAGCCAAATGGCGAAAATCCGGCCAACAGAAAAAACAAAGGTAGCTTCTAATGGAAGCTTATGTTGAATATTCACGTTTCCACGGTGGCATAGATATCCAAGGAAATAAAACAGGCCACGTTGATTGGCTAACCAAATAACCCCCCGGAGTTGTGGAGTATGTTAGCAATCATAATGAAACTCAAATATTGCAGGTGAGTAATGACGCTCAATATTTCCAATACATGTGAGGTGACCTGGAAATTTCACTCTAGGATTTTAGCATCCTGCTCTTAATGCTTTGGACACCAAAAAATAAACAGGTGCCCTAAGGAACCAATGAATTACAGATATATGCTCAGGATGTCTGTCATAAGTTGTCAATAGCATAATTAACAGACCGGGCGACTCCAGAGTGAAATACATGCTATACGAAATGAAATTCTAAGACATTGAAATTGAAATTCGGAACATAAGACAGTCTATATTTTCCACCGTGATTTCTACACAGAGTTTAGTATCTACGCTTTATGATTCAAAACTACACGAAATTTCCACGTTGAATGAAAATATAAAGAGGCCAAATTAATTGAATCTTAATTTATTTACAACGTTTTACTTGAGGGATGAGTTTAACTCATTTTAGCATCTGGAAATTTGGGACTGATACGCAACAGTTTCAAGCTTCAAAAGCTCATTGGTGTTGAACTCAGGCGCGCAACTAGAGGGGAGTCCTGGAGCCTAGACCCCCGTCCTTTTTAGCGAATGAACAATAGTGTCCTTTTTGTAGTGCCCTCTCTATATCAAAAAATTAATGTCCTAAGATAGAAAAGGCGTGATGTCAAAAATTTCCCGGGGGTTTCGCCCCCTACCCCCTTTTTCCTCTCTTGCTGTAGTAGGAAATAGCAATAGGAATCACTGGGCTTACCTACTAACGATATCAGTAAACCTTCAACAGTATCTCCTCCATTTATGAATATGAAAAATAGTATTCACAGGCAGTGGCGTAGCGTGATCTCTTCGACTGGTTACTCTATCAGAAGTTTCTAGCAATTTTTTGGGTGTGGCTGGGTGTGGCTCATTGAGCCTGAGCATAAATATGGCAAATCAGGATGTTTAGTAAACATCCCGCATTGAAGGTTTTTTCGGATAACAAGAAGTACACATTACAGCGGAAGTAGTAGAAAATGGCTTCGTCAAAAATGTGAACTGAACAGTACGCAAATGTTTCGAACTTTAACAGGCCAATGAATTCGATCATTCGAAGGAGCTGTTTGAAATCTATTAGGATTCACCACTGAAGCAAAACTGCACATTATAGTGTCCTCCCTAACCAAGGAGATCCACACGGTGAATAAACTGGCCTAAGGCACCTTAGCTCAGAGACATTAATGAATAACTTACATTTCACTGGTCTTCACAATTGCTACTACCAGAAAAGTGGCATACAAGTGCAATTATAGATTGTTTACCGAAAAATACGTAATCACGGAACACTCTTTTAATTCATCCATAAATGCTTTTCCATCCTTTTTGACAGCAGGTATGATCGCTTCTATCAATTTGGAAGTGAGACTACGGCTGCGAGCGACTGTTGACGGTTGATCAATCACTAACCGAGGCTGGACGCTGAAGAGATTTCTGCGTCCACTGCTATTGTTTTCACCGAATACTGAGGAATTTATAGATGAAAATGGAGCATTTTGATTGGTTGAAGACTGTCCTGGGTATTCACTGCGTATTCGTGACAGATTTCAGTTTAACATGAAGTTCTTCTCTCTCTCTTAAGGCCTTGCAGCTTCAGCGTTCACTATATTGAAGTTTAGAAGGGCGAAAGGTTGAAAGGCAACCACATTTGCCATTTCAATTACCATATACAGAGCTTATTTTTTCTGAGAAAATTGTAGGGTATTCAGTAAATACTTTGAACACCCTGACACCACTGTTCATAGGCCGTATCTTCTTTAAAAAAGTTTTGATGTGGCCTTTTTCTTAGATTGGACCCTTGCCATCGAAAATTCCTAGTTGCGCACCTGGAACTGATATGGTGTTAAACTGATATGGTGCTAAACAGATATGGTGTTAAACTGATATGGTGTTAAACTGATATGGTGTCAAACTTATATGGTATTAAATTGATATGGTGTTTAACTTATATGGTGTTAAACTGATATGGTGTTAAATTGATATGATGTTAAACTGATGTGGTTTAAAACTGATATGGTGTTAAACTGAGTCTAACATTGAATACCTAAGTATAGTAACTGCTCTAACTCGAAATCAATAGCTTCAATCACAGCAATAAATTAGTTGTTGTTACAGTTATTATTTGGTGAGTACTTTAAAAATTCAAAAAGTTTAATGCAACTTAATTTTTCATTGATTTTGTACTAATGGATATTTGAAGATAAAGAAATATGCCTTATTTAATAAATTATCATAGGCATTCACATTCATTTCTCTTATCTTGATTTCACGATAGTTAATCCTACATTAACTGTGATAATTTTAGATTTCTTGGTTACCGTACTCCAGCTAAAATACGGTAGCCAAGAAATCTAAAATTTTCACAGTTTGTATATATTTTCTGCTTATCCAGTCATAGAACCAATGGGATGGAAATATTTTTTCCATGTCCACACCCAAGGAAGAACATTCTCAGCTGTATCTTCTCTTCAATAACGCTAGTACTGAAGTGAAATTCGTGACTTTGAATGTCTCTGGTCTATCGCTTTTTCAAAATACAAGATTTTTTCATAAGAAAAAGTCCTTTCTACTTTCAACTTGTATTTTTCTCAATATGTTGTCAAATCCAGTACCAGATGCTTCATAAGACTTTCCTTAAAATTCTTTGAATTTCCAGTAACAACAAAAATCCAGACTAGGTAACTGTGAGACAAGAAATTGAAAGTTCAGGTTCTGTAATGTATGTTAGCTAATGCAAAAATCTGAGACAGGGATGCTTTTTGTGTAATTTCTAGCTTAATCAAACAGCATCTTGCAAAAACAGCTTTTTCAAGATTACTGTTGAAGCTCACCATGCCTGTGATTTTTTTTCGTTTTTCTTTTTTAGTAAGTAATTCCGGGAAAGGCCGTAGGGCCTATAACAAAGCCCCGACAAAGGAAAAACTGGGAAAATGGGGAGAAGTTTAAGTAGAAAGGGAGACTAGATCAAGTTTGTTGATGTTAGATTTAAAAGATGACAAATTGTAGGATTCAGGGAAAGTAGTGGGTGGCAATGAGTTCCACAGTTGAGAAGTTCTAGGAATGAAAGATGATTTGTGAGATAGAGTTCGTGGATTAGGTAGTGTAACTTGGAAAGGGTGTGAATAGGTAGAGCTTCTGGTAGTTCGAACACGCTTCACTGGATCAGGAATAATATTCTGTGATACTAAAGTACTTCTTAATTTTTGTCTGATTCCCCCTTTCTGCTTCCTATACACTTGTTTCCTATAGAAAAAGAGTAAGTTAAAATTGTCGTCGTTGCAAATGCTATGTTGATTAGGAAGGACATTCACGTTTTTTTATGAGAAACTTTTTTCTACGAAACGAGTACAAGGCCGGTCTAAACATTAAGAAGCTCTAGTACTTTGTTCAAGAAAAACTAAGAAACAGCACAGTATCGATTTGTCTAGAACAGAGTAAATTGGCTTGATTCCAATCGTAAATTTGTATGATTTTCGTTTGGAAAAGACTAACTTGTTATTTTGATCAGCCTGGACATTTTTGGTGATGTTGAGTGGTCATATCCACGCAGAAGTGTTCGGCTTTCAAACTAAGGTGAGTTTCTGTCTCGAAAATAAGAAAATACTTAAGGAACTTTTACTACTAGAACGTTAAAATTTTGATGTCATATTAAGAAAATTTTAGTACTAGTTGCTGATCCTAGCTTCTACACGTGCTTTCTATAACACTGAAAACGAAATACAAAAATCATTTTGAAACTAATGACAAATGAGGCATGTGAAGGCTGTCGAGCTAGAGACTTTAAAAAAGAATTCATTCTCCATGCTCACTTATTTTCCACTTTTAATAAAGCATAGGCACAGGCAGAGATGAGGATGTTGAGATGGATGTGAGGAATCACAAGGTTGGATAAAATAAGGAATGAAAGAATCCGAGGGACTACTAAGGTGGCCGAAATATCCAAGAAAGTCCAGGAAAGGAGACTGCAATGGTATGGGCATGTTATGAGACAGGAAGAGGACTGTGTAGTGAGAAGGGTTATGGATATGGAAGTGGAAGGCAGAAGGAGGAGGGGTCGACCGAAAAGGAGATGGAGAGATTGCTTGGAGGGAGATTTCAGAGAGAAATCAATATCTGGTGACGAATATGCAGAACGAGGGGAATGGAGGAAGCTTGTCAAAAACAGCGACCCCGTATGAGGACGGGAACAGCTGATGATGATGATGATGAATAAAGCATAGGCACCAGCGGAACTGAATAAAGGGAACGGAACCCAATATCGAACAAACGTAGTTAGCATTTCACTAACTTAAAGCACATGGCCTACTAAATTTCAAAGTTGATGACTGTTCCTAGAGAACCCGGACACATTTCAGACGACTTAAATAAACAGTCTATTAGATCATAAATTATTTAAAACCCAAAGACCGAGCATTTGATAAGCTAATATTGACAGAATAAGAGAATTTTCTCGATTCATGTGTGGGTAGCATAGCGATTGGACTCAATATTATACTTCATTTTAATCACAACTGAAATTATTACTGTTTGCCATCGGATTAAAGTATTCTTAGCTGGGTAATGAGACTAATTTGTGATTGTCAAACAAACTCAACGAACTTCGAACTAACTCTTCCAATGTCAATGTTCATACGTTTTCAGTGACACGTATACTGGGATGGAATCCCAGGGGGTTCAGGGCATGCAGCTCCTTGCTAAACTCACATGCCGTTTCGGGGAGGTGTAGCCAAGTGCTAACTTCAAGTTTTAGGTAGCTGTTAATTTTTCTACTGTAAGATGTAGATAACGACAGATAAAAAGAAACATGTGCATTTTTTGTATTATTCATAAGCCAGATCAAACTAGCGATGATAGAAAGGATGCCCGCAAATTTATGCCAGTTTTCAACCCTCCTCCCTCCCTCTGTCCACTTTGTGCTTAACAGCCCCCTCCCCCTGTCCGTGCAGACACTAAGTTGGAAAACAAATATAGAGCTGCAAAAACTATGGAAAGATGAAAACTCTTTAAATAAGGCTTGCATACTGTACTTATTTCTTGTTTTCCTCTTTATTTTCCAATCTTTAACTCATGAAGATAATGACAAAATCACTTTTGCATGCCCTTTTCTCTCTTACAGAGACCGCTCTGAAAAAGGATGCCCACCTACAGCTAAACCCCTCCTTCCCCTTGTCTACTTTAGTCCTCATTGCTGCTAACCCCCTCCCTCCCCCAAAGATGGGGACATCCTTTTTGGATACTCCCATTCCAATAAAGCAACACATATTCTTCTACATTGTTCAGCATCTGCAAATGCATTCTAATACTTTGTTCCAAAAGCAAAATAATGATAAATTCGGAGTTCAGAATCGAGAAATAAACTGGAGTAATTTTGAGCGGCTCCAATGGCGGCTCGAGCCTCTCTTGTGAAAAATTACCACTACGCCACTTCACGTACATGCAAGCTTGATAGGTAATCTCAGGTGCCAAATAAACGTCCCCCTCGCTTATTAACTTTTCGATTTTTTCCAACCCCCGGACCTTATTAGGACCCCCCGTTTATTAATTTTAAGGAGATTGACTTTTTACCAACCCCTGATTTCATTCCATTTCTTTGTTAGTACTATTCACGCCCAATATTCAAGGCAAAACAGAGTGCTTCTGTATATATTTTAGCTCTATGCTTTGTGACAACCTGTTTTTGTTCTTTCCATCGTTTTATAATCATTTAAAGCCATTTCTCAACTTCCGACCCCCCCGTTTATTTTAACCCACCGTTTATTAAATTTTAGAATTTTTTCCAACTCCCCTGTTTATTAGGACCCCCCGCTTATTTGGTATTTGAAAGTACAAATAAGGTACACTGGGAAACGTAAGCCTAAAAGAGGGTAAGTGCGGCAGCGTGGAAGCGGAGAAGCGCGCTATTCGGATGCTCTATGAAGACAATGAATGCTCCTTTGAGATATTACTTACCAGCAGTGATAAATTTAGAGAAACTAACTTACAAGCCAATAAATCATCTTAGTCCATCGCTTGTATGGGAATTTCACGAAAAGAAGTGTGTAGAGTATAATCTAATGACAAAAAACCTTTGCAAATTACCTATGATAAAAACTACAAGCTTTGGACTGGAATCACTGTCTTTTAGGGGGAATTTCCTCTCGAATACGCTGGACTATAGTATCAAAAATGAACCAACTCTTCTGGCATTCAAAAATAAGATAAAAAATTAGTCTGGAAAAGAATGCATCTGCAAGATCTGCAGCTAACTTGTTATTTTGTATATGATACTTTGTATATAGTTATTTGGTTTTTTGTATTGTAAATAGTTAGTGTAAATAAGTAGTAACTCTATGAGTAAGTTACTATAGTAAATACCAACTTGAAATATGAATATGAAATAAAATGGAAAATGGTAGCGGAGCAACGAAGTTGTATGGAAAAATTGCTAAAAAGTATGAACACAGTAAACCAGAGGATATTAAAAAGGACAGAAAATGGCTCAGGTATGAGTACATGTATTTGGCATGACTGGACTAAAAACTTGGAATTCTATCCCAATACACACAAGAGAGTCTAATACACTAACCCGGCTTAAGAATGGGCTAAAAATCATTTTCTAAGCTGAAGGAAAAATTTAAAACTATTTTGCTCACGAATCCATGGAAGAGCAGTACTGGTTTTTATATCTGTTTGATTAACTTATTCACTATATCTATAATTAGGACTCTTATTTGTAATTGGGATTTTTTTAATTTCTACTGAATGGATGCCGTGATTAAATCAAGAAAAAAAAAACTTGAGGAAGAATGAGAGAGAACCTCTAAATATGGGCAAATGCTACTTTCGTGATAAGCATTCTTAATTTTAAATACACTTGTTACATCTAATCAAATGGAAACTTAAAAGTTCACACTCAATGAAACTTCCTAACGAGAGTCTAGACACAAAGATGCGGAAAGAGGAAATAAACTCTTAAATTCTACATATTTACAATCGAAAAACGATTTAAATAAATTCTTCATCAATTTCTGCATGAAAATGGACTAAATTACTGAAATAACATTCTAGTCTAAACAAGAAAAAGAAGGAGAGTTTAGGGGATCTACAAAGCATAAGCTGCTCGGTTAATCCTCTAGATTCTCGTAAAATATTATCGAAAATATAATTTATTTCTGTCTAACAAGCCAGCATCAAATGAGGAAAACCCCATATCCTTGAACAAAGATTTCTAAAATTCTAACCTCTGCTAAGTATGCTTTGGCAAATTTTAAGGGCAACGCTTACAAGGAAATAACCAGACGATGGTGGGTGCAGATGCATACAAGTTATGGGACATTGCATATTGAGAAAGAACAAGTACACCTTATGATTTCATCCTATGTGCCCCCTCCCCTGGTGGAATTGAGTAACGGGTGAATAATCCATTTTGTTTATTTATTTAATTATTTATTAGTGTTTATTTGTTTTCTATTTGTTTTTGTGTAATGGCCACAGGGTTGCTAAGTAATTCCATGCTCCATGTGGCATCGTTTTGTATTTGTATGCTTGTAAATATTTACGCAAATAAAACAAAAAAGTTCATACTACGATTAAAATTCAAATATTTTTAATATTTAGCACTAACAATAAATGTCAATAAATATCAATTTTTATTGTATATACATATAAATGTATAAATAGAAGCATATACTTATACATACACACATAGATATATAAATTATATACATATATATATATATATATATATATATATATATATATATATATATATATATATATATATATATATATATA
>OLMO02000286.1:2008098-2020624 GCA_900291935.2 Cassiopea xamachana
TATATATATATATATATATATATATATATATTTATACATACAAAAATATCAATACATAATTTATTCATAATAACATACATTTATAATGCTGAGAAGTAAAAAAAAGATATGAAAGTTGGATTCAAGGTTAGCACTCCAACGTAGGTTCGTTTGATTTGCTTCCAAACTCATCAGGCAAATAACTCATCAGACAAATAGCTTTTTGTTTAGAGTTGGTACTATCTACGACTCGACCTCTTGCAGTTTGCTAACTGACCTACTTTTGCTAGGTACCAATTCTCAATGATAGCTAGTGACATTGTCGAATTTGCACCATAATGGAGCTTCAATGGGTGCAGGAAATTCAATTCTTCGTTGTAAATAGTCCAGAAATAACGTCCATCTTTTACTGGTTCCTCGCCAACTCTTCCTGGAAGGTAGTATCCGTGAAGCTGTTCAAAAGTGTCAGAGATATCTAGCAGTCGAAAAATGGTTGGCACTGCAATTTCAAGGAAGACTTCGTGCTTTCGAAATATTGATGACAACATGCTAAATCTGGTTATGTACTTGCTGGGAACATAAAAAATATCAGATCTTCCTCGAAAACATCTATGAAGGCCCCTGCCATTCTGACGTAGAGTTGACAGCATTTCCTTTGCCAGCAAAGCAGTAACAACAGAGTCTTTGTACAATTGGTTGATCTCATTGAATGCACGCTGGCAGTTTTGCTTTCCCCATCTAGAGCGCCACCAGTACCACTTTGAAGGCGGTGAAAACCGGCCTATTTCAATGGGCTCTTTCGGTCCTTCCCATAAGCGCGTAAAATCAAGTTCATTCAGTGTCCACCAGTTCAACAACACATCGTCCATCAGCAATAAGTAGCCTGAGTAGTTTCTGTACCGCGCGGCAGCTTCTGAAACACACTCATACGCGAAGTAGCCTTTGTGGATAGGAAAACGATTGACAGTGTAGCCAAGGGTGTTCTTAGTGCTATTAATGCTGTCGCTAGGTCCACAGATATAAATATTGGGGAAAACTTTGCTATACATTGAGAATAGAAGAGGCAAACTTTGATAAAGAGGAAAATTAAACGCTATTACCAACAACGTGTCGTTGAATTTATTATGAAAACATTCGCTGTCTTGCGCACTATGTGGCTCTCCTTCAAAAATATGACATGGGAACCATTTCATACCTGGAACAAACAATAATGTCTAAAAACACTTTGGAAGATGAAAGGCTATAAGTCATAAGTCCAAAAGCCGAAATGTTTCAAAGTAGAGTATAAATCGGTACAAGCGCTTAATCCCGCTCAAGTTTATTACAACTTCAAGAAATAAAATAAATAGTATTGCGGTGTAGGTATGTTTTCATTGATAAAATAATAAGTAGTGAGGGAGAAGACAAACAAATAATTGATAAATCAACAAAAGCAATACAGAAACAAAGCAAGGTGCGAAGGTTAAAGACAGATATAGAAGGTCAAAGGTCTTTCTTATACATGCCCTCTTTACGCACTTGGCACACAAATTACTTAGAGATGGTGGGGGTACTCTTTTTGAAGGTACATTGAGGCAAGACAAGCTGTCTCTGCATCTGGTATTTGGCTATATAATTTTATTGTGAATTCTCACATTTCTTCCATCCCGGTTTGTTCCATACCTTATGATACTTCCCTAAGTCACCTAGTATTATTGAAATAGCACCATTGCAGTTTTATGTCACCGAAAATGGTTCTATTTTGGCTCATTAGAAGATTACTTTTCTATCTAACTTTTCCGTTTCAGTACATACGTCATGGGGCATCTCAATCATAGCCGTAGGGAGTGGGGATCACAAAGAGACATGCCTCCCTACATTTCACAAAATTTTGAGTAAACTGTTCCTCTGTCGCTTACATAGCCGCTTTTTTGTTTACAAGGATACCCCTGAAAAAATGTGCCCCCCCCCCGTTTTATGATTTTTTTCTCATGCCTTTGATCTTAATCCCAGAAGGGTTGATCACTTAGAAAAAAATGGAGAATAAGAGTCATGTAAACAAAGAATACATTGGAAAAGTAACAGTTGCAAAGCCAATATAATTCTACTTTCAGGGGCGGATAGTTATTCTAAACAAGATGCTTTTCTTCGGAAATTTCCAATGAAATGTGACAATGGGAGTGTTGTAGTCTTATCTTACATACATTACAAGTAAAGAGGAAAAATACAGCTACAAACTAGTACAACATACCCGAGTACTGCAGCAAAATGCAAACAAGGATATTGGCGCCAAAGAAAAGTCCCAGGATAATACGGAAAATGTAAGCATCAGCCATGATAGCTATTAGGCATCAGTGGAGCGTAACACAGAAGGAGCTTTAAATGACCCTTGAACGATTGCTGCAAAGAGAAGTCGAAATCAGTTCATTTATATCTAAATGACTTAAGCCGTACGTTGAAACGTACGGCTGTTTGCAAGAGAATAGAGTTGCATACGAGATTAGAAGTCCAACTTGTTATAAAAACAACGCATTGTTAAGAAGGAATAAGAATTGCAAGGTAATGATAACGCATTACGCTTGTTAGCACTGATTCAGTTCTATAACCCAATAGACACGAAATTCAGGTGACTCATTAACAAACCTATAAACTCTTGTTTGTAATAGCATCTGATTATCACTTGCTTATAAACAAATCAAGACACGCATAGTTGTATACCACGCGTCGATTTGAACTCACCGCATACGAGCAAAACAAAAAGATTGCATTAGTGTTGCTGCGGCGGTCAACCGGTGGCTGCTCAGTGGAACCAGTAGCGTGCTTGCAGATTCATTGAACATGCATGTCTCGTTATCACTCCTACCGTATACACGTTCTTTTTTGCAAGAAACCTGGCACACACGGCCTAGTAGTAAAAGTCTCTTAAGTTTTGGCCACATTCTGGTTCTAACAGTTTCTTTAAAATTTCCTAATTTGACTAGATAAATTGTTTTAATTGCTTGACAAACTAAATAGATTTATCTTTTAGGGCCATTTTTTCCCCTTGTCAAATTTTCTTTTTTGCGTTGGCGTGCCTCCCATGTGGGTTTGCAATGCCTATAACGGAAATTAAATTCCTATAACTCTCCCCTTTTGTGGCGTTGTGTAAGGGGTGAATTATCCTTTATATATGTAGGCCGCAGGGCTGATATGGCATAGCATACTCCCTACGGTATTGTCTATGTACTTTGTGTTTTTTTCTTGCATCTTGCATTTTGTAAGAATTAGAAGTATATATATATACATATATATATATATATATATAAAAGAAAATATGCCATTATTGAAAAAGTATTTTTATACACCGGACTTGCCTAGCATTATTCATAAATTATTCTCAAATTTCAGCGATTCTGAGTCTGAATATTCTTATAAACTTTATTCTTATTGAAAAAAGTTTGCTACTTCTAATAATTTTGCTGTCTCCACAGACTTTGGAGCGTATTGTGGAGGAGGCTGAAAAGGGAGGAGATTCAGGAGGCTGAAAAGTTTATTTTTGACTAATATCCTTGAAATAAAATAGGAAGAATCAGCACTAAGGAAAAAGCTGCTTCTTAGATATTATTGAGGAGTTTATAAATATAAATATATTTATAAATATAAATATAAATATATATATATATATAAGCTAAATTACAGTGAAAGTGTGAACACAACGTAAATGGAACAAACTATTAGTTTGTGTTATAACTATTAGAACAAACAAATTATAACAAACAAAATGCGCCAGTGTTAATTGAAACCTAAAGCAATTTTAAGCTCATATGGTTTTGGTTTAGCTTTACCTCGAAACAGGTACCGATTTCAATGGGATATTTTTCTAGTTTCTTAGATCTTTCCTTGTAGTTCGAAAAGCTGTAGTTCCAAACAGTTTTTGTTGTCCAGTACTAGGTTGCTTATAAACCTAGTCCATGCCCGGAAGAAATTGATGCACAAGCGTCAATTCGCACGTGCAACCTCATTTGCACGAACGACTGCTGCTGGAATTGCACTTACGATCCAAGTTTGTGCATTCAAAATACAGAGTTTCTTGTTGCAGAGGCATGCCAAATGTCTCATTTAGGGTAAAGATGGATAAAGAAGAGTTATGGAAGTAACAGGTGACAGTCACTAATGTTGCAGTTGCGACAACAAAGTTGCTATTTGGCATGTGCGATTGCGCAGTTGACAGTGAGTTTGGCACCGGCAATTTTTCCCTCGTGCTGGAGAAGCACTGCACTATTACATAGGTATGACATGATAAATGCAGATCTGGAAATCATTTTCTAGCGCCTCCTACCATGAAAGCTGTTGCCGAAATGCCTCCCTAGTACCCCTGATTCTTCTTAACATAACTTCTGTTGAGTCCAATTGTATAGAATAGCTTCAGTTAAATAATTAAGAATTTATCGTCATCTATATTTTCTGGGCTGCTGCCAACCGGTTCCTACTTGCTGATTCAGAGTTTCTGCCAAATTAGAGAGGTCGCTCTCTCCGATATTTCCTTGATGTGTGCCCTGTTTCTCCGACTAAATGTAGGTCCTGAGCAAATACTATATAATACGTCTATCACAATATAAGGCTATTTAAGCAAACTTTCACCGATTTGAGTGAACTGTGCTCTATTTCCATAATGGAAAATAAAAACCAACGGTTTAATTACGGACATACCAAATTCTCTTACGAGTTTTCTAGCATATTAGGAAATTGATTGAAGAAACAAAGACCAACAGTTCCCATGATATTTCTCTGATTGTCTCTAGTATTAGCCTAATTCACAGATTTTCTTTTTCCGTGAATCCCTCGAATTCCCTGAGTTACCAGACACCACGTGATAAATGAACCGTGAACAACCATTCTAGCACCAATTGGTAAGTATAAATAAAAGAACACTCTGTAAAAGTGGAGGAAGCAATCTCATTGCTTTCTTTCCAAATACCTTGGATAGATAATACTAGTTTTGCTTCTAAATTTCCCCATTGCAAAACTGTGGTTCCTACAAACTACTTCAAAATATTTCTGAAACTTTTCCAAAGCCAAATTACCAAATTTCCAAAACCAAATAAACCCATATTCATTCACATGTTCAAACCCCATTAAAATAGATATATATTTTATGATTTTTTTGTTGGATTATGCTTCATATTATAAATAGTAAAACAAGCAAATATACCACATATAGTGTTTAATGTGACACTAAGTTATATACATTTTAGGGTATTTTAGAAGTTTTCCAAACTAAATTCCAAAACTTTTCCATAGTCATTTTGAAAAGCTTCCCTGTTCTTAACCTATCCAGGTCCTGGCAAATGGCATTATTAATTTCCATAACTTTCCAACACCTTCCAAAACCCATTCAAATCCTGTAAAATATTACATACCACAGACAAAAATGGTTTCAGTTGCTGATCTACTATGTAACATAATAACCACTCCAACAAAATATGGAATGGTTGGAAGTGGATCTCCACTTTACATGAAACTCTCAGAACAGCCTTGAATTCAAAAAAATTTCCCTAATTACCTGTCTCATTGTTTAATCACTGTTTCATTCTAAGCTCCATTTTCAAAAATGCTTTCAAATTTTCATCATCAATGGCATCCAGAGCCACTTCAGCTGCTTTGCCACCATCTTGAAAATAAGCACTCAACTCTTCTGCATATTGAAGCCAAACACAGTTTTGGCATCCACTCATACAGCATAAACCAGCTGGAGGTGGCTCTGGAACAGCAGCTTTTGAGATTCTCTTTGGATCTCCACTTTGGGTTTCTGAACAATAATCTATAGAAGACAAAGATTTAGCACTTATCAAGCTAATTCAACACAAAAATACCCACAAAAAAAAGAAAATGGCCACACAGAGACAGGGAAAAGGCTCCATAGACACAGATATGAGAACACACATACACATATATATATAGCCACAAGGCTATGTTTAAATGAGGATAATCACTCTGACTCAGGACCTTATACACCACAAAAACCCAAATAGAAGTTGCCCCACATATAGGTTGTGCCCCAACCTTACGGCATCCAAAATCAGAAAAAAATTCTTGAGGTTTTTCAATAAACTCATGCTCTGCAATGCTCTAAACTGATTTTACAAATTTGTTGGATATGCCCTATGGAAAGAATAACCAACTTACAAACAGAAAGTATACTGAAACTCTTTGCTGCTAAGCCTGTCCAAAACATGTCATTTGAAGTCATTCTTGACCTCTTCATCTTCATACACATTTTTCATCAACATTAAAAAGCAGCACAATTTCCATTTTCCTTTACAAAAACTACTTTAAGTTGAAGCCAAGCTGTGTATAAAATGGGGGTAGATATTTTGACAATAATTTGATGAAGATTGCAACTTCCACAGTGTTTGTTGCAAAATAATGTAAGTGTGGACACATGTGTATATGAGATAGTAATCATTTGTATTTCAATTGTTGATGACAGTACAAAAAACCCTTTATGGAAAAGGATGTAAATTTTTCCTAAGGAATGATAAACTCTTCACATAGACTGCATACCAATCTTTCAAAATTAAATTGGAAAAAGAATTGTGGTTTATACAAAGGCTTCTATGATATATCTTGAGGTCATACCTACTTTTGAGAATTTCAAATACTATATAATGAAAGATACTTACACCTTCTTGGCAACTTCAAAAAAATCCTTATGGCTCTTAATTGTAACCGTGACAAGCTAATATGAAATGAAGACATCAAAAGGAAGACCTAAAAATAATAATAATTACCATGAATATAATACATTGAAGCAACACAAGAAAGATTAACAAAACGAAATCATGAATGGGTCATTCCATGTCAAATCATAGGTGTCATGTTTATCTCAGAATTGGCTATAATAGCAAGATTGCTATAACAGTAAGGAATATGAGAAGATAATATTTTCCTAATTTGAGGTCAATATTTTAGATGGCTCCATTGTTATGGTATATCAAAAGTGAACAATATTTCAAAAATTCTGTCTATAAATAGGCATGTATGTTCATGATTGAAGAAGTAATGACATATGTTCATTTGAAAATAGGACACTGAGTGTAGTTTGCCTCGAGAAAGAGACTAGCAAATAATTTCTACGTGGAAATTGTGGACACCAGACATGGACGGTGCACATCGTTTTCCTTCCATTCAGGCCTAGGCCTATAGCTATAGGTCAGAAATGGTCCTGCTCCCAGAACAACGTAGGATGGTTCAACAACTCTTATGAATGCAATAAAACAAGACTAACATATAACTTCTCCTTAACAAAATACGAAAACTCAAAATTTATGACTTGCCTTTCAATCCTCCACTACTTTTCCTAAAGTATGAGCAAACCTCACAAAGTGTAACACACAACCAGCCTCGTTATAGTTTGATAGTTATAATGCAACTCAGTTCATGCTAAAGGTATAATTTTTCCATTACGAAATGTAAGGGTAAATTGGAATAATGGGACGAGTTAGAAGACAGAGAAGATTTAAAGACATTGATCCATTGTCTAAAAGGCCCAAAGATGAGGAAGATCTGGATAGGAGGTGAAGAAACGCCATTTCTGTGTATTTTTTCACGACGATACCATTTTTTTACACATAGTATTTACTTCTCATTTGCAAGTTATTTGATCTTGCTCGTCACATTTTCGTTATACTTGATGCTGAAGATTTAAGCATGCATCTGCAGAATCGTTTTCATAGCTTTTGTAACTAAACTGAGCTATGTAGCCTAGAATTTATACAGACATACGATGTCCTTTTATTTAGCCATATGAGCTTGGGAGCACAGCGAGCATGTTCCCCTTTCCACTAATGTGCATGTTAAGTTCTCTTTTGTAACCTACATGGTTGCCCTCTTTCGTTTGTTAGTGTGCCCTTAACTGCATATGTCCCCCCCCCACTTTTTGAGTGCTTCCTAAATCCATGATTCTGCCATGTTATTTTCCTGTATTGTTTTTGCATAGGTTTAATCTTGAGCCACACAATGAAGGCAACGATGCTATCCCAAGAAAAGCGCAACAGATAGCGAAATTAAGTAAAGTTGGCATGCATGGTATGAAATTTTAGTGGATCTATATCAATGGTGACACCAGATATTTTCTGATTGGGGGGGGGGCTGACTCTTCCAGTAAGGGATCTAAACTACATTTTGCAGAGTCCTATAGCTACTAAAAAACTCTGCAAAAGAGCTCCTCATCTTCAGATGGAGGATAGAATGTTATCGCCTGCAGATATAACCACCCTTGATCCATTGTTTGCTAGCAAATGAAACAATTTTGTTTTTGCTGTCCAAATTTTGCTTTAGTTCCTGTCAAGTCATTGTATTCTCAGTCAAGCTCAGTTGTTTTCTTGGCAAATTTCCAATTAAAAAATGACCATATGTCATTACATCTTCAGGATATTCAATTAAATTAGTAAATACATGCCTATTTAAAAGATAAAATTCTGTACTATTTTGCCTGTTAATACACTGTTAATTTTCTATAGATTTGATTACAGATTATTTTCAGATGAACCCTCCACAAGGCTGACCTAGGAATATTTTGAGTTTTGAAATTAGCATCTGGCTAAGTAGAGTGGCCCTTGTGAATGGCTAGTATTGAATAATTTTGCACTTAAGATAGTCATAAATCTATTGGTACATGTGGTTTTCTTTGTAATACCCTGGTGTGCAATGTCTCTGATGCTTGGACTTAGTTGAAATCATTGGTGGACACTTTGACCTTTTTTGGGGGAGGGATGAAACCCATATGAAAGCTAAAGGATAGGTGTATACCACTACTAATGAATCTTCGCCATGTTTTGAAAGTCTGAAATCATTGGGAAAGCAACTGCCCCCCTGTCCCTCTAATTTACTCTGCTGGTTGAAATTGTTATGCTTTTCATCAGGAGTTTCCAAAAAGAAAAAGAAAGCAAAAGGCAAATTACTGCAGAAGCCTGGTGAGA
Source organism: Cassiopea xamachana (assembly GCA_900291935.2). Classification (NCBI taxonomy): domain Eukaryota; kingdom Metazoa; phylum Cnidaria; class Scyphozoa; order Rhizostomeae; family Cassiopeidae; genus Cassiopea; species Cassiopea xamachana. Next base: position 2,017,017 of record OLMO02000286.1, read on the forward strand.
GTACTAGGAAGTTTTTTGACCGACTTGATGCACAAGTTGGAGAGGCACTGAATAAAGCATTAATGGAAACAAAGCAGCTAAGAGTGAAAAGAAAGGAGTATGTTATTATTGCTTGCTATTTGTAGTGTTTTAGTGTTGCTTTTCATTATTATGTATTTGATAATCTTCATCAAACATAGATTATCAAAACCAATGATGCTGTAGAAGGGCTCAGTTATGAAACTTCAACCTTATTTTTAAAAAATTTATGCTGTATGACTTGAATTGTTATTTTAGTCATCTAAAGAAACGTGATCAAAAACAGAAAAGGAAAAAGATGAAGAATTTTGAACAGTTTGAAAAAAGTAGCAACCCAGGATTAGAGCAGACAGGTCTTTTTATTATATTTCACTTCCTTAATTCAGATAATTATCAACTATTTCATCCTTATACAAGCTTATATTTATTCTAGGCAGTTGTTGTATGCTGTAGAAGTTGATATTTTATTTCATCACATATATATATATATATATGTATATATATATATATATATGTATATATATATATATGTATATATATATATATATATATATATATATATATATATATATATATATATATATATATATATATATATATATATATATATATATATATATATATATATATATATATATATATATATATATATATATATATATATATATATATATATATATATATATATATATATAAAACAAACTGTGACTGCCTGAAGCTGAAGCATGGTGCAAATATCTACTTTAAGTGCAATGCAGTTTATGTATGAATTATTGTCATTTGTTCATCATTTCTATATTATTTCTTTTCTAGTTATCAAGCTAAATCCTTTCTTGCAATTAGCGTTACTTCATTTTTAGATCATGTTAAATTTGGAGAGGTTGTGTCTCAGCCACCTACACTTTCTGCTGTTCCAAGAAAGGGCCAAGCAAAAAAGGTACTTACTATGTTAATGAAATCTCATCCAGACAGTTCTGCTTCAAGTGATATCAAAGTCAAATTTATGCACCCCCACTATCCAAGCTGTTCATAGAGATGACCAGCTTCTGAAGATGTTTGCTGGGTCCCATCCATGCACATTATAACAACAATCGAAACCCCTTCAATGTCTTCTGTTTCTCGAAGGCTGTACCACATTTCCTCTCAGGACACTTTGGCTATTCAACACCTGATATAGCTGCTGAGTAATCCTAAATAACGCACAATCTAGTAGTTTTCAAAGATTGGAACATATAATATAATAAGATTTTCTAGGTAGGTCATTTTACTATAATCCCCCCCCACGTTAGGAAAATCTTGAAAAATGGCCAACGCCCCCCAGCTTGTTTGACCCCCCTACAATTAAGCAGAAAAGATTAGGCTTGATGACCTGGCAAGAACTTGAGAAGTTTGCCCTGATGGCTTCTGTTATGCCTAAAAGTGTGTAGAACAGTACATGATGCAATCATGCTTGTATAACAGACACTTCTCTGGGGTCAAATAGCCAAATATTGCCAAGAATGTGAATGTCAATAACTCGTTTTCCAGCGAGACTAAAAAGATCTTTTACAAAGATATACCTTACTATGTCTAGTTTTTATGTAAAAAGTTTCAAATCTGTCTGAGTTGGGCATCACTGGCAATTGCAGAATAAGTTGGGTGTCATATGTAAGTCCCCAAATCTTGCTATTCCAATTTAAATGTTAAATTTCAGCATGTTAGCGCGAAAAATACCAACTTTCCTATACATATTCAGATTTGGCATTTTAAGGAGTGATTAGATGCCAAATTTTGGTACAATTGATCATACCATTCAAAAGTTATGACATATTTTACACAGCTGATAAATTCGAAATGGCGGCCATCTTGAAAGCATTAGCAGATTTAGGCCAAATTTTAAATCGCAGTATGTATGTTTGGAATGGCTTGGAATACAGGCCTATAATTTTACATTTGGTAGTTTCTGAACATATCCAACAACTTTGCCAAGTTTGGTAAAATTCTGAGGTGGTGGTTGTCACGGCTGTCCTACTTTTATATGGATTTACCCCACGGAGATATGTGGCATGCAGTCATCCTGACTTTGTTGTCTGACAAACCTTAAGTTTTTTCAGTCATGGTGCAAGTTTTGTAAGAATTTCTGTTTATGTAGATGGCGACTTAGTAACAAAGAGGAAGTCAGTTTAGCCTTCACCTTCTCATATTAAATCTTCAACTTTTGATGAAGCTAAGGAGCCAGATTCCCCTTCTTAGCATTAAGATCAAGGATGAAAACTGCCACATTCCATTCTGCAAAATGGCGTTTTCCAGTGTTCTAGAGGGTCTTATCTCAAAAAAGATTACTCAGACCCTCATTTTTCTGCAGACTAACTATGAAAAAGACTATTTTGGCATATATTTGTTTTCTATTAGCACGGATATGGACACAAGCAAACACCCTCCTGGCTTTAACTTGACTTCTACATCTCTACCCCCTCCCCAATCCAGCTGTCTACATGCCTGTACTGGTATGTTGCCAGATATTCAGGTGGCTAGTTGATGTTGTGGTCCTTTATGGGGCATTATACAGCAGGTAGTGAGGGGTTGACTCCTAGTGTTTTGCAACTACCTGTTGTTCTTCCATAAATGTATGGCTGTGTCCAGTTCTATTGTAGACTGGGCCAGCTGCTCCGCACAGTGGTGGTGCCAGAGAAGAAACACTGGGAGGGCTAGAGCTGCCAAAGTGCTGACAGTGAGCAAATGCAGGCTTTTAAAGCACAATCCCTGGCTCAGCAGACCTCCATAGGCGTTCATCTGCTTCAACGTTTCCACTACGATTGCCGTCTGAGCATGTATCAGTTTTTTTTAATAGTTGAGTGCCCCGCATAGCAGGGCGACAAAAAATTGCCTATAGGCTCATCATAATGTCCTCCTCCACGGAAATCTTTAGTAAAAGGCGAAAGATTTTTGCGTTTTGAAGGAAGACCAGAGCGTACTGACAAGAAATCCAGCCATTGACCAGACTCCTCACTCTATCGCTGCTAGTTGTGGGATTATATAGTGCGCATGCGCAAATAAGACAACCAGCAATCAGCAATGTGGTTGAATTTTTTGAATACTGGGCACAATTTTTAGAAAGTAGATATCGCCTGAGAGCCCTATGCTCCATGATTATGATAAAAATGCTTTCGAAGGGACTTGACATACCTATATTTTGCAAGTATGTATGTGCATATACACAGCTGTCTATCACATTTTTCTGTTCATAGCCCGTGAACTTTGATAAAAGCAGAATTTAGCCCTCGTGAGAACATGGTTACCCATGCATGGCTTATAACATTAGCATTTCTACCAATGACGGTTTTTCGAGAAGAATTAGGGAGCACAATTTGTCGAGTATTTGAGTATTTGTTAACTTAATGGGATCCTTTTCAGGGGTGGCGCCTGGGAAGGCTATAGCCACGCTATCGGAAGTGTACGGAAACCCCGTACTTTAATTCAAAATTAAGTGTAAAAAAGATTCGTTCCGTAGAATAGTTCCTGAATTTCTGTGAAAAATATCGCTGGTTTTCTCGTTAAAGAGGACTGTATTCAATTCAATAAAAACAGAGGAATATAAATTCGACTAATAA
>OLMO02000286.1:2020724-2050485 GCA_900291935.2 Cassiopea xamachana
AAATTAAGTGTAAAAAAGATTCGTTCCGTAGAATAGTTCCTGAATTTCCTATCCTATCCGTTCCCAGCCTGATCCTAACTCTCAAACCAAAACAAAACTACGTTTAAATCTACTTAATCAAGGATTAACGTACGCAGCACCCTGTCTGCGTAAAATGTCATTCAAAAAGGTTTGTTCTTTCCCGACAGGAAGGTGAAAAACTATTTTTTCGGATTTTTGGCATTTTCTAGCCAATTCGTCCGAAGAGTCAGTCCCCGTCGGAAGATTCCTAGCGCCACCCCTGGTCCTTTTCCCTCCCTCTAAACACCGCAAGGGTGAGAGGACCAGGGGTAAATTAGCAGGGGCAAATATTCAAGTTATTGTCTGAACGATTTTAGGAAAGCAGTTGGCCGGGTGCCTGTTCGTGCGGAATTAGATTTGTGACCTTTTACTCTCGCAATAAAAGTTGTCTTTATAGTATAGGTTGTACGGGCCTGTTTTTATGAAACAAAGCAGCCCGGCTACCTCACCCAAGTGAGCTCTGTCGTCCCCTGTGATGTGCCGAGAAACCTGTTGGGGGGCGTTCTGACCAATTGACCAACTATTGTTACTCTCAATAAAACAGGTCACAGAAAATACTGTGGCCAACCCTCTTGCTGCCTGGCTAACTTTTGACCAACTTTCTTGCAAATTTGAGAATATTGGGGGGGGCGCAACGCTCCCCATCGGCACATACCTGGTCTTCCCAATTGAATCCTTTCATAATCCTACATGTTTTTATATGAGAACGGAGCCAACCCGGCAAGGTGAGATCTGTCAAGCGCTAGGTGAGATTCGTCTCAAGTGGGATAAAATTTCTCCAGGTAAAAGCAAGTAGGTGCGCTAACGCGGTTACGATTTCTCTATCTGCGCAGCCGCATAATGAAAATCGAATAACTAGCTTCAAAACAAACATTTTATCCTGTGTATAAACTATAAATTTTGTTAGCTCCTTTCCAACTATTCGGTTGCCACACACATTTCAACATCTTGCTAGAGATCTCCTTCCCCACTCCTGGCGTTTTCTCATCGAATTCGGATGAATTAGAAAATTGATCTTGGCGGGAAGTGGGTGGGAGTAGAGGGGTGTCCCCCCGTGGTACTGCCACTGAGTTTTGGTACTGGTTTGGAAGAAAATTTCTTGTTAAAAAGCGTATATTATGTTTTACGATAATTTGCTTCTACATGCCATGCAGTAGGTTTAAACTATGCGCCTGAGCAGGGACGAAGGATGCATTCAGAAAGTGGGGGCACCCTCGCATGGAAAAAAGGGCGCTATGTAAGCTGAAAAGGGGAACGTGACATATAAATTTGTGAAAAAGTGGGGACACACCCCTTTGCTCCCTGGTTCCTACGTCCATGTGTCTCAATACAATATATTTACACGAGGCGTTTGTATTTTAGGCATCTCTGGACCTGAAGCTACTCAAACTGGTTGGAAAGAAAAATGAAGACTCGATTGATAAAACATACAAACTCAAAAGGAAAGAAATGACTGATAAGATGAAAAAAATCCATGATCTGGAACGTGAAAAAGCTATTAAAGAGTACAGAAAAATGAAGCAAAGGAAGTCAATACGAACCTAGGAAGCTGAAAGGATGCTATCTGGTTGCTACCAGCGATGAGCTGAAAAATAGTCTTTGAAGTACCTTGCGTATAGCTAGAAGGCTACTTTATGCTGGAAGGTCATTGAACACGGATGAGACATGTATAGTGCTGTGCTTACTCACACATAGAAGTGCAAAGATGAAAAAAATAGAGCGATCCAAGCAAAAATATCTTTGAAGAACAGCTTTATCTATTTTGATTTTAAATGTTTTTAAATATAAGTTTTCTCTTGCGCGGATAGCGGTATGTAACAGCAAGAGCATAAAGGCCTGTTTCAACAATCCGACATTCCACCCAACATTTACCCAACATTGATGTTGGGTGAAATGCTGGGTCGTTTGAACACCATGTTGGGTCACCCAACATTGACTTTTACGATGTTGGCTGAAGTTTGACTCTAGTAAAAAATGTTGGGTGATGGTAGCTAACAATTCCATTGTTTTCAAATGTTTGATGAAATGTTGGGTCGTGTGAACACCTCAGCCAACATTGTTGGCATTGTGCATGCGTTCTCCCTTTAAAAAATCGTGCGTTATTTGCATTTTGATTGTGGTTCGCAGTCTCAAACGCACAGCTCCTTCACAGAGTATTCAAATCATAACCTCCATAGAAATGTTGGATGACATGTTGGGTCATTTGAACACCCCTCCCAACATTTGTAAAATTTGTTGGCTGAAATGTTGGGTGAAATGTTGTATCGTTTAAACAGGCCTTAACAAACAAAATGCGTCAGCGCGAATTAAATTCTAAAGCATTGTCATATTCGCATTGTTTTGGTACAGTTGTACGTTGAACCAGGTAAAGATTTCAATGAGCTATTTGTCTTAAGTTGCTTAGCTCTTTCCTTGTAGTTCTAAAATATTTCTGGTTTTGAGCCTAAGAGTATTCTTAAATTATTCCTAAGTTTGAAAGTTGTAAGCTTCGTCTGAAAATGAAAGGAATGTATTCAAATCTGTGTTGATGTCTTACTTCATCGTAAAGGAAAACATAAGTAGAACTGAATAATAGATATTCCTCCAATATTCCAATAAATAAATATTCCATACTCTCAGGTGCCAAATTAACGTCCCCCTGCTTATTAATTTTTCGATTTTTTCCAACCCCCGGACCTTATTAGGACCCCCCGTTTATTAACTATAGGGAAATTGACTTTTCTACAAACCCCTTATATCATTTCCTTTCTTTGTTAGTACTATTTACGCCCGATTTTCATGGCAAAATAGCGTACTGCTATATGTATTTTAGCTTTACACTCTATGACAACCTGTTTTTGTCCTTTACCTCCTTGTATAATCATTTAAAGCCTTTTCTCAAATTCCAACCCCCGTTTATTTTGACCGTCCCGTTCATTAAATTTCGGAATTTTTTCCGACCCCTGTCTATTAGGACCCCCCGTTTATTTGGCACTTGAAAGTAAATAGTCAGTGCAAAATTTAATCTTGAAGCAGCGTTATATCTTGAATGCACACAATTTCTCATGCCGTCATGAAGCTCCAGTCTTGAATTATTCTTAAATTTCAGCGATTCTGAGCCAAAATATTTCTATCAGGTCTATTCCTCTAAAAAAAAGTGAGTAATGTGACACAGTGTACTAAAACCGTGCGCTCAAAAAGCAATGCCCAACCACGCGCGGAATTTCAGACAAGGCAATTGAAGAAATACCATCGTCGAGTGAAAGTCAAACACAAAAATACGATATTTATTAAGCTTGACTTAATAATATGAGTTAAACTTTTGAAAAACAAATTTGAAAAAACAACTTATCTTTATATAGACTCAGTTGCGTTAAAAAGCCCATCAGGCAGAAGCCTTGTGCCAGTGGACGGGCTAACAGTATTGTGCGCTGAAGACACGTTCATTGCTGTCACTTGAGCAGTGTTCGTGGGCCATGATCCATAGCCCGGTACCTGATTTAGGAGACCCTGTGGTTGCATGGTCATTGGCCAGTATGGCGAATGGTTTACTAATGGATCTGTCCTCGGCCACTGTCCGTGATGTGGGCCTAATCCAAGCAGACCACCCGGTGGCATTCCTGCCATCGGTTGCGGAGGAGGAGGTGGTGGAGCGAATTGTAGATTTGGGTTCATAGGCGGATTTAGTGTGCCAATCTGTCCATTTTGGTCCCAAAATGGCCTCGGTTGAATGCTAGAAAACTGATTATGAATGAAAGGTTTGGGTTGCTGTTGAGGTAGACCAAGCTTAGCCTCTGGGGACCTAAGAGCATCCTCTTCCGATACGAATGAAGCAACAATAATAGAATCAAATATAGTCTTGCCATTTATTGCTTTGTACGCAGTAGATGCTTGGGTGGGGTTGTCATAGCATACAAACACCGTACCTTGAGTAAGTTTGAGCATATGTATTGTTCCATATTGTTGACAAAATAATCGAATTGAATTGTAATCAATCTGTAATGGAATGGAGCAAAGACTTAAATAGGAACTAGGCAAAGGTTTATCAATTTAAACGAATAGCAGTAAAATACTGACTAAAACTTCAGTTTATAAAATATGTAAATATCTGATGACTATATATAATGTAAGCTTGTCAAGTTGTTGTGTCAATCACTTATCTTTACTAACAAACATACATACATATGTAATTGTATATAGTTATAAATTTACATACATGTATTTATGAATGTGTGTGTATATATATATATATATTTATAATATATAGCTATATATATATATATATATATATATATATATATATATATATATATATATATATATATATATATATATATATATATATATATATATATATATATATATATATATATATATATATATATATATATATATATATATATATATTAATTCAGTAGGCAATGGCTGACAGGGAGTTTATCCTTACTCGTACGTGGGCTACCACAATTTGCAAAATTTGATGCCCCGGCGAGGATTCGAGCCCAGTGGAATGGCCAGAGAATTCTATTGCTCCTCTGTGGCGCAGTGGAGAATCACTGATTCTCTGGCCATTCCACTGGGGCTCGAATCCTCGCCGGGGCATCACATTTTCCAATTGTGGTAGCCCACTTACGAGTAAGTATATATAAATATATATATATATATATATATATATATATATATATATATATATATATATATATATATATATATATATATATATATATATATATATATATATATATATATATATATATATATATATATATATATATATATATATATATATATATATATATAATTATAATATGAATAATTAATATGTGCATTAGAAAGATAGAAGTGTGTTATAGCTTAAGCACAAAGACGAAGAAGTAATGTTTAATGAACAAAGTATAATATCAATTCCAACCTCGATGATTTTCAAAACTCAAATCATATTGTAGCCTTGCAATGAAATACTAGGGACTGAATTGAATCTTGCAAAACGTAATCACAATTGATAAATTTAGGCCACTCTAATGAACATACCATTTGCTTCCAACCTGAAAGAGAGAGCCACTGTTTTGGCGCTTGCTTCGTTGTTCCTTGTTCCAATTTATGCTCCATTTTTCCTACTTGGGGATCAACTGTCCTGCTAAGAGTATCAAATGCACCCATACTACTAAGCCCAGGGGGTGGTCGGATGATTCCAGCAGACGGTAACCTATCCGATGCCGGTAGAGGCCCATTCACGTTGACGTCTTGCACAATGTTTGTATCTTTTTCCAGCTCTGTTGATTCTTTTGCCTCATCATCAGCTTGACTTGACTTCTTGTCATCACGCTCAAGTTCTGCTTTCGGTTTCCATTGCACACCGGGTTTGAATTCTGAAGGCGTTGGGGACAGACGGGGTGCTGCAATGACACCCCACTTTGCCGAAACTGGGTCAACTGTAACAGGGGCTGTAACAGGAGCAGCAGATGTACTCGTAACATCAGGTGTAGTTTTAGTTCCAGCTCTGGTATTTTCTCGATCTACCTTTCCTACTGTGGACGAAGTCGGTTCATTTGGCTCCATGGAGACTGCCTGTGTCCACTGTAGCAGCTTTGACTGCAACGGGGCTGAATTTTGAAGAGGTGTTGGAATAAACCCCTGCTCCTTAGGGGCTGCAACAGCTGCACCTGACACTGATGTTAGAATACTTGGCTGTTGGAACAAAGATGAAGGTAGGTTGTGTGATGTATCACCAGGCCTAGCTTGAGGTATTTGCTTCTGGTGCATAATCTGGTGAATTCTTGACGATGACTGACTCGTCAGTGATTGAGGGTTAGAACCAAAACTAGAGAAAGACGTCTGATGCAGTGATGAACTAGGTATTTGTGAACCTGGAGTTGCTATGTGATGCAATGGAGTTTGATGTAAACTTGATGCTGGTGGTTGGGTAGGTCCTGCTAAAACTTTAACCGATTCGTCTAAGGGTCTTGGCGAGCTTTGGGATTGTGGTTTTGGTGATGAGCTAGTCAACTGTCCTCCGATTACACCCACTGGTTTTGGTGTTACTTTATGCGTGTTGTCAGGGAAGCCCTGGATAAGATCAGGGGGTAAGAACGTATTAGGTTGTCTAGGGTCAATGGATTTCGTTTGGGACAGGACATCAGTTACACTGGTAGAAGTAGGGAACTCTGGATTACTACTCGGCACTTGAACTATTTTGCTAGGGTTGCTGATATCTGTCGCAACACTGGTTTCAGATGTTTGTACAATTTTGCTGCTCAACTTTACTTCCGGTTCTCTCGGCTCGTTTCCTTTTACTGTTTCCTGTTTTCTCTTCTGTTCTTGGACTTTCGCGTCGTTCGGAGTTGTGTCTGTCCGACTCAATAAATCACCTATTCACAAAACACAAATTAATGAGGAAATGAATGAATTAATGAATGAATGAATGAATGAATAAATGAATCAGTGAATGAGTGAATGAATTACGGGACACACTTTTCTATTGTTCTTCCATGTCCATATAAGTCCTATTTACTTCCATATATGTCCTCTATTTATTTTACACGTGTTCTTTCTACTGCCCATATTTATTGGTATTTACCCTGGTTTTTTCCCCTATTGATTTCTGATGATGACTCTGGCCGGAGTCGAAACGTTTTATATAGAATTTAGAATGTCATCAATTATATCTTATATGGAATATATTCCATTAAATAATCTGGATTTGTCACCTTTAATAATCAACTGGAATTTCGTCATTAAAATAAAGTCAATGAAGAAATGTCTATCAATCGTCGTTATCATTGTCAATTTAAACTGATATCTGAATCAAAAATGAAGACAAATCTAAGAACGAAAGAATAATGAAATGCTGATGCAAAGGAAATAAGAGAGAGGTAAGAATATACGCGCTAGTTTTTATAAGGAAACTAGCCCAAGGCCTAGTTTCAAAAGCTCCAAATTCATGGGCCTCTAATGATTAAATTATAATCTTAAAAGTTCCTTCAAAGCTCCTTATTTTCATCACATATCTGTAGCCGTACGAATGGTACAGACACGGGAAAACATCGAAGCTCTGAATTTTGCCCTTAATTCTGGCTAGAACTCAACACCAAGGGCATAAAGAAGGTAGATAAGAAGCTTTATAAAATGTATCCTAGCTAGTTTTGGCTGCAAATAAATGGAACTGGCTTTCTAATTTATGATTGCATGCAGTTGTAAAAATTTTCAAGTTAAAAAGTTTCTTAAATATTCAAATTGAAAAGCGCCTTATATTGCGGTTCTTCGATTTAATGAGTAGTGCACGTCAATGGGAACTTCATGAAGTGCTAAGTCTTCATTCCTATGAAACCTACTAAGTTTTTCCGATGTTTGATTGCTTGCAGTTATAAAAAATTTTCAAATTGAAAAGTTCCTTAGAGATTTACCTTTAGTTGGTTCCTTATACAAAAGAGCATGTATATGACGAAAAATAAATGATGGAAAGTATCAAAAAATTTAGGAATGATTGAAAATCAAAACCAAACAGAAGAGAAGACAAAAGGAAAGAGATTAGAAAAATCAAGAATTTCACTTACTAACAGCACTTTCTATAATTCCTTTATTTTCTTTCAACGCCCTCTCAGCATCTTCAAGCTACGAAGAACAGAACATACTCCAATGAAATGACATTTAAGGAAATAAAGCTGAAGCGCTATTAGGAAATTAGTCAATAATTTGGTGTTTACTAATGCACGAAAAAATGGCAACATTCTTTCGGCATACTGAAAGCCTTTTTCGTCAGACACTGGTCAGAGTATAAAACGTCGGATAGTGACCGAAAGGTTAACCGAAAAACATTTCCAGATGCGGCTGCATGTGATAGGATGCGTCTAATTGGCCTTTCGGTCACTATCCGACGTTTTATACTCTGACCAGTGTCTGACGAAAAAAGCTTTCAGTATGTCAAAAGAAAGTTGCCGCTTTCTCGTGCTGAACTAAAATTCTGTAGTACCAACAAGCTATTAAATAATTTGATGTATGCTTCTTCCGAAAAAAGATAATTTCAAATTCTACACATCTCAAACTTCGTGAAGGCAATATGCGCTTTGAGCCCTCACTTGATCAACAATCCAGAAATGGCCTACATTTATCTTTCAACCTTCGCTCTATCTAATAAAAAATATTGCTAAGTTATTCATAGATTTCTAGTTTATGCTATATTTAAGCTTACGTAAACCTGCAAACTAAGACTGGAAAATTAAGACTGGCAAATACAGACAGGAAAATTAAGACAGGCAAATAACGACAGGCAAATTAAGAATGGCAAATTAAGAGAATTACCCATCAAGTAAAGATCAAACAAAGTATTTACCTTGAAACCCATGTCAAGTAACTGTTTTAGAGATCGATTTACCCATACATTTGTATCCTTAGTGGCAGTCAAAGAAGTAGTTGGTTTTTGCTTAAAATGTAAATAAATATTATCTAAAATTAGATGTGAAATAAGGGATAAAAGAGAAACTTTGCTTACAAAGTAAATGGAATCTAATGCACATGATATTGGTTTGATATGCGGCGATTGATATGACGTGATAAATGGCATTACATGTGATTTAATATAATATATATGTATGTATATATATGTACATATATATATATGTGTATATATATATATATATGTGTATATATATATATATATATATATATATATATATATATATATATATATATATATATATATATATATATATATATATATATATATATATATATATATATATATATATATATATATATATATATATATATATATATATATATATATATATATATATATATATAACTCATAGCAATACTCCAACATGTATGTTATAAAAAATAAATATTAACTCAGGAAAAATACTTCTATGAACTTTAGCTTCTCGCTTCTTCAGATATAACGTTTCATACACTGGAACATACATATATCAATATAATATGAACACACCTAGTGAAGCCACGAATTTGTTCAATAAGTACCCCCTATGAATCCATGTATGTGTAGAATACATGAATGTGAATATATAACATATATAGAGCCATCCATGATGTGTCCTGTCAGGTACATACACATTTTGAATCACTACACGACGCCCCTAGATCAACTCCATTGCAATATAACTATACTATTCAATATACTAACGTTTGCAGAATTTGATATATACCCGAGCTCTTAAAATTATCAAATGTTGGTATAAAAATCAATGAGAATGCGATCTTGCGTGTATAGTCTTTACAAAATAGTTGTATTTATTTAGGATGCTTCGCAAGTAATTACCGTTTGAAAATTACATGAGAATGCGTACGTTCTTTGAAGAGCCCCTTCCCCTTATATGTTTTCGTACACTTTTTGGGTACTCCCTGCCCAGTGATTTCTAAAAATTTTAACAAGGGGGACTCTAGGCACAACCACGCCCATATTTTCAAAGATGGAAACATGATAATTTAGTTTAATATTGATAAAGTATAATCAACAATGAGAGATGCGTCAATAACCTTATGGCAGTGCACAATTGATCATGACACTTTGGAAGCAAAGCCAACAAACTCTGAAAAGCTAAGCCAATTCAAGAATTCTAGGGGTCTGAGCCCTCCTAAAAGGAGCAGAAATTTCAACAAGGGGCTCCACCCCCCTGAGCCCCTAGAAATCACCCCTGCCCCTGCCCCCTTCAGTGTACGTACTTTTTAAATGGTCCCATACTAAAGTATCCTTATGCCCAACCAATATGCAGAATATCCCAATTATACCTAACGGTGTTTCATTTTCATGTTACAAACAAAGAATTCATAGTGTCCCTTTGGGAACGCATGTAATGACCTATTTTGATACGTTTCATATGAAGTGAGAAACAACGCAATACCTTAGTCTTCTTTGAAGATGCAGTAGTCCAGCCCCAGTCATCTGTTCCTCGACCAGTTTCCAATGATCGTATCGGACCTTTTTCTGTTGTAGATTTCTCCATTCCGCCATCATTGTATGGCTCTTTTACCGTAATATCAGGATCAATAGTTCTACTTATGGTACCGGCATTTTGTTGTTCCACCTTCATTTTTGTATTACTATCAACTAAAACAGAACCGGACTGCGATGGCTGCGGATCAACAGAACTACTGTCCAAACTAGGTAAAGGCTCAAATCCATCTAAACCGGACCAACCAGTCAATTTCGGTGATGATGTCTTCGATCCGTGTAATGTATTAGCATTTACATATTTAGATCCAGCATTATTGACACTCAATTCCTCCTTAACTTCATTAACAGTACTAACACCAATCACATCTTTATATAACGGTTCCTTAATTTTCTCCTTTTCTACTCCAAAATCCTTTACTGTGTTTCCCTCGTTTAATGGTTCTTTCAACATTGGTTCTCCAATAGCCCCATACTGGCCACTACTTGTCTGATCAGTCATACCGAAAAACGAATCCTTCTTTGGGATTTTCCCACTTTTCATTTCGCTACCAATAGTTCCTAATACAGGCTGGTCGTTACTTACACCAACACCACCTGATTTCTGTTCAGTCCAGTTTGTGCTAAAACTAGATTCACTTGGAGCATCCCAGTCTTCCGTAATATTCGCTGTCCCCCAATCAGATAAAGAACCCGTCCCATTACTAAGTTCCTTGCCCCAATTTTCATTGGTTACGTTAGCATTATCAGTCCATTTGTTATTGGTGTCCGTAGCAGTTTGTGAAGTATTTGGGTCATCATCGTCCCAGTCCGCTTCTTCCCTTACGGGGACACTGTCTTTCGGTGGAACTTCTACAACAAAAAGCACAAGGAACTGTTCACAAAGTAAATTAAAGAAACAAACGCTTAATCCTAGTGAACACAACATGATTTTTGGAAACTCAGCCTGCCTATGTGTCCTAAAAATCTCTTAATTTTTGCCTAATTTCAGCCTCATGTTTCTAATACACATGCTTCTCATAAATAAAACGTGTATTTGTTATAGCAAAGCCAGCATTCTGGCGAAAACTAGTAATATCGTAATCTATTTTGGTCTCTAATATGACAATATAGAAACTGCATGAGTAATTTTGATTCCATACATAAGATTTGTCTATTCCTCTTCTCGCTATTTCTTTAAATTCCCCAATCAGGTTATAGAACTTATTCCAGTCGGTTGTGGTCTAGTAAGGCTTGAATTTCACCTTGACCACAAACCTCTTTTATCAATTGAAACAGAAAGCAACAGCCTCATATTTATTATTCAAAAAAACGTGTAATGTTTAAGATGTTGATGAGGAGGAGAAAAACTTTTGCTATGAGATATATCTTTGATAATGTTTTGAGGCATTTGTTTAGTTATATTATTGACATGACTAAAGCAATGGTTTTCAACTGGGCTTCCCTCGGAACCCTAGGGTTCCACCAGCACAGTCTAGGGATTCCGCCAGTTATATAAATGCTGCAATCCACAGTATAATTTAACTTTCCTGTGCAGATATATGAATAGGGATTACTCGAGCAACTGGAATACATCCTTGAGATTCCGCTCCACCAAAAAGGTTCAAAATCACTGGACTACAGCCTAGCGCACACAGCACGATTTCTGTCGCTGCCAACAAAGATCTTGTCTCCTATCGTCAGTGACTAAAACAATTCTAGAATGTTTGCTTTAGAAGAACGCGGTAAGGAACAAAAATCTTTGATAGTTTTCGTCGCCAGCGAAAAAAATCTTCGTCCTCGGCGACAAAAGTCTTTGATATGTGTTGCCCATACACAGTAAGTTTTCGTCGCCAATGACAGAAATCTTCGTCCTCAGCGACATGAATCTTTGATAGATGTTTCCTTCACACAGCAAGTTTTCGTCGCCAGCGACAAAATCTTCGGCCTCAGCGAAATTAACAACTTGTAAAAACTGTTTTAACTGGTAACTTTTTGATCAAACAAGAAAATAGAATGAGCATCCTTTATATGCCTCATAAAAGCTGAGCATAATTTTTCTTGCATCATAACTGCTTAATCTGGGTTGTTATTGTCATTGGAAGTCTTTAAATTTAAGAAACATTTAACGCTGAATTTGACGAAATAGTAAGAAACATCCAAGCTGAAGCCAGAGAGCTCCGTTCTTATAAAAAAAACGTGTAATCAAACTGCAATCGTGTTAAGTAGAGCCGACAACAATGATAAATGAGTTTTTCTTTCCAACTGTGGCAGCCCCAACGTGATGGTGGAAGATCTTTGATCACAGAAAATCTGTGTTGCGTAGTGCTCATTAAAGCCTAGCGCACACAGCACGATTTTTGTCACTGGCAACATGGATCTTGTCTTCTGTCGTCAGCGACGCAAAGGAATTCCTAGTATATTTGATATTGAAGATTGTCGTCAGCGACAAAAATCTTTTATATGTGTTTCCCGTACACAGCAAGTTTTCGTCGACAGCGACAAAAATCGTGCAGTGTGCACTGGGCCTAAGGTGTAAGTTTGGAACACGCTTGGAACTCACACTACGCTTTTTATAAGGCTGGAATTCAGTGTTTAAGGAAATTCTTCTCATTTGATGATGTAAGGCATAGAAATGAAACGATATCTTCAATGCTTATTTATCAGTGACGACTTCTAAATGAACCATAAGCAGAAAGGTAGCATAGAGGTAGAGCTACCACAAATTTAAAAGCTTCTCAATTCATCGGCCTCTCATTTCATCGGCCTCTCATTTCACAAGCCTCTCATTTCAAAAGCTCCTCCTTTCATAAGCCTTTCCTTTCGTTTCATCAGCCTCTCAATTCGTTTCATCAACTTCTCATTTCATACTATTTTTTATTTCATAAGCGTTTCAGTTCATCAGCCTCTCATTCCACAAGCCTCTCACTTCACAAGCTTTTCATTTCAAAAGCTCCTCCTTTCGTTTCATCAGCCTCTTATTTCGTTTCATCAAGTTCTCATTTCATACTCTTTTTTATTTCGTAAGCCTCTCATTTCACAAGCCTTTCATTTCAAACGCTCCTCTCCTCCTTTCATTTCATCAGCCTCTTATTTCGTTTCATCAACTCCTCATTTCATACTCTCTTTTACTTCGTACGCCTCTCAGTTCAGATGCCTTAGCAAAATCTGAAAGAAAAGATCCAATGAATGGTGGTCATTTACACGAAGCGCAAGGCTGTACACCTCTTGAATTGAAACCGAAGTCACAAAAATGAAAAGAGAAAATGTAATATAAGTATTTTGGCCTATCTGATCATCACCTTCGGATTGCGTCGGTGTCTGTCGTTGTTGCATCTGTCTCAGAAATCTCGGTGGAACTTCTCGCGGATATTTCTGTTGTTGTTGTTGTTGATATTGCGGTTGATACTGTTGCCCATTGGTCGGTAGCCTCTTATTCGCCTAACAATGAAAAAAATCGTGCTACAATAAGGGTAACTACCACAGAGATATCCTTCATGATAAACAACCCAAAGGTGGGCTTGTGAAATGTAAAATTGACTTTGAATCTGAAGTAATGACTTTTCTACAAACTCGAAAGTTGAACAGGCATGGTAATTGATGGCAATTGGCAACATATATATAGTGCAGCCGTAGCCTAGCGGTAATGCACTCGACTCAGACCAACATGGTCCTGGGTTCGAGGCCCAACGTAGGCCATTGGTGACGTCAGGAAGGGCATCCGGTCTTAAATGCTCGTGCCAGGACTAGAGTCCTCTCAGAGGCACCCTCCAAGCCCCAAGGAACTGGGGGAAACGGAGGTAAAATCGAGAATTATATATATATATATATATATATATATATATATATATATATATATATATATATATATATATATATATATATATATATATATATATATATATATATATATATATATATATATATATATATATATATATATATATATATATATATATATATATATATATATATATACATTTATATTTTTATAAATACATATTTTCTTTTTTATAAGAAAACCATTATTCTGCCTGAGCCTCAATTTTCTTAACTTTTACTGAAATTGAGCTTCAGACTTTCTTACTTTTGCTGAGATAAATGGGTTACCCTTTCTTTGCTAATCTTGTATACACAAACTTGAATTCTATCACTTACATTCTGAATGTAATAATGAGATAATATAGATTTTTTGCCAACAAAAACATTTAATTTAGAAAGCGAGATTTCTGATTTTTTTAAGATTTTCTTACGATTTAGTCAAATATGGCCTCATTCTCAAATACATTTTTTCTTATCAGAAAAAACGAGAGAATATAAGCTCATAATGTAAACATTTTTTTTAACAAGAAAAAAGTTTGAAAGAACATGAGGCTGAAATGGCCAGAATCTAAAGAAAATCTAAAGAAAATCTGAAAAAAATCTAAAGAAAATCACGAGGCTCAATTTCCAAAATTAAGTCTTTTCTTGGCCAAAAACCGCTATAACGTCATTATTGCATTCAAACTATTAAAGATGGAATTCAAATTGTAGTATAAAAAATTAATAAATAAAAGGAAACCCATTTTATCTCAGCAAAAGAAAGATTTACAAAGAAAATAATATCCAGCAGTCCATATTAGCCAGTTTATTTCAGTAGAGTTAAGAAATTTTTCAGAAAATCTCAGATTGAATTTCGGGAAAAGTTAAGCAAACAAGGGGTCACACTCCCGCTTCACACGATGAATAGAGCCTGAACTATGTAACTTCATCCTATTTATGTACCTAGAGTTTGTACCCCCAACTAACAATTAGATGTCCAGCAAGCTTTGTAGTAATAAATGTGCGCTTTCAATACACTTCCATTCTTGCTTTTCATAGGTAAACCCTCTTGATATTGAATTAGGCAGAATAATTCGAAACGGAATATTTACCTGCAACTTTTTGTTCTGTTCCTGTTTTTCTTTTTCCTCTCTCTCTGCAAAAGCACCGCAAAAATACTACTGGGATGTTGTAAAGAAGGGAGAGGATACTTAAAATTCTCAATTAGTCTTGAATACTGCTTTTTATCAACTAAAACAATGAATACTAAATTTAATATCTATGTAAGACATGATTTTGATAAACAAAAAAAGACAGATTTTCAAAAAGGAATTTGTATCACAGAAACACACATCATGTCTTTTTATGATCTAAAATTAGAACTTAAGTTAAGTTCTAATTTATATGATCAACTACACACCTTTAGCTTCTCGTAATGCTTTTGATTTCGCAGCTTTTTCTTCCGCTTTCCTTTTCTTTTCTTCTTCCTTCCTCCTATGCTCCTCTTCTTGTTGTTTCTTTAATCTTTCAAGTCGCTCATTTTCCTTTTGCTGCCGTAATTCCCGCTCTCTGTCTTCCCTAAAGTACAAAAAGGGTGAAAGCACATAGTGAAAATATACACTAGCAACGGAAGCTATTTAAAATTCCTGCTAAACGCTGACATAATCTGCAAATTAGCCTTGGAAAAACAAGAAATGCCCTCACATGCTTGTATTTTCAACTACGTTAAGCAATGAGCCGATGATACTAGACTGTTCGTAAATGGGCCTAAAGTCGTGTAATCTAACAATATTCTTCTCTGGGGGTAATGTTTAGCGATTTTTAATGGGCGGAGGGTAAACAATTTTTCGTGAAATCTAGCGGATGTGAACAAGGGCTTTTATGCAGCGTGAAAATTATACCTTTCTTTGCGTTTCTTCGCCTGCGCAGCCTGTTTTTTCCTTTCTTCTTCCAACCTCTTTTGCTCCTCCTCTAACTTCCTTTGTTTTTCTTCCTCAAGCTAAAAATGAAAATTTGCACACCATTGATGAATAAGTCAGTCAATAAATCAATAAATATATCAATCAATCATTCCTTAATCAATCAATCAAGTAATCAATTAATCAACCAATTAATCAATCAATCAATTAATCAAATAATAAAGCAAGTACAAAATACTGAGTAGATTAGCTACATTTTAAACAAATACACGTGTTATATATTTATAAGAAAGTGGTTTATCAGAAAGTAGAGCAGCCGTGGCCTAGCGGTAATGCACTCGACTAATACCAAAATCGTCCTGGGTTCGAGGCTCACCGCATGCCATTGGTGACATCAGGAAGGGCATCTGGTCCTAAAATGCTCGTGCCAGAACTAAAGTCCTCTCAGAGGGACCCTTCAATCTCCAAGGAATTGGGGGAAACGGAGGTAAAATCGAGAGAGGTTTATCAGAAAGTAGTACTTGACTGCCTATGGCCTCGTAAGATACCAACCACCTCGTATATGTAAAAAGAACAATTCGAAAATTAATTGAGTCGGCCATAGCATAACACCTTACTACAAATCCAGAATGCGCCAAAACATATACAGACGACAATTTTCGGATCAATGGGCAAGCAAGATCATCTTTTCATTTAAGTGTTTTGGAATCTGTTTACATCAAGACTCAAAACCCAGTCTTGTGTAGACAAAAAGAGTTTGTTTTCGCATTGGGACTCTTCCAGTAAACAATGTTAATAGGTCCTAATTGGTCACACTTGGGGCGAATTAGACGCATCCTATCACATGTAACCGCATCTGGATATATATTTCGGTTAACCTTTAGGTCACTATCCGACGTTTTCATACTCTGATGAGTGTCGGACGAAGAAAGCTTTTAAGTATGTCAAAAGAATGTTGCCGCTTTTTCGTGCTGTGGTAAAATAACTACTGGTTTACTTTATGAGGCCCCCCAGACTTTGAAGCATTTGGTGCTATGACGGCTCTTGGGCCTTGAGGCCCTGGGGCAATTTACCCCCTGTCCCTCACTCGGCGACCCTGTTAATTTGTCGACTATTGTTGTTGTTGTTACCCTGTTGTTACCATGAATCATTACTACTAATAAATTGCTTACTTGTCGCCTTGCAGTTTCTTTCTCTTCTTCTTTTCTCTTTTTTTCATCCAGTTCAGCAGCAATCTTCTCCATTTCCTGTCAGACAACAAAATACATTTTAAATGCACCTGCGATACTTCTAAAGCTCACACAAATGCAAATAGTTTTAGTGTAGCCATTAAACTGCAACCTCAACATTCCTAACCCCCATAGTTTATGGAAAATGATTCAAATTTCTCCCTGCCCCTTGCTTGGCCACACGCCCCTGAGATTCATCTACTTGACTCATCCTTCTACACTTCCCTTTCCTTTAAGTTTCTATTTAGTGTAGTGTGATTTTTTCTATTTACTGGCCATGGGGTAGTCAAAGTCTTTCGCCCCCCCATTGGTATTGTCCTTGCATTGTTTATATGTAAGTAGTGCCACTGTAGCATTTATACGTATAAAAAACAATCACGCACAAGATATACGTAGATAACATACCTTTTCCCGCCTACGCTGCTCAGCAAGTATTTGTTTTTTACTTTTGGGCTTTGGCTGAAAAAAACAAAATCTAAACTATATTTCAACAGAATTTAACAGTTCTCGCCATGAAGAAGCTCGGTGGGTCTGAAAGTGCTACAGGTGCAACGCACTAGAATGCCTCCTTGTCACAGGCAGGGGTGCAATGCTAAATTATTAGCAAGGGATGAAAGCAGATGTTTGGAGACCACACCCCTCTAGATTCGTGCAAAATCACTCCAATTCATTCTTCGATATTCTACTGAACATTAAATTGTGCCAGGCTATAACACGATACGGTGTTGTGAACAAATATTGAAATGAGCTCGCAAATCTTGAGTAAAGTAATAGCATTCAAGAAAATTTTCGGTAACTTAACATTCAAAGGGGGCTGAGCCTCCAATAACAAGAGTGCAGCGCCTCCCTGAGCCTCCACAGAACTGCATCCCTAGTAGCAAGTTTTATTGTAATATGTGACAGTTTTGAGTGCAAGGGGCTTCATTGACAACAGCATGTAGAGCTTAAAATAGGTTTACAAGAACACATGAAGCTCATGGTACGATGAGACATAAAACAGTAATTTTGTGAGCTTACACCAAGCCATGTGTCGCGCACATTCACTCCATATTAGGAGAAAAAATCACAACTGAAGAGCGAAAAAAGACACTAAAACGCATACTATCATAACAGGTGTGCGCAATCACACAAAGCTAAGGCTCTCCACGGAGAATAACAGTAGAGAATTTCATACATTACAAAGGACTGCAAAACACAGGCGAGCATTCTCACAGGAAATCTGCCGTGTTTTTGCTATTGAAGACATTATCTTGGAGAGGGAGATGATTCAATATGCACGATTCCACTTTTAAGCCACAATCCTCATTAATTATACATGCGAATCGAACATCTTTTTGCTTGTATATTCTGTTACACGTTCAACGTTCCGAACGCAGGTCAAACCAATCATTACACACGTATGATTAAGATGGTGTGGAAAAGGATACTCACCTTGGTGATTGGGACTTGTGAAGGTGGTTTTGACTTTTTTGCAGTTGTAGTTGACTGCAAAAAGCAAGAGAGCTGAATTGAACGATAAAGTAAATACACCCTGTAAACTTTTGCGAAGGAAACATTTATATGAAAGTACTCGCATGTTGAATAAGATCGAAAATGATCGACACAGCCAAATAACAGCCAAAATTGCTTCTAATGAAAAAGTGGTAGAAAAAAGCATCAAATTAACAAGTTGATAGATTTTAAAACAAATAAAGGAAATAACATATATACAAATATGGTTAGATATCTCTATCATGAATAAATAACTTAACAAATAAATGAGAAATTGAAAGAAATTAAAGAGTGCTTGTAAGATGATTCGTTGACTTAACTGGCCTATTAAGCTAGCAAAATGGTGAAGCAGTACAAAAAATAGCTCGTAACAATCAAAACAAAGTCCTGAAAATTTTTTGCATCATAAGACAAACCTTTTCATCTTCTGTGCATTTCTTTGACGTTTCTTTATGCTTCATAAAGTCTTCTTTTAACTTAGATATCTAAAAGCAAAGAAAACAGTCATATATCATCAGGGGGTAACTGAAGACTATAGAAACAAGCTTCTGTTTTTTTGAGCTCTTTCGATTGCTACAAAGAAATGTCTTAGAAGGAAATGCACTATAAACAAGGTGTAGGTATGATTTTGTGAATTTGAAGGCATCGATGACAATATTGCATGTTCAATGTTCATAGTTCTGCAACATTAAAATATTTCTGATTGTGATGGAAGAAGCAAAGAATAAGAAAAATTGCTGACTAACGAATAAAGAAACACGCGAAAAAATTAAAGAGGTAATAATTGAATGTAATAACAAACAGAATCAATATAAGGGGCGATAATTAAAAATTAATTATTTCTCCATTTTAGTTCAAGATGAGAAACTCTTGAATGAATGAATGAAATGAAAAAAACCAGTAGGTTTACGATACAGGCCAAGCAATACTGAGGGAATTTCAAATCAACGTATGACGAAGTAAACGTTTGCAAGAAAAAAGTAAAGAAAAGAAAAAACAAAACAGTAGACAAAAGAAAAATTAAGGAGAAATTTAACTCATTAGCTGGCAATTGGAAAAAGTACGAAGTGCTTAATGAACGTTAGTGAAAAAGAGTTTTGAAAAGTTCAAAAATACCTTATCTTGCGTTAGTCCTGCTGGCAGTGATTTACCATTTTTCAGTCGATTCTGTTTGAAGACAGAAAACATCATTATACTATGAGACATTGTTCAAAAATTAATATGAAACGCAAGTATTCGATCTTGATCCTGAGCTAGTTAGCAGAACTTGATGAATGAAGCAGCTGCGCTAGTCAACAATCAAAACATAAAGTTTGCGCAACTGGTGACAGAGCGCGTCAGATATCTGCATGGGTGAATGTGTGATGTGGAAAGATGGCAGATACAAAAAGAAAATGGGCTGCTCGGGGGATACACAGGCTCATCAAGAGCATGGGTACATCATACATGGGCTCATCAAGAGCATGGGCACATTATACATGGGCACATCATACATAATCTGGCTGCAGCTTGCTTGATTCAGTACGGTTTTTCATAGCTCAGAAAGGCATAAACAGGCAGCACTAACCGTCAAAATTGCTACAAGTCTATTAAATTCGGTATCTTCATCTTCTTCTTCATCGAAGGCATCCTCCTTACACCTTCAAAATATTAAAAGTATAAGAATAGAATTATAACCACAAAAGTATAATGTAAAATTAGACACAACTGACAATCCTTGAGCAACGGTGCTGAAGGTGTAAGACTCCTTAGCATTTGAGGGAACGTTTTATAAAACGCTCAAGAAGGTAATGATCCAGACTTTTTCTCTATCAAAACAATTTTGACGATATTCCTGCTCAAAAACATCAGGTAAAAAGTCTTTTTGTCATCATGGAACAAAACTTAGCATTAATCTCGGCAGAAAATAAAAATCAGGACCCTTCTTTACAACTCTTGAGAATTACATTAGACAAGTGAATTTTACTTGTCATTTATACTTCATATTGCATATTAATTTATTCTGCATATTACAACAAAGAAAGTATAGCATGAAATTATATATGAAATTGTTCCTTAACAGGTGAACTTCTAAAACAACTAAGGGACCAGTTAATATTAATGTTGGGTAGGAAGTCGGACGATATTTACATCGGTACCAAAGCTTTTTAATGGCCTTGCAATCTCCCATCTAACAATTTTAATGACCCCTCTATTCCGCAGCTGTAATTTCTCATGGCCACCCATTGTTGAATGTGAAAAGTTGATACCATGCTCCTGGGGAAATACTCGCAGTTCAGCAGCATTGTATGTGATCTATCTATTATTATCTATATTCAGCTGTAAACAAACAGCGATAATGATGTGATAGTGATAGTGAAACTGCGCATGCGTGATACAACTTAGGCCTTGCATATAACTGAAGAATATTGCAGACAGTGTAAACAGCGATTTGACTGATTTCGCATATTTTGAAGAAAGCTTAAGGCTATTTCAAATAACCATTGAGGCCAAAAAATTTTTGATGACCCCTTTAAATATCCTCCGTTCCCCTACTCTGAATTAGTAATGACTGCTCCCTAACTATAGTTGAAACTCGACACCTGTATATATATATATATATATATATATATATATATATGTGTGTGTATATATATATATATATATATATATATACAATTGAAACGAAAAAATGAAACAGAATTAATTGGAAAATAACAGGGAGATACAGATGAAAACCAACCTATATTCGTTGTCATTTTGGAAATGAGATCTATGGTTTGGAAGTTCTGTAAATAGTCCGTATAATGCTGAAAAAAGCAAAAAAACTTCACAATTTAGTGAGAAAAAAAGCAAAGATATTCAGTGAGAAAAATGCTCCATATTCAGAAGTAATCTGATCCCAATGGTGAAAACAAGCTTGGTACACGGTGTGGGAGTAAAATAAACTTCATGATGCCTGTGTTGGAAAAAGAGTAGATAACAAGTTGCCAGGGAAAGAAAATGTTAAAAAGATGAGGAAAAAAGTAGATGACATGGGTAATGATGTTATGGATACTGATGTCATGGGTACTGAAGAGATGGGTACTGATGTCATTGGTACTAACGAGATGGGTACTAATGATATGGGTACTGATGTCATGGGTACTGATCACATGGGTACTGATGAGATGGGTACTGAGTCTTCCATTGTGACCAATAATCACACTTTCAAAGTGTCTCAGTCTTCCTTTCGCCAATATATCAAACCAGTTTCTTACCATCTTGTGGACAATATTCCCTCTTTCATTAATGTCTTCTTATACCCTGGCTAGCGCATCTTCGAATCTCAAATTGTTGACCCAATATGTATACATCAAAAGTCCTTTCTCAAGATATTTCAGTCACACCAGCGCTCTTCCAAGATATTTCACAAAAAGTTGGTGATATGAAACCCCTTTGGTTTGTTCCTATTTCCTGATTGATCCAATGTCCCCGATCCCTTCCTATTTGAACTACTACTGGAAAGTTCTAAAATCTCCTCTTCAACACTATAGGATCTTAGAAATGCTAAGTAGTTAACGGAAAATCTATCCAGTTAATGTAGTATCTATGCTGTTGATCTATAGCCTCATTCAAAGCTGATATCACATTATGGAATGGAGATAGCTGTAATTGTAAAATATTTGCTGGATTCACAATATATTGTTTCTGTAAATAGTTGGTATTAATTAATTATCCTATTCTTAGGATTAACTAAATTGCTTTGTATCCAACTATAAATAAATTCTTTACCATTATTTAAGATTACTAAAAGAGATAAGATTACTAAAAAGCTATTGATTTTAGAACTGGTAGCGAGAAAGTACTAACGTAGTAATCTACGTTAGTACTTTCTCGCTACCAGTTCTAAAATCAATAGCTTTTTAGTAATCTTATCTCTTCTAAAACCTTCCTGCTCCTCAGCCAGCAGAGTGGCTTGACAATAGTCTTCAAACTTTCAAGGATGATCAACAGAAACATTTTAAGCAGATGACTAATTGACAGTAGAACTCTGCTGTTCATACAATCAAAAGGGAGCATAGGCGTCAAATCGTGACTCGCTAACAAAGGAATCACCATCGAAGGATTCCTGCCAATAATGTTGCGAGAATTCGATCATTGGCAGGAATCCTTCGGTGGTGATTCCTTTGTTAGCCAATCAAGATTTGACGCCTATGCTTCACTAGCGTTCCTTTCCTTCGGCATCCTCAAAATTATAGATTTCATCTATTCCAATAGAATTGCTTCAGCTTCCCAAACTGGACCAGAAATCTCTTCAGCTCCCTGTACAGTGCATATTTCCCAGCTATCAATAGTTCAGTACTGATTTAATCTTTTGCCAAGCTACAACTAACTCTGATGCTTAAGGTCGACTAAGTGATAATCCATCATCAAAACGTTGCTAGTTGGTGAGCAGTTCAGTTTTCCTTTCACTCCAATCTGCCTGCCAAGTCACATTTCCTACTTTTCGGGCCATTCATTTATTACGTAAACACGAAGGGAGGAGGGGGTTGGGCAAAAACGTACGCCATGCGTACAAGGGGAAGCGGGGTTGATACATTTAAGTATGTACACAAAAAGTAACTTTGCTCTTATTTTGTAATATTTTCATATGCAAGGTACTTTTATCATACTTTGTTGTCTTCGGTGACGGTTTTGACTACTGTTTTATAACATATTTGCTATGATCGACCTCCGCCCTTAAAGCAAAACTGAAAGCATGAAGAAGTTATAATGGCCACTTTAACTTTCCGTTTTTTTATCACGTACCTACCTTAATTTAGTCTGTTTTCTTTCCATTTTTATTGAGATTAGCTTTTCTCCGTGTAATTACTGTAATTAGTGTAAAAACAGGGCAGGTTTGCAAATTAATTCTTTTTGTGACCTCTACCCTGTATAAATATTTTTTAAATGACATGATTATTTTCGTGTCTCTCAACGGTTATACAGTCTTTTACTCCACGAAATTATTGATTGGATATTCAAACAAACGCTTCTCTTAGAAATGGGGGGTCAGGTGGGTAGGAGTGCGTACGCAATGGGGGGGTCGCAGCAAGTGTATATGAGCGTACGATGGGGGGAGGGCACACACGTAACTGGAGGAGATATACGGGGGGCAAAATCTGCCTGTACAACCACTTTGGAGGGACAAAAGCCTTACTTTCATATATAAATCTCCAGGTTAAAATTCCGCTGGAGGGTAATAAAATTTTATAACCAATAAAATTTTTTCATTTGGGGGCATTGCCCCCATGCCTCCTGCAGGTGGAGGGCGTCAAATTTTTGCCACTTTGGTGTGTACGTACTAATTGAATGACCCCTTGGGAAAAAGAAATTACCTGCTACAAACTACAACAAAATCCACAAAGATGCCAAAATTGGAAAACACATACTCATGGACCATGACACCAATCAATTAGAATGGTGGCCTACAGAAAGTCTGACAATAAATACAACATAAGGGATGGTGCTAAGGTCATTATAATAAAACTATATAAGCATCAAATCTCCAAAAGAAAGCAGTAGTTTTGTGTTCTACAAATCTCCATCAATATAAAGAATACATTGGCACTACCTTCAAAAATTACACCCCAGTGGGAATATCTAAGCATTTCAACATTCTTAAATCAATTCTTCTTATCTACAGTATCACAAAAATCAACCACACACCCACTCTAAGATTTAAACTCATGAGTGCAAGAAGCTAAATGATTTCAAATACCTGCTTTTGAATTGTGCTGTAATGAATCTGCTAACAAGCTAAAGAATATCTGTAAAAAATATCAACACAGTCACTTATAATGAACTGGAAGGCAGGTCAATTAGCAAGAGCTCATGAAATTCAATTGTGACAAATGCATCAATTTGGATAAAGAGCAAATATGGAATGAATGGAACTTTAAAATACTATGACTACTGTTACGCCATGAAATTTGCATAAATTGAAGATCTCCAAGCAGCTTGACTATATACACAACATTCAACATGGATTAACAGTTTTTCTATACGCAAAAATCACATTGATTATAAATTATGCAAAACATGTAGGTGTTAACGCAATAGAAAACCAAATGAGGTAATCGGGGCTTCATATTCAGAATGAATCAGAGCAACAATTGTGAATCATCAATACCAAAATCTTTTACATGAACACTCTGAACCCTAGTTTGAACTCCCTGACTAGCAGTTTGGCATAGTCCAGGAGAGAATACACTAATAGCTAAAGAAATGGAGGGGGGGTAGAATATTAATGGGACTAGAAACTTCTGAAAAAATTAATACTTGGGCTGCCAATCAAGGCACAAAAATAGTAAGCTGGGATACAAAAAAGGGGGTGAATATCATTTATGCGTGCTAACATACTCAATTAAATTATTGTTTTGAAGTCCCTTCAAGTTCTGGTATTGCACTACTTTGATAACAAACTGTGCAACTGCATATTTTTACACCTTTGATAACAAAGTTATAAATATCCTATCCCTGAACCAAATCACATAGCATGTTGTTATTTTATAACATTTCTGCAACACTGCTTTGTGTAAATATCTACACTTCTTGATATTTGATGTAAAATATTCTCAGACATCATATAATTAGTGGGAATTACAAAATATCAAGAATTCAGCCAGTATCTAAGTCCCATGCCAAGGGTAATGCTGATTAGTTTTGTTTGATTTTGGGAACAGCAACATGCCAAAGGGGTTTGGAATGGGACTAAGCAAAAGAAATTTCCACAAAGTACAACAAGTCATTATGACTATACCAGCTTTTACTGGTAAACTAGGAAATTAATGAAAAGACTATGGCAAACATGGGGAATAGACTCTTAGATCCTTTAATTCAGCAAAAACTATTCATGTGGACATGTGCAAGATAAGGCAGTTAAACAGGTACTATTCAAATTTCATACTCCCTTCATATTAAAGGAAACTATGTTCTTCCTATTATGTTTTGCTTGTGACTACCCTTCTAGTCCTTCCACTATTACCTGGCAGCATTTCCCAAAAATTTCCTTGTTTTCAACATAATTCCTTGTCAAGATAACACTTTTTCCTTGACATTTGCTTGACTCTGGTTTATGCTTTATACATTTAAAGAATGCAAAACCAAACCTCTTATGTTATTCTTCACCAAAGAATGTGCTGTAACACCCCAAGCTCTACTCTGCCAGCATACTGAGGTTACTGTGTGAGTAGGAGGCACATCTTGTGATGCCTCAAAACCATCTTAACCTTTTCACATCACACCAGACTCAATCTCACTACAGATATGTACTGATAAGCATATGCAAAAGTTTTGCATATTAGATGTCAAAAAGCTCAGATGGTTTGAGCCATCCTAAAAAGTGCTAACCTTGTGAGAGAGACTGGAACAACAGCAACATCTGATTTTTTGTGATCAACTAACAAACTGAGACAACCACATGTGGGCTCTTTTGTCCAGCTTACATACCAAACTCAATTGCAACATTAAAATTTGATGAAGATTTGAGAAAACACTGAACACAAAAGAACATTTTGGTTGCAAACCTAGTGGAAGTTCTTTGAAGCACAAATTTCCTGAAATTTTTTTTAAATCAGAAACTTTCCTTGATTTTTCCTTGAAAATTTCATTCTTTTCTCTTTTCCTTGAGGTTGGCAAACTTTCCATAAAAAAGGAGATTTCCTTGAAAATGGAAGCACTGTACCCCTCTTTGGTTTGCTGATGTTTGATTCTTGTCCTATTTTACATGCAGAGGACAGGTAGGCAGAGATACAAGCTGGTTGTAGATGCAATTCTGACTGACTATTTGCAAATTAATTACATACACAAATACATCTAAAACTGGTGCAGATTTCATTAGTCAGGGTGTTGGTGAAGGTGTTGACAGATGAACAGAGTGAGTGGGTGAAAGTGCGAGATGTGGTGTTGACTACCTTCACTACAGTATCTTTAGTGGGAAAACAAAAATAACTAATCAAGGGGGTGAAATAACAATAATTGTTGGTCTGTGGTCCAGGGCCAGTGAAAAAACTTTCAAAATGGAGGGGCCTGGTCACTAAGGTTTGGGATAATCTAAGAATTCAACTCATCTGTGTAGGCTACAGCATCATTCTCAACGCCTTTGGAATATGGACAAATAGAAAGTGGCCTTTCATGGCACCTTCTTCTGGAAAAACGGTGTAGAAAAAGTAAAAAATGCTATTTTATACAGAAAAAGTGGGGGGAGGCAGTGTCCCCTGGCCCCCTGGGTTTGATGCCCCTGATGTCAAGAAACATATGGTTAATGAAAAACACTTTATGTAAGTCAGTATCCTCTCTGGATCCTTTATATTTGTACCAGTTGTCTACTTGGAAACTATGCTGTACAATAATAACATGTAGCTATTAAATGTATGTTGCCAGGAGCATAACAAAATACAACTGATTACCTACCTCATCACTTTTATCAATATTCCAATCAGCTGTACTGCAATTATCTAAAGAGATTAAATTATAACAAATGCATAATTCCAGTTTTGCAAATCAGTTCTAAAATCCCAAAATAAAACAGCAGGGTGTCTCATTAAGAGCAATGCAGATTAATATGGCTCACAGCCAAACTATCTGGCTAGGTGTGCAATGAAAAAGATTCATGCTAACTTATTGGTGAGCACAAATCATTCTCTGGTAGTGGCATGATGGCATAGGGGTCAGGGGGGCTATTCAAGGGGACCAAAAGAGCAAATAAAAACTAATTGAAAGGCTATAATGTTCTCTATATTCTCTATTGCAACATGTAAGACATTTACAACAAATGGGTTCCAGATTTCACTTGACTCCTTTAAGCATGACTGTGTACAGTCAGAAACTGGATGGGCTACCTTCCAGATGAACAACCAAAACAGCTCACTCTGCCATCCTTCGGAAGGGACATTAAACTAGGGGTCCCATGCCTGGATACGGCATGCATAGTAGGCCTAAATTAGCTGAACAAGCTAGGTATAACAGCCTACTCAAAATAAAGTAAACAACAAAAAATCTCTGAAGTAATTAATGTAAATTCCAAGGCTATTACTTATAATCATAAAGGTAAGTATCACTTATCAATTATTATCACATACACCTTTTAAACAAGAAACTAAGCTAGACTTGGTACTCAGATTTAATTTTTGGCTGATTTTAATACCAAACGCTTCTCAGCAGTTTCTTAAATACAAAAAATCAGAGCTATAAACACTTATGATACTGCCAACAGATATAAAAGAAACCAAGCCAATAGCTTTTAAAAGCACTATTTAAATTTTACAGAGGTGTTTCAACTTCAAGCATTTAGTACAGGGGTGTCAAACTCAAAATCACACTGGGCCAAGAGTAAGCAGTGGAGTAAAGTCACAGGCCAGACTCAATATTTATTGAAAAAGTAACTGCAACTGATATGTGATGTTTAGCTTTTTCATATGGAAATAAGCTTTAATTTTGCTTAAACAAAAGATCTGGAACAACAAAATCTCAAATCTTGAAATTAAAAACAAATGAGACATTAAATTAGAAATAAAAGATGTGATATAAATTATGGTCTAATGCACATTTGATATGATCTCACAGGCCAATTATGATTACAATTTGGGACAAATTTCACCCGCAGGCCTGAATTTGACACATGTGATCCAGTATTTCAATTTTGGTGTGTAATACATATCTATCTCATTCAGCTAGCAATCGTTAACCACGGATTTAACAATATATTGAAGAAGTACACCCTCAACAGTAATCAAAGAAATTTTCACATTTTGAGCAGTACTTTGGTTTTGTCATTCCTTCTTCATGTAATGGGTTGGTTTCTTATAAAAAATGTGTGCACTATACATCACACATTCATTACACATTCTTGCCCTCATACATGAACTTGTTGGTGGAAAACACAGCTTTATAACAAACTTGAAAATTAGGGTGACAATAAATAAAGTCAACATTTTCATCTCAATTGTCCCTTATGATGGCAATTCCAGTTATTTGTCACTACCATATTAATACATTCCAATTAATTCCAACACTTTAATTACACATATCTTTCAACCCAAGCTGGGCCATCTTCAGTGCTGTTATGGTAAACTAGATGAACATATTTTATATGTAAACAGTATCACATAAAATCAAGAAAATGAGATACCAAGACTGGGGAGGTTCATGAAAATAATCAAGGGTGTGTAAAGAAAGAAAGAATATGAAGAGAAATCGAAAAACAACCTAAAGAAACAAAGAGAGCAACAATAAAGCATCAAAATAGAACCTTTATTTATTGTCACCCTAATTTTCAAGTTCATACATGTACTATCATGAACACATATTTAATATAATAAATATAAAATTGTTACTCTCATACACAAATTACTTATCAGGGTTGGTGAAAGTTCTTAAATGTAAATTCTCTAGGTGTTTTCAAGGACTATTCAAGGACTAAAATAAAAGTTTTCAAGGAGCTCTAAATTAACATGCACAGTGCATGCAAAAATGCATGGGAAGTCCAAAATACCAAAAACAAGACACTTCTTGGCATATCACCAGTTTTCTTGTATAATTTTCTTTAAATTTTCCTTTGGAAATTTTTACAAACTATATCTTAAAGTAAACAGTAAACATTCAAAAATTTCAAGGATTTTGATCAATTTTCAAGGTAAAACTTTCATTTTCAAGGAAATTCAAGTGCACTTGAAATGATAGTTCAAATTCCAGCACTTTTCAAGGAGCTCAAGCACCTGCACAAGCCCTGCTTATACTACTATACAATAAATCATAGGTTAAAACATTTACCTGTTGTTAACCTTTTATATGCCTTACATACATCATGGAATTTCATTTTTATTGTATCATCTGGATTCTATGATAGAAATAAACAGTTATCATAATAGACAATGAGTTACTAAAATAACATGCAAAAGGCATTTCTAATGCAAGTTAAATCACTTACTTTAATAATAAATGTGAAATACTTTGAGGGCAGAAACTTTCACAGGCAGAACCTTTCACAACTTTTGTGATTTTAAATCCTTTTGCAAAAGTTTCTGTCCTTGAACAGTCCAAACTTGACATTTGCAAAAAGCTTTTCATAAAATTATCTCACTTGTGAAAGTCTTTGCACTAAAATCTTTATTTTTCCTGTCTACAAAACACTATAAATTAGCTTAATCTTTTATGACAGTTTTGCTTTTCCCAAATTTTGCTTAAATTGCAAAAGTTCTTTAAATCAAAATGAATTTTCGCTCAGTCTCAAAAGCTTTTTACTGTGAAACTTACAAAAAATTGTAGTATTTAATATTTAACAAGATATTATATGTGAAGTTTGAAAAAACATATATATTTATATGTATATGTATATGTATATGTATATGTATATGTATATGTATATATATATATATATATATATATATATATAT
>OLMO02000286.1:2059006-2070869 GCA_900291935.2 Cassiopea xamachana
ATATATATATATATATATATGTATATGTATATGTATATGTATATATATTATATATTATATATATATAATATATATATATATATATATATATATATATATATATAATTATGACAGCAATAAGAAACATTGTACAACATCCTTGAATATTTTGCTTTGTATTGTCAGAATAAGGTTTTTGTGCTGAAATTCCTATACACAGAAAACAGCATATCTTTGAAGAAGTCTGATAAATATAGCCTAGAGTTAACACATGAAAGGTACATCCTCAAAAGGCCATGTATTTGTTACTAAAACAAGTCTATAATACAGTATGCAAAAAGAAACCCCATTAATTAATAAAAAAAATCCCACAAAATTAAAATATGACGTGTACCTTTTTCATACAAAACATATTATTAACCCTAACACTCTCTATCAAGAAATAACCAAATCTTATCTACATTTGCAAAGAAGGCAGGCATTGCAGTTCTCTGTTATTCCAAAACAAATGTGCATTTTTCTGATTGTATCTCAAAATTTGTTATTTTATGGGATCTTGCATGAAATAATTATAATTTTGGAATACTTATGAGCCTATTTCTACTTACACCATTTGTTTTGGCTGCAGCAAGTATCAATTCTTTTTTCCTAAATTTGGGGTCTTGCTCAATATAATATGGCATGTTGCAATAGTTGGCACAAGCCAAGTCCAGAAAAGTACCAGAGAGGTAAACATACCTTCCTCGACCCAAACCATATGGGTCAAACTCAGGCCCATGGGCCAAATTTGGCCTGAAATGTAATCAACGTTTGTTTCCATATGAAAAGGTTAAACACTACACATCAGTTTTTCAATAAACATTGAATCTGGCCCATGGCTTTACTTCATTGCTTAATTTTGGTCCACTGTAAAATTGAGTTTGACACCCCTTTGTATCTCATGTGTCTGTTTCTTACCCCCTGAGATGCCTTGGGGAAATTTCTGATCTTATTAGACATCAATGTCATACTTCTGAACACAAGAGATATCATGGGCACACTTTTCACCCTATAAGAGATTGTGGGTACATTTGACCTCATGAAATATCATTGTCAAAGTTCTGGCCTCATGAGATATCTAGGGTATATTTCTGATCCAAATGGACATCTTTGGAACAGAATGTAAAACCATGCATTATTGTTCCCAAGGAAAATGGAACAACGATGCAAAGTCTTGCTTTATCCTTCCAACTAAACATTCCTATACATGAATTCCTAATCATTAAAAAACTAACATCTATGAAACATAATGTACATAATAGAATTAATAAATTCATATCTAAACAGCAAAGTTTGGGGCAACATCTTTCTATGGATACACCAGCATATAGAAAAAAATTCACATTCCTTGTAACTTACAAGGGAATTATAAATGTATCTGCCTTTAGAGATGAGAGGCTCCAACCTTAGAACAGGACATACCAATGAACAATAGCTATCCCAAAAGTATACCAACCAGGAATGTAGGAATCACTACAAAAGTAGGGGTCACCTAGGCAGGGTTTATGGAAGTGAGATTGAGCATTTTGGGAGTTAAAATACTTAATGAAACTGCAAAACATTTTGCATGATGAAAAGGGTTAATGTTACACCAGTGCACCAGCTAAGTGGTTCTGGGCGCATGCTCCAAAGTAAATTTTGACAGCTAGGTCTTCTGAAATCACCAGAAATATGCGTTTTTCCATTTATGCATTCTCAAAGTTTTCAAGGAGGGCAGCCAGGCTACATGAAAAGGAGCACTTTGCCTGAGTCTTTGAAAAGTGGGGAGTATGTGCCCCCCAAGTTCCTATGTCCATGATAGCAACTGAGTATCATGAAGATCTGCTTATACATAAGGGGGGCACAATTGATAGTAATTATCTTGGAGGCAGGAGCAGCTCCAAAACAGACACTTCTAAACTACTGTTAACTAATCTGTACACATCCTACTATGCTGAGATTCCATTTGTCCCATTTGTTATTCTGTTCAGTAGGGGCACACTGTCTGGATCAGGAATATCAAGAGAAGACAGCTTCCCTTTGTTTTTCTTAATATTCTTTAAGAACACTGCTCGTCTCAGCTGAAGAGGGGTGCCATCTGGAGAATTACGCAACAATCCTGGGACATGAGTCCCATGCGATTTGGTTGTGGGAGAGTGAGAGAAAATGTCTAAAGATAGCTGACTTCCACGGAAGCCTTCAAACTTCAATTGCTTATCATGTTCTTCAATTCTCATCTTCAATTCCGCAGATACATCTACCAGCCAAAATGTGAGTATTTCACCTTTGCCCTACAGTTAAATAGAGCACATTAGAAAAAATGAGCAAACTTGAATTGCAAAATGAAAGGCTCCTGCAAGGATATAGAACCTTCACTTTTAACAGTGTGTGCACTTTTAGTTGCTTGACATGGAAGTGCAGTTCCGTGGAAAATATTACAGGGGTCATACATTTATGACATCTTTAAAACATTTGCAATCTTTGACCCTTTCCCAATTGTCAGACATAGTCTTCAATTATTAGACCCCCTCTCCTATGACATCTAAATTGTGTTACCCCCAACACACATAATGAAAATGACCCACTGA
Organism: Cassiopea xamachana; assembly: GCA_900291935.2. Classification (NCBI taxonomy): domain Eukaryota; kingdom Metazoa; phylum Cnidaria; class Scyphozoa; order Rhizostomeae; family Cassiopeidae; genus Cassiopea; species Cassiopea xamachana. The sequence continues at coordinate 2,061,592 of OLMO02000286.1, forward strand.
GACATTTGATAAGTCCTAAAGAGTATACTTCAGTAGATGCATATCATAAGCATCAAGTGCAGGATATGTCTTCTTCAGGGGCAGATTTACAAGATGAATTTGAGAAGGTAACTTTAAAAGCATGGGCAATATACTTTGCAGAATGTTGTTCCTCTCTTTTCAACCATGAAACCTCCAACAATTTCAAGAGCATTCTTTGTAGATTCACTGACATGAATTTTTGAGGCTACAATATAAGCAAAAAGAAGTGAAAATAGAGCAAAAGAGTCAAAATATTTAAAAGAGATTACTTCTAAGTCTCTAATAGAAGGGGGAGACAATAGAAGGAGGTGTTCATATTGGCCAATTATTAATAAAGGGGGTGTGAATAGAAGGGGGTGTTGATGTTGGCCATTTTTCAATAAAAAGAGGGTGCTAATAGAAAAGCATATAGAGTATGCATGTCGGCAGCTTTTCAATAGAAAAGGAGTGCTAATAGAAGGTGGTTCATGCTGGTACATTATTTTATTAAAAGGAAATTTAATTTTCTGATTGTTCTGATTATGAATGATTTGTAAAATTTAATAGAAGGGGGTGCTAATACACAATGGGGGAAATGAAAATTCTCTTGAAATTAATAAACAGGGGCATCTATTAGAGACACTAGAGTAGGCTTATTTACTGATAAACATTTGCTGTAGTTGTTACCGTTATTTTCTATTATTGTCACTGTGTAGAAAGTCGCTGAATGGAGTTCTGTGTACTCTTTGGGGTGCTTAAGACAAGGGGGGTCTTAATAGTTGGCAGGTGGGAACATTAGTGTAAAACTGCACTTGGTTTGGATTTTTCAAACTTTTCTTATCAATTACAATTGCATTAGCATTACAGTAGTTGTAAATTAGTTGCTGTTGTACAAATTAACATGACATTGTTGAGTTTTAGTGATAGCTTGATTTTGGCATACTAAAGCCTTAAATAGGTTATATTGTGAAAACCACATCAAGACAGAACATTCTTTAAAAGCTAATAAACAGGGTGGTCTAATTAACCAGGGAGCCTTTCCAGATACCAGGCATGTCAAGCATAATAAAACATCATATTCCATGGTCAAATATCTTCTAAGGAAATTTAAACAAAATAACAATAAAGGTTTTCTAATCATACATTTTCTTGAAAAGGATTTATAACAGAAAAGAACACTCAAAAGATGAATGCAATGGTATAGTATTGAAACTACAACATGAAAAAAACTATGCTTTGACATGGACCTCGGACAATACCATGTGCTAAATTTAATAAACAGGGGTCTTAAGACAACCTGGGAGGTTGGGAGAAAACCTGAAATATTAAAAAGCATCCCTGCCCTTGTATTAAGCACCCAAGTAGGAATGTATAAGGTGGGACCACTTTAAAACTTAACAACCTTGATAATTGTAGCCAATAAGAATGTGCTGTGTGCATCTGCGCAAAAATGTGCTTCAATGTGGCTAAAAGTTCCACATGAAATTTTGGATTTAAAGGGGTGGTCTCCAAAAAAGCTCAGATAGGATGAGGTCAAGCTGGTGGTTTTGGAAAATTCACGTAAACTAGGTCCTGAATCTTTCGTAAGATCTGTAAGAAGGGAGCAATACTTAACTTCAGCATGAAATGTATAGGAGAAAAGGTTTACCTGCACCAGTTGATTCCATTCTAGAAGCAGTATTCACTGTATCACCAAACAGGCAGTACCTTGGCATTGCTGTTCCAACAACGCCAGCTACAACTGGTCCTAAGGTACAAAAAATTGTTTCTTATCAGTTGAATAATTTATTTCCATATTGGAAAGGACTCCCTGGCAGAGGTGACACTAAGGAGAGTGGTTAGGGGTGGATAACCATGATTCACTGGCAAAGAAGACGACCCTCAAGTTTTATCAGTAATACAATGTGGAATAGCATTATTGATGTACTGCAAATTTGCCTACAATCTAAATGTTGGGGAGTGCAGCCCCCCTGCACCCCCTATAGTTCACACCACCCTATAGATAAGCCCTTACTCTCTAGGTCTGCGGTGCTGAACTTCAAATATACAATAGGCCAGATAGCCAAATCTAGGCCGATAAAATCAAGGTGAATTAAAAAGGTGCCAGAAGGAAAAAGAAAATCAAATGACACTAATACTTCTTAATATACAATTTCCATGTAGAAATTAATAATAATCTTAAGGAGGAAAGGGCAGTGTGAGCATCATGCTAGACCACGATTCCGAAAATTCTAGCCGTACACAGTTGACCGCAAATGTGATGTCATGGGTTGCGGTTTCACTATTTTTGCGAATGATAGAGTAAAACATCAAGGAAAAAGACAACCGTGAAATGAATTTATTATGGGGTGGATCAAACTGTGCACTCGTTCTGCGTTTAACGAAATGAAGCTTGATTGTACCATACAATGCCAAACGAAGCCAAGAATTCTGGAACTATATATGATTTCAAAGCTTTATAAAGCATTGAAAAGGTCAGGGAAAATGCCCCTGTAGACTATGACGTAAACACTGCGTAGCACAAGTTTCTTGACCTAGTGCTCTCTATTTTCATACTTCATCTTTTACCTTCTTCAAGAATTATTTATGTTTGCTTCTGTTATGTTACAAAAACAGATCTCCGAGTTCCTTTTAAGATAAGCTCCAATCGTCAGAAATCCTTTTCGTATCGTGGCACCAAGATTTTTAACCAATTAAATAATGATCAAAACAGCGCCCCTTCGCTAAAAGCATTTAAGAAGCACTTACATTACATTAGGTCTAATTTTCTGTTTCAATTTATTTCATACTGTTTATTTTTGATTATAATTCATAGGATACATATTAAATACTGTTAGTAAATAATATTTTAATGCATCTGTACTTTCTTTTTTTCTTGTAAATTTAGAGACTTTATTTTGGACAGGGCCAATGTAAAACAGTTCATTTACCGAACTGAATTTATACCACTGTATAAAGATGTGAAAAGGAAAATAAATGAAATGTTTTAGTTTATGAGTAAATTAGCTCTCTAGCCATGCAACGTTAGCCTACTGTAACTAAATCAATTATTATAACATTTTCGATCACTGGCGCTTCTTGCCAATGTATCAACCAGATGTCGTGTGTTATAAACTCAAATTGTATTTCGGTAGTTTTATACCTTAGGAAATTTGAATAAAACCATAATTTTTAACACACAAACACTTAAAAATTGAACCTCAAAATTGAATGCAACCTCCTCAGTGAGAAGTCATACTTAGGATTTTCGTTGAGGAGGTCGCCGAAGGGCAACTAATAGGCTGAGGTTCAAGTTTTAAGTGTTGATATGTGTTAAGAACTATGGTTATATTAAGATTTTCTAAAGAATGAAATTACCGAAATACAATTCAATTATTATAAATATTACTATTATAGATTCATTATGAAAACTAAAGCAGCGCCACTAGGAAGATGGGACGACAGCGAGTTTCTGAAGTTCTTTTAACGTCAGAGAAGAGTAGAGAAGAAGGTACTGAATTATGCCTCAATTCGCGGGGTGAGTGGCCAAGCGGCCCAGCCAGTTCCATTAGCTTAACTGAAGTTAAGCATGGCTGTGTACGGTCAGAAACTGGATGGGTGACCTCCAGATGAACGACCAAAACAGCTCACTCCGTCGTCCTTCGGAAGGGACGTTAAACTAGGGGTCCCATGCCTGGATGCGGCATGCATAGTAGGCCTAAATTAGCTGAATAAGCTAGGTATAACAGCCTACTCAAAATAAAGTAAACAACAACAAATGCCAGCCAAACAGAACATGTAAAAAGGAGACTTTCAAAAATACTTCTTTCTTCTTACCTGAGTTAATTCCTATTCTTAGATTAAGCGATTCATTAGGCCTATGGTGAATTTTGAATCGTTTAATAGAGCTGTTGATGTGCAAAGCCATGAGAGCGATTTCAGATGCATGCTGCTCTTCATTTCGTATTGGTAAACCAGAAACAACCATATATGCATCGCCAATTGTTTCCACCTAGAAAATGCATGGAAAGACTTAATGATAATAACGAGATCTGCATCTACAAAATACATTGCAATGTCGAAAGACATCAACGTAAAGGGATTAGGTGACTATGATGCTGATGACGATGATGATGATGATGATTGATGATTGATGATGATTGATGATGATGGTGATTGTTGATGCTTAACGTTGATGATCTGCCTAGTAACTGTTGGGGTTACAGAGTAGATGGAGTGTAGCCGACTCGATCACCTCTTTTAAACACATTACAGGCGAAAACTGACCCCAGGATCAGTCCTAGGCCTCCTTCGGGGGCGCAATGGGAAGGACAAGACAAGACAAGATGATGATGATGATGATGACGACGACGATGATGATGATGATGATGATGATGATGATGATGATGATGATGATGGAGACCTCCATGTGGTGGCGAGCGGGCACAGAGAGCCGACTGCCCTTAAGTAGATAGTGGTTTATGTCGCAGAGCTTCAGAACTAGGGCAGATGTTGATGACCTGCGGCAAACTGTCCAACCAGACCCCTTTAGTGAAAAGCAGGCTCAATGGCTCACGCTACAGCTCTGCCTAGTAACTGCTGGGTTAAGAGAGTGGATTGAGTAAAGCCGAGTCGATCACTTCTAAAATTATTATAAGACAATCCTCTGATGCCAGAGTCAATAACAGACCTCATTAGCAGTGTCAAAAGCATTAAGTAAATGTATTGTATTTTAACATAAATAGAGTGCCCCTTGAAAACAGCATTTGCTAAAGGGTTACCCTCTATCAGCATCTGAAATGAAATGAAAGTTGGCGATGTAACGGTGAAGAAGTCATTCTGATGGCAATAATTGGTGATGACAATGAAGACAGTGACGCAACTATACACAATCAAAATTACCTTGTAAACACTGTATCCTTTAATGATATTATCGAAGAGCGTATACAAATCGTTTAGCAGTTTAACAACCTGCAAGCAAAAAGGGTATGTTACCAAGGAAGCAAGAAGTAGCTTGTTATATGCGCCAAAGTAACACTGCAGGATCTAAGCTAAGGTCCTGGCCAAACGGTTTGATTTGTCATTCGACTTTTCACTCGACAAAAAATCGAGAGGAAAGTCGAGTCGCTTGGTCACCTTGTCAGGTGAATCTAGTGGAGTCCAATGATGTCGAGTGAAGTTTGATTATTGTGCAAAAATCGAGTGAAAGGATTGTTGCCCATAAACGTTGTCTGCGAGTACTCTACCAGGACTATGATTCCTCTTTCCAACTATTATTAAGCAGAGATAACAGCCAAACTGTTCATGTCAAAAATCTCCAAAAATTAATGACTGAAATATACAAGTCAATGAAAAAATTGAACCCGTCATATCTATGGGAATTCCACGAGAGGAAAGAAATAACGTACGACCTAAGAACCAAAGACTTCCAAGGATCAATAAACGTTATGGCTCAGAGTCACTTTCTTTCAGGGGAAGTCTCCTCTGGAACACACTCAGTGATAAAATCAAACAAATTCCAACTCTTGCAGCATTCACAAATCAAATAAAATCGTGGACTGGTGATAAGTGCACCTGCAGACTATGCACATAATTACTTTGTTAAGTATTTTAGTTTTAGTTTTAGTTGGAATATATTAGTACTTATTACTACGTAAATCCAACTGTAAATAATGTTTTATGAAATTATGAAATTATTATGAAATTGTCGAATCAAAATCAAATCGTTTGGCTACCTTTTCGAGGGAGTTGAGTGAACGCGTGCGCAGTAGCGTCCTATTGGGCTGATATATATTTTTGATGGCAAGTATTTTTAGCTGATATACTTTGTGGAAATATGAGTGGTTGAAAAGTTGAGTGAAAAGTCGTGCCAAAACCGTTTGGCCACATATGCTCAGCTACGCTCAAATTAAAGATCAAATGTCGGGGAAAATCGAGTGAAAAAGTCTTATATCTGCGGAAAGCAAATATCTGTCAGAGCAGAAACATCATTGCACCTAAATGCGAGACCTCAATATAGCGAGCTTTAAACTTAAATGCATAAGCAAATTAAAAAAAATGAGGCTTAAGATAAACTCCCATCAAATGAGTTTGGTCTTTTTCTTATGCTCATCCTGAGTTCATTGACAAAGCTTGCCGAAACAAAGACTTAGGCCTTAAAAAGAAAGCAAATAATTTGACTAAAATTCCGTGAAAATAGTATGATCCAGTTACTACAAAACCAAACAAAAAACTCATCAATACCTGCATTGGAGTGCTGCCAGCGCACAACTCTGTAAATCCTACTATGTCACTGAAGTAAATCGAGACATGCTTGAATGTCTCGGCTTCGACCTCCCTTCCAAGCTTCAATTGTCTAGCAACCGAGGCAGGTAACATTCTTTCCAGCAGTGTTTCTATCCTTCGCTTTTCGCAAACCAGTTCCCCAGTCTTCTGTTCTACAAGATCTTCTAAATGATCTGTGTACCTCTCCATCATATAGATCATGTTGTCGACAATGTTCCGTTTGCTGGACAGAGTTTGAATGATATTAAAAGATAAGCCTTCAAATTCTCTGGGTAATGTTATTGCACTGCAATTTCACTTTCAAACTACATGATTAAGGGGAGCGGACTTACTTTCATTGAGGCTAACAAAATTGTATGTTGACACGACTGGACACGTGTTGGACGGAGACATTTCTAAGATATTTGTTACACTTGGCTCGAAGGATGCTATTTTGAAGAAAACCTGTGATACAAAGCAAGAGTTTCGACAGCAATTTTTATTGTCGGTGGTATCAAAAATCCCCCTCTTACTTGCTCTTCAGTATAACACATTTTCATGAGGCCTTCCGCTAGAAATTTACAAACCCAAAATATAAATCCTACCGTGAAATACCGTAAACTCATCCTATATACATGATACACAATATAAACCTCATCTAAAGCAACATTTGAAGTATAAAAGTCTAAGCCAAATATAGTGAGAAAATAGTAAATAGATGTACTTTAAAATGAACATCGCTTTCTTGCCTGGGCCTAAATTTATTTACATCATTCCGAAAATGAAGCTGTGGTTTCCCTAAGATTTACTTTCACCAGTGCAAACTAGCTGAAACAAGTTACCCTATCTTTGTACTTGAATTCTATCTTTAACATCTCACTTGCAATTTTTGGCAAGCAAACAACTAAATCTTGGAACTTGAGCCTCGAGATTTTCTTAAAAATGTTTTGCTTCTAAGCCTCATTTTCCTACAAGCTTTTTTCTTATAAGAAAGCGCTTAAGTGCATGAGATCACAGAACAAGAAATCCTCCTATCGATCACGGCACCAGGGCAATCCCCGTTAAATATCATAATTTCCCTAAAAGAAGCTACTACAGGGTGGCCAACAGTGAACTGAAATCTTTTTCCAGGGTTTTCCAGGGGATTTTCTGCCAAATTTCAGGGGCTTTCCAAGGTATTTTTGACAATACTTTCGAAAAATATAATTATCAAATATAGATCTTCTGCTTGTACCCATCCACCTTTCATTCTGCGTTTTACTTGAAATTTTGTGTCTGTTGTTGGCAAAAGAGGCTGCTTGCTAAACGACACATGGTACGCTGTTTTTCCCCCAATAACCTTATAGGTCCTCCTCCACTGCGCTACGGGAGTTAAAAATATATCAGCACTGCAAGGCCAAAAATTGATGCGTGGAAAACCTGCTTCAGGACATTACTTTTCAAAGGTGGAATGCAATTTCAGGGTTTTCCAGAGTATATTTCCAGGGGCAAAGAAAATCCAGGGTTTTGCAGGGTCTTCCAGGGTTTGTTGGCCACCCTGTACTACTGTCAACCAGGTATCTTCCTGATTTCGTGAGGAAGTTGCTTGCAATAAGGGAAATATACAGCAGGTAAAGTTTGCTATAAGTTGAAGACAATTACTTACAGTCCGTTTGCTTTCATAAGTCCATCGATCTCCTTGCACAGATCTGGAAATGTCGGCCTGACATCGGGATGTTCCAGCCAACATTTCTTCATGATGTCTCGCAGTCCCTCAGCACTTTCAATCAACTCTGAGACAGTTGGTCGGAACGGAGGCAGCTCTGGAACCCTTATCCTTTTTAGAATTTCTGTCGAGACCAAAAATTTTTTGTATAACTGAAGCTGCTAAGAAGCTGCCTATCCATGATAGTTACTAATCAAAGGAAAATCACATAGAGTAGAAATCCGAAGAAAAGAACCTAGGTTTTTCCTGAGCAGCCTGGATAGGCTCTTAATTAGTGGATTGGTATTCTTAATTCCAGCCTGTAAGCTTCTTAACAAGGTTCTTATATACAGCACATACATTGCATGGGTTGACATTGTTTTCAGCACAAGAATTCTTGATGAATCTTGAGAACACTTTAAGTCAGAATTCTTTTATAATAATCTTGTCATATGTTGTGCAACTTGAAAAGCACAGACAGCCTGTTAAAATTTCTACCCATGAATTTTGAAGCCAAACAGGATGATATCCATTATATAAGAACCATCTCCATTTCAGCCTTTGTGGGGTTCTTACTTAGGGGGTTCAAGAAATGACAGTTCAGCTTCAAGGCTCTTATATAAAAACAGGTTCTTTTATCCGGGTTTATGCGGGTTTATGCGGCTTTCTACTGTAAATGAAGTAGCTAAATAAATTCCATGTTGCTTGGAGAGAAACATGCAAGATAGGGGGCATCGAATTTTGTACAGGTTTATTCAGATAGAAATCATTTTGAAGAATTGCCACATTTATAGAAAATAGTCACTGCAACACTTTCACGAACACAGATAATATCCCAAAATCTAAATGTGCCACATCGTAATGAAATCTACAACCAGTATAGAAAGTAAAAACAAAAAAACCCAGTGGTGGGTTATTAGCAAAGGGAAGAACACCCTGTATTCTAGTAGGGTAATCGATCCATGTACGTTGAGATACCATAATATGTAATGGATTGCAAGGGGGGAACACTAGTATCTAGTGCGAATGAAGAACGATATTCGTTTCATTTCAGTTCTATATGTTTTAGGAGGGTTATCCATCAGCATCGCTGGTTTTCAAGGGACCCTCCTTTAAACTAAAAAAATAAGCTAGAGCACAATTCTACAATATACTAGTTATAATTGTAATGCACAGATATTTACGAAGAGAGCAGATAAAAATAGAACAGAACTTAAAGAGAAATATAGGAATCAAATAAATGGCGCTTCGTCATCATCATCATCATCGTCATAGTCATTATAGTCATCATAGTCATCATCATCATCATCATCATCATCATCATCATCATCATCATAATCATCATCATCAT
>OLMO02000286.1:2070969-2082185 GCA_900291935.2 Cassiopea xamachana
ATCATCATCATCATCATCATCATCATCATCATCATCATCATCATCATCGATGTATATATAGTTGGCTATTTACTACTTAGCTAAAAACAGCTAATTAAGGCCAACTAATGCTAAAACTAAAGAGAAAAAGAACTAAGAACGATATAATTACAAACAAGTGTTAAATACAAACTAATCTAAAAAACTCAAATCCTTAATAAAAACGTTACAAAATCTGCAGTTGCAGCAACTTACATCCCACTGCCTCACTCTCCCTCTAAGTTTTTGCAAAGTATCACCTTGCAAGCGTACAAGAGAAATGACAATTCTAACATCTGAAAATGCGTATTAGTAAAAGCAAAGAACTACAGTTTTGAAAAAAAAATTATTACAAACCTTTGTGTGACAAACAAGTTCCAGACCATGGTCCCATTCTTGTGTGACACTCTTGAAGGATAATTGCAAAACTATAAACATCTCCTTTCTCAGTTCCCCTAGCTGGAGGGCTGACCATGCGCAGCAGTTCAGGAGCATGCCAAAGGTATTCTGCAGGGGAAAATGATAGCACAAATTATGAACTTTCAGTTTTCTTCAAGCAAAAAGCTTTCGCTATTGTCGTTTTACAACAACAAAACATCAGGCTAGAAACAAGCGAGAGAAGTTTTTGCTAAGCAAGGTTGGCATTTGCAGAATCATGGTAATACACATTTCTGGAGAGATGCTGAAGCATATCTTTGAATGAGGGGGCTGGGGACGAGTGGAAAGCTGCTATTGGGCGTGGAAGTAGGGTAAGGGGAAGAGCCCCTTAAAAATTTTATAACTACGCCCTTAGACTGCAAAAAACCCTTTTCAATATCAAAATATATTCTATTTTAGATAGGAATGAGAGGGGGCAGCCCAGCCCCTCCCCCTTCCAGCTCCGGCGTGCCTATCCTACCGTGTATGCAGAAACGTCACTATTTTAAAAAATGGGGCACACATGGACCACCAATACAAAAAATAGGCTTTAATCTTCATAAATATTGATAGGGTACGCTGGGTGTAAAATTTGCTGATAGTCCAACACTCTATTCTCACAAAGACATTTTGCTGTTGTAAACAGACAAAATTCTTAATAGACAATAGTCGTACCAAAAGAAAAAGTGAAAATGGGAAGAAAACTTTTATGTTCCAAGGTGCCAAAGTCTTCAGCATAATACCAAACGAAATACAGGACAGTCAGTCACTACTTTTCTTCAAGTCGAGAATCAAGGACTTTGCTTTTGACTTTTAACTATATTTATTCTTTGAAGAGTAATAAATTAGGTTTTGCTGTTAAAGATATCCTTCTAAGTTGCTAGAACGCAGTTCCTTCATGGATAACAGTAATGGTATTGCTGAAGAAGTAAACTTGTGGAAATATGCATATATTACTATTACCATTACCATTATTATCTATATCCATTCGAGCGACGTACTACATTTTCTGCCGCAGAAATAAAGACTGGCTGAATCCTGAACTGTTGACTTTTTAAGACTTTTATTAACGCTTATGTAATCTGCCATGTTATTCAGGCAAGCCAATTGTAAACTGCCTAGTTTTAGAGAGGATTACATTTGTATCTTCAAATTGTACCATGATAAAGGAGTTTCAAAAAAAATTATTAATGATACAACTTATACATAAAGCCCTGTTTAAACGATCCAACATTTCACACAGCATTTGCCCAACATTGATGTTGAGTGAAATGTTGGATTGTTTAAACAGGGTTTAAAAGAACGACAAAGAGTCTACCTTCATTTATTTCTCAAACAGTCAAAAGATGGGGGTATTTTGAATCTTTGAACTTTTTCAAAAGTATTGATTAAAAGGCGAAATATAAGCAAGATTTCATGGAAGAATTCCCTAGGATTAATAAATATCTGAAATATTTAGGAGATAAAATAATAGAACCATGCTAATGATCAAAAATATTATGCATCACTTCAGTTCAAGATGGTTTTGGTTTCCAGCAGGAATTACCATGTAATAGCTCCAGCCAAAACACAAACGCTCCGTCGTAATGTAATTGAAATGTCAAACATTGGACATATTACTATTATTTCATATATGTTTTAGGAGGGTTGCCTTTAAGTATAGCTGGATTTTGAGGTGACCTCCTTTGAAAATTATAAGCTAAAATATAATGCTATAAAATAATTATTACAACTACAATATAAACTAAAAAATTAATGCATAATGCAATAAAAGTCAATCATAAGAATACAACATAAAAAGCCTAAAAGTTACTTTTAAAATGATTGAAAACCGCAGAAGGATAATGCTTCTTTACACTCAGCTGAGAGGCTATTCCAAACCTTGGAACTTCGTCATTTACTGAAATCGTCGCTTTTATTGATTAGAATTGTCGTTTAGCCAAACACAAATGCAAGAATAACATAATTAGTAACAGGTGTATCCATAGGGGGTGCGGGGGTTCATAGGGGGAGCGAGGTGTTGAACTCCCCCCAACATTTAGCTTGTCGGTAAACTTACTGCACATTACTAGAGCTAGTCAACAATGCATTGCAGATAAAACTCAAAGAAAGTCTTTTTTGTAGGCAAATTGAGCTTGAAGGAATTCTGTTTGTCGGCAATTTGGGTTTGTGCGCCCCATCAACAATTTCCTCTAGCTCTGACCCTTTAATTAGTAATAAACATTGTTTCCTTTGCTATGTGTCATTATTTTAAAGCTTTAAACTTTTGCTTTAAACTTTTGCTTCTTAAAACTTTTTCATAAAATTTGAAACGGAACATACGTTTAAGGCAGCTGCTACTTTCATCAATCGGCTTCTTTTCTCTGAATGAATGCAAACCAAAATCGGTTATTTTTAAGACCCACCGGCTGTCAATAACACAATTCGATGACTTCAGATTTCCATGAGACTTTATTTCGCTTGCATGTAAATAAATCATGCCCTGAAAATCCAATGAAAAGGTTGTCGTTAAAGCATGAAAATCGTAAAATGATATATTTTTCATGCAGCTTAAAGAAACAAAACTCGACTACTCAATAAATCTCTCTATATCTACAACGTAACGAAACTACAAAGGAAGGGGAGGATTCATTCTGACAGCATATATAAAGTTAAGTAAATTTCCACACTCAACGATAAAGTGCAAAATTCGCTCCCTACATCTTTTTCTATAAGAAACCACTTTATAAGCAACCTAGTACTAGACAGCCTGAAATTTAAGAAACTTTTTGAACTGCAAGGAAAGAGCTAAAACACTTTAGACAAATAGCACATTGAAATCGTTACCTGATTCAACCCAAAGCTGTGTCAAAACAATGTTAATATGACACTGCTTTAGAATTTAACTCTTATTGATGCAGTTTGTTTGTTATAGGACAAATAGCTTGCTACATTCACGTTCTGCGTGAGCTTCACAGTAATTTAGTTCGCCAAATTAAGAGACCTTTAAGAAACTTTTAGAACTAAAATGTGGCCACAAATTAAGAAAATTTTAGTACTAGACCTTGGGTACTAAGTCTACTAGTACTAGTCTTATTTTAAAATACGTGCAATGATAATACAAACTGATTCGAGGGCATTAGAACTTTGCATAAAAAGATTGCTACGGGATTGCCCGTCCCATAAACCAAATGTCAAGCTGCGGTGAACAAAAGATAGATGAGAATGAAGGCATAAGATTGTACTTAAACATCGTGATCGAACTACTTTACTGTTGAGCGTTACTAAGATTCCCTGAGAAAAAAGCTCCAATCTGTAACATAAAAATACGTACTGGTGCGATAAAGGGGTATGCTCTTAAAACACTAAATGCGAATCCCACAGAGATTTCAACAGAACTACCACAGCATTTCCCCGGTTGTTACTGAGTTCTTAAGCAACCAAGCAGAGATACCTTGATATAGAATAAACGACCTAAGTTTGACCACGTGAATTGAAAAAGCAGAAGAAGCTTTTTGTTCAGGAAAGACAATAATCTCTGCTGGCAACTTCGTTGAAAGTGAAAGTCTTGGTGAGCATGAAACGCCCAGATGTTATTGCAAGGTCTACAGTAAGAGCGATAACAAAGGATTCTCTTGTCTTACTGAACAAATCACATGCTGAACCAGAAGCATTGATCACGAATCTTGCTCAAGGTACGACAATCTGACACGACATCCGAAAATCGCGACGACATTTCCCAAGCAAGCATCTAAGGGCTTTTATCATAAGGCCTTCTGGGTTCAGTGTTATCAAAAAGCGGGCAATGATATGGAAATTACATATCCATGGAAGGCCATAGAACATAATCTACAAATTGTGTTTTGCATAAAAACATCAGGAGTAACAAAATCATCTGGGAATGTTCGAGTGTCTCCTCACAAACTCTGGCAAGCATTGTGTTTTCCTACAAAAATTGGGAGAAAAAAGAATAGATTCGAAAGAGTTATGGATGTTTGTTGAGGAGAGACCCAAATAATCCAACATACCTTCACTATATCATAAATCAGAGAGAGAAGAAAAAGCGTCTCCAATTTGATAGAATTATCCAGTAAAACATCCTAAAATTAAATGAAACCATACATTACACACATATAAAACAAAAATTATTTTGTATCGCAAAAAATAACATTTCATTAGAATTTTTGAGCATAGATGTAAAGCAAATAGATTGGAAAGATATACTCACTTCAAGGCTGCCTCTCAAAGCGTACTGAGTTACAATAAGGACCCTCTCGGATTCGATCGAGGCACCAATAAACTGATTTATATTATCATGGCGCATGTCTCTCATCTGAAACAGGTGAAGTGGCAGCGATATTAGAAAGATGAAGTGTCATAGAAGGGCATCTATTGCATTTCGGACACATCATAGCAATAGATTAGGCAATTTCAAAACGCGTGGTGTATTTTCTTTAGAGCAAAATATTAGAAGTAAAATGCAGGATTATCCATAAAGGATGTCTGCACCGTAAGGGAGGGATGGGCCTAGCAACAATGCAAACACAAGGGGAAGGAGGGGGTTTACAAACTGACAGGGATTTGTGGACATCCTCTATGGAAGACTCCTATCAGCAATGTATGAACAATCATGAAACAGAAACAAAAAGACAAATGCATCATACCATAAAAGTCAATCCAACATACTCAAGAAAAAACTACAAGCTACTTTTCAAAGCGATTTCATTTCATTTCAAATATTTTAGGAGGGTGGCCATTCGGCGGTGTTGGTTTTCAAGGGGCCCTCCATAACATAGATTACAAAATAAATCTAAAATATTTTTAAAAAAGTAAAGTGAACCTAGAAGGGTTTTAATCAAAAAAGAACAACATATTATCCTCTAATAAAAACTGAAAGGCATCTTGGCTTTCTACCGTCTAACATGGAAATTATTCAACAATACGATCATCTAAAGGCAATATTCAATCACGGTGCTCCAGACGCTAAACGACTTGGGGTCGTTCATTCAGTACGGACGCAGGAACGGGGGATCGAGCAAAAGCGTACGCCATGAGTACAACGGGGGAGGGGGTTGACACATGTAAGTACGTACTCAAAAAGCATTCCCATTTGCACATATTTTGTAATATTTTCATATGCAGGCTACTTTTACCATACTTTCATTGTTCATTACTGTTTTCAAAAACATTTGCTATTATTATTTTCCTGTCTGTCAAATCTTTTACAGTCTTTCCCTATGGCATTATTGATTGGATATTTACAAACATTCCCTTTAGAAATGGAGGGGGGTTCAGATAAGTAGAAGTGCGTGCACAATGAGGGGGTCGTAGCAAGCGTACGTGTGCATACGATGGGGGAGAGGGTCAAAGTTTTACCATTTTGGTGCGTGCGTACTAATTCTGAAAGCCACAAGATGCTTCGGGTCGAAAAATCAAGCTCTTCACCAACACAACAAACCGGCTAAAGGGAATGCAACAGAATTGTCCTCTAAACTCACCAGGAACGTTAAATGTTCCCAATACAAATAATGGCACATTTCAAAAGCTTATTCTCTAATAAAAACCAGAAAACAATCGCTAAGATCAACGTTCTTACAGCAAACGAAATCTGAAGTTAAGTTCCTGCGCACCTGTTTCAGCTCCATGAGGACATCTCGGTTCAGTTCAATTGCTTTTCTTCGCTTCTCCTTCACAGCCACGTAGGTTCCTTTAAAGACAGCGATGATTGTTCTTGAATCGCTCTGCTTTCCAAAGACATGCTCATCCTTCGCAGCAGTCATCAAAAATGTGTCACTCTCCTGTCAATCAACCAAAGGCTAACAATGGACAAAACCATTTCATTTTCATTTTAAAATTCCTTAGAGAGGGAAGCCTTTCGGCAAAAATGCTGGTTTTCAAGGGTCCCTCCATCCAAAGTATATTACTAACTTGTTTGTTGAAACTTCTAACATTGACAAAATATTTAAGAATACAAATCTCGCTATAATTAGTTAAATTGCATTTGGCAGACTTAATATGGAAAGAAAAAAATTAAAAAAACAATTAAACTGTAGAAAAGAAAATAAAGTGCAGGGAATATAAATCTTAGTTTAAAAGTTTCCTGCAAGCAGTTAGTATATTAGTAGGTCAGGGTTAGTCCAGGGTTTGTTGCGAATACAGAATATATAATATGTTGATCAGATAATGATTGTAGATAGCTTTCGCACTATGAAGCATGAGAACTGTGTATCATTTTTTTGGCTGAAACTTCTGACATTGATAAAATATTTAAGAATAAATATACAAATCTCGATATAATTGGTTAACTTGCATTTGGTAGACTTGGTATGGAAAGAAAAAATGAAATAAATAAACTTAAAAATCTAAATACAAATATCAACTTAAACAAAAGTGAAATATTTAATATAAGAGGAAAATAAATACGAATTGAAAGTTCAAAATACATTAGATACTAACTGTTAACTGAAAAAAGAAAAGTTTTTTATTGTTTTTTTGTTGCTTAATGGCTCTTTTGAAAGCGAAGAGAGAGAGAGAGAGAGAGAGAGAGAGAGAGAGAGAGAGAGAGAGAGAGCGTCATCAAGCATTTTATGTGACAACTGTTGTAAGAATCTGTTGTAAAACAAGGTTGCCAAAGTAGGAAGCGTTATGAAACGCGAGTGAAATTTACTATTTGTTTGATAAAATTTCCTAGCTTTGCTCCAGCATTACTCCCTTAGCTTTAGTTGTAGCTAGATTCAATACGTAGGAAACACAGGTGATGCCAAAAATGTAGCTCGGACTAAATCACTGATTGAATCATTGAATCATTGAATCACTGATGGAATCAGTCAATAAAGTACTACCACGCCAGTGCCATCCATGAATCTGGCTTAAAATCTGAGCTAAATTTTGGAATTTACACATGGTGATTTCTTTATTAATAGCGTCACCCACTACTGCCTCTGTCTCTGCTATTCTACTACTGTTTTGTACTTAATTGTAGGGGGTCATATTGCATTCTTTAAAATTTTTCACCCCTCATAGCATTTTATAATGACCCCCATGTTAGCAAAATGTGGCCATCATCACTATCAGAAAACTTTCACTGTCATTTTCATTCCATTATTCATGAGTCAACTCTCTAGCACTGCACAACTCTTGTCATGTGGAACACTTTCTACCACTCCATCCAATTTTCGCTTAACACCATCTGGTGGGATCATCAATCCTTCTACTTCCTTCAGCGTTGTTACGAATTTTCCTGCAGTTCATTTTACTACCACCCCTCCACTTTACGAGAGTCTAGAAAAATATCCACTCCCCTGCTAAATCAACCCCTATACAAAGCACAAAAGATTATGCATTTAAAAAGCTACAAAATGTCAAATAGCATCCCATTACTACTAATAACCGAGAACCTGTGGTACGACAAGAATATATGACTTACCAAGCTGTTTAATGAGGTATGGCTTACAGTCAAAGTCGATTTGCTGCTGGAGTTTCGGTTGACAAACGCCAAATCAGTGACAGAAACCTTCCATAATTTGCTTGTCAGCTCACGTTCTAAACGAAATTGCCTGTAGAAAGATAGAACATGTTCGCGTAAATACTTGTTATAATAAACTGGGATACACAAGCAAGAGTGACAAAAAGTGGGCATCTTCTGGATACATAACGAAGCATTTCAATTATGGGTAAATTTTCTATAAAATCCAAGACTACAGCCTCACTTTTATGCACAAAATGAAGCATTCTAATATTGACTAAATCTCTAATAAAATCCAAAGGTTAAAAACTATAAGAAAGAATATACTTTGAGGAAACCCACGCTAAAATGCAATGTTTGACCCCCCCCCCATGCGTTACTAAATATCATACTAGTCTAAACCAAGCTAAAATGAAAAATATAGTGTATTTTCTGCATCAGTAATGCCATCAATAATAAACATGACGTAAGAAGCAAGACAATGGAAAGGAATGTTCTGGGGTTTGCCAGGGGCGTTCTGGCCAGGTGGGAAAGCGGGAAAATTTCACAAAGGTCCCTTTATAGGCGACATAACGCTCTACTGGCTAAGTCGATAAATGGGCCTGTCAAAATATCAATTTCATAGTAAGATCTTTTAAAGGCTTTAATCAACCAAAAACGAGCTAAACTAAACAACGTTACGCTAATTTGCACAACTACAAACTAATTTGGTAAATTATTGTAATGCTAATATTAACACAATAAAAATTGAAAAGAGAGTGTTACGTATTCAAAAAAATAGTGGTTAACACAAGGAGGAATAACAAGTTCAGTTTTCACTACAGGGCCGTGAGTGGACAAGGGGCCCAGCCAGTTCCATAAGCTTAACTGAAGTTAAGCATGACTGTGTACGGTCAGAAACTGGATGGGTGAACTTCCACATGAACGACCAAAACAGCTCACTCCGCCATCCTTCGGAAGGGACGTGAAACTAGGGGTCCCATGCCTGGATGCGGTATGCATAGTAGGCTTAACTTAGCTGAAAAAGCTAGGTATAACAGCCTACTCAAAATAAAGAAAACAAGAAGAACAAAGGCCTTCATTGAAAATGAATGGCTCTCACTAAATTCTATAATGAACTACCATACTAAATGAATTCCCACGAGTAAACGACAATTCATCGTAGTATTCCGGCCCTACTTTTGGAGCCCTAATGCCGCTGGGCTGTACTGATTGTGCTAATAATGTAGCTACGGAATTTAGGTGTATGGCAAAAAGAAGGCAAAAATTGCATATCAAACAAAGTAAGCAGTTTTGAAGCACCATGAAAGTATGACAAACCCACCTGTACATGAAAATTGGTAGTAACAGCAATATTACCCCGATTACTGTCGTTGACACTGAGACTGCTACAACGATTGCAACTGTCAGATACAAAATAAACTCATTAGCATTGAGCTAGATATTGTATACTTGCTTTAACGACCGATAATAACCTATGACAGTCAATGCAAATAAAATTGGCAAAGTTTGATGAACCACAATGGAAAGTCTGATAGTGATCAGCTACAGTTGAAAAACTGGATTACAAGTATTTCGTTTGAACTAATTGTTGCTTACTTTATGCTCTTGTGCATCAGTGCAAGACTTGACAATCATTGCGGAGGAGTGCTGTACGTGACAAAGTATCCAACAATAATAATAGCGAGTAAACTAGATACCCGATATCGATACCCTATGTCAACTGTATCATAAATTCTCTTTTCAGAATTATTCAAAACGTAATCACAACTCCATGCACGTCATCATTCAACTTCTAAAAACACAACTCCAATACATGGGTATAAGAATCTATGCAACAAAAGTAATCGTAGTGACGCGAATGGCAAACACTTCTGTCACTGAAGTTCGATCAGTAAATGAAACGATTGCGTTAATTTCAAATTGTGCACGTGATTCTTAGCAATGATCTTGCACATGTTATTGATAAGCATCAACATTGATCACGAGGCACCAAAGTGGTCACATGAAAGTAGTCCAACAGATGATTCTATAACTATCTATCTTTCATAATTTTCAATGCCTTTCGGGGCAGGAGTGGTCAAAATGTGCTGATTTTGCCATTGTTTGGTTTCTTGCAAACAGAATGCTGATATTTTTAGGGTTTCCTTGAAAAGAACTGATATTTTTGGGTTATTTATGAACTTGGCTAGACTGACGTCCCTGTATGCTATGATGCAAATTGTCCCCCCTGAGGTTTATTTCTTATATATGCTTACTTTGCATGAGTTCAATGAGGTATTTTCGTGTGAGAGGAAGAAATAGGGGTGATTTTCGTGTTTGCCCATGTGATTCTTCGTGATAAAACCATACAAAATGTGGCTCTTCGTCTCTCATTCGTAGGCCTCTCTGCTTTTGGGACTATTTTCCTCTGTGCTCGACATCGTCTGCTTGCTTTCAAAGTAGTTTTAAACTTTAAAAGTAGCTTTAAGAGTAGCTATAAAAGCACTTAAAAGTACTTGGAATTAAATGAAAATATTCCAATACTGACTTATTACTTTATAAGAATACCTAACTATTCGCTGGACCTAAATATTCCTTGAGTTTTTTGGTTTTAAACCTTAGATTATTCTTAAATTATTCTTAACTGAAAATCAAAGTAATATATAACTGAAGTGAAAATACTTAAATACAGACTAACATTTTATAATAATACCTAAGTTTCCGCTGCGTCTCAATATTCTTAATGTTTTTCGGCTTTGAGCTTTTAGATTATTATTAAATTACTTATTATTAAATTATGATCGGTTGTTGAGCTGAGCATCAGACGCTTTTTGTGCACAACCTTAAAGTTTTACCGATTTTCCTAAATTGTCTGCAGATATATCGTTATAGTGTATTTTATATTGGCATTAAGTACTTCGATCATGTTTCGTTACGGATTTACTACGATTTTGATGATATTTGTGATTTGTTCGTTTTGTGGCGGGGAATTCAAATCGCTAGGCCGGCATACTTGGAGATGCAAGGAGAGGTTAAGATCAGACAGAAACAGTAATCCGGCATTGAATATTGATGAATCAACATCTACTCCCATTACTACAACTCTTGAGAGATCCAAAGATGTAAGTAATTGTTCTGAGGTGAAGTGCTGCTGTGGCAAATTGTGTAACGGTCTACGTGGTTTAAAAATGCACCAGCGCAGCTGTCGTGTAATTAAAGGCCTTGAACAGGAAACGTTCGAACACCAAGATATAAATCAGAGTTATGATCAGTGGCGGCTCGTCAATGGGGCATGTTGGGCAATGCCCCCCCAAGGAAAATGTATAAATGACATTTCTACACAGTAATTGATAGT
>OLMO02000286.1:2094691-2110611 GCA_900291935.2 Cassiopea xamachana
CACATATACAAACAGAGCTGCAGTAACGACAATATAGCTAAACGATGCCTCTAGATACCAACGATACCTAGCTATATGGCGATACCTAGATGCCTAGATTGCAGCCAGATTGCAATCTAGGCCCCATTTATGCCAGATCTGTGGAGAGCAAGAACCTAATTTTTTGTTCGCCTAATTTTTTGTATTTGTATCACTGCTGCATTTTCTTTCCATAGTATTAATTTTTGCATAAGTTATGCGTAGTAGAATTATAATGATAAGAACTGAACTGAACTGAATTGAATTGAACTGAAAGGACCATTACAGGCATTCGCCAATTGCAATTTGGCGAGCTTTGAGGAGTATTACCAGCATTTACGCCAAGTTTTCCCAAGCTCTACCAGCTCAGATATTTTTGGAAGAAAAAAATTGGCTAGAATCTGTGACGAGCAAACTTCTGAGAAAGCATACTGGGGTGAAAGTATGGGTTATAAACACGTATTTTTTAGAACTTATTCTTCCCAGTTGTATGTATAAGAAGCTTGGAAGGGCAGCACTCCCACATTCTCTTCTATAATTCTGGTTGTAGGTGTTTCACTCGCACTTTTGCCGAAACTATCAATAATTATCACTTACAGCCTGTTAACTTTCCCAGGGCTTGGGAAAGCTTCCATTCGTAGGCAAGTCTCTTTTTCTACACCCCCGCTCAAAAACCCTTCTGCACGCCACTGATTTTCACTCTTTATCTTGTTTTCATGCCATGTTCATCCATGTTTTTCTTTCCGCCTACTTCTGTAGAAGCAAGAATTTCAAGATGCTTTGCAAGTGCTCTGCAAGCAAGAAAGCTGAACTCAAAGAAAATTATGTTATTCCAATAGTGAATAATCAGTAGGTGTACTGGATGGGTAAATAGAAAAAGTGGTGAATTTGTGAGGGTATTTAACCAGAACGCGAAAAAGCGGCAGCAACTCTGACAAGTGTCGGACGATAAAGGCTTTGTAGTATGCCTAAAAATGTTGCCGCTTTTTCCTGCTCTGGTCAAATTCTGTAGTACCAACAGACTATTTTTGAGAGTGTTCTCAACAAACCAGTTTCACAATAGTCCTAGGCCGTTTCGAAGAGCTGAGGGACTTTTTCAAAGCAGTTCGCAGTGCACAGAATTCACAAACTTCACACCAAGAAAGTTCAGAAACCCAGAGATAGAAGGAAAATGAAAGCCCCCCTCTGAAATAGAGAGAGGCAGAGAGGCAGGGAGAGAAAATAGGCCCTGGGGCAATACCTCTATTTCAGTAGCCCTACATGTACGTACTGATTGGTTTGTCAGCCCACATCTGTTGATAATAACCGATGCATTCAGAGGTGTGTCTTGACACTTTTTCAAAGGGGTGTGGTGCTAGATTTCTAACAAGGGGCTCAAAACAGAATTTTTGGAGACCGCACTTCTAAGAGACGTGCAAGCACCCCCAATTTATTCCTCGATATTCCACTGAACAGTAAGTTTGTTCCAAGCTATAAGAGTATATCTTATGGTTTAAAAATTTTGAACTGAGTTCATACATCTTAAACAATGAAGAAAAGTTTAAGAAAAATTGTCATTAACTTAGCATTGAAAAGGGGCTACACCCCTAAAGCCTTCCATGAATTCAAAAAGGGGAGACACCCCCGAACCTCCCAGGATTACAACCCTATAAATTTTAATAAGCTAGTAAGTAGTGTGTAATAAAAACTACATTCTTTTTAGTATGAAGTCAGCATTGACGTCAATACAACCGGGGAAGGACAAACAAGCGATTGAAAATGACATGTCTCGAGGAAGGATATGGCAAAAGCAAAGTTAAAAGATCTTTCTTCTCTAAATATGTTGGCATTGTTTTAAGATCAAGGAATGCATATTTCTGAAGAATCCTATGACAAAAGCAACTGGCTGGTTTGGGAAACAGCCTACATAGTCAGTGCCTATTTTAAGAAAACTTCCCAAGACCAAACCGTGTAGCAAATCACTCAGAACAAGTGTAAGACTTTTGAGATTACCAGGTTTCAAATGCTGAACAGGTTTTTGCCTCACTGGTTTCCTGGACCTTTTGAGGTTTTTGAGAATTCCAAATATTTTACAGGAATCCTCTATTTTTAAAGAATTTTAAGATTTTGAGACGACTTGTTGAGAATTGTTGAAGTGTTTGAGCTGCTTTTGAAGTTTCAAAGATCTTTCAGGGTTTTTGACGCATACAAGTTTGCAAGATTTTTCACAGTTTTAAGATATTCTTGCAAATTTTCCATCGACATGTACAAAATGCTTTTCAGTGAATTGCCCCTATGATATTACGCAACGACAAACATTGGTCACACCCGTTCGAGCTTTTGAGCCATCCAAAATTTTTGGTTCTACTTTATTGCTGTTTGATGACGCTCATCCAGAGGAATGTCAAAATTTCTCTCTGGCGTATCTTAAATTCACCAAATTGATCTTTACCAAGATTCGCTCAAACTGTAAGCAGCCTCAGCGCTGAAAAAGAGGTGGGGAAAGGAAGGCAGGGAGGACGAGGCGAAGCCGCAGGGAAATTTTGGAGGAACGCCCTTTACCTTGATACAAAATACTTATCGCAGCATTGTGATTGCCATTTGTTGTATGGAACATTTGTGGCGAAGCAGGTTGCATACAGGGGGCTATGGTTTGAGACTCACTGTCAAATGACTGTAGAACAGCGCATACTTTCCACCGTCTAAAGTGAAGCAAAAGCAAACCATGCTTGCATGCACGTTTTTTTATAAGAAAAAGTTTAAGAAAATCAGGTTCAAATGGTTACAATCTTAAGCAAATCATAAGAAAATCACGAGGCTCAATTTCCAAAATTAAGTGTTCTTATTGAGCAAAAATCGATATTTCGTCATTATTGCATTCAAAGCGTTAAAGATGGAATTCAAATTCAATTATACAATATTAATAACGAATTTTTAACCCATTTTAGCCAGTTTATTTCAGAAAAAGTTAAGAAAAAGTTAAGAAAACCTCCAGCTCAGTTTCGGGAAATGTTAAGCAAATCGAGGCTCATGGAAAATGATGGTTTTCACATAAAAAAAAAGTTTAGTCCAATTTGTTTGAGTTCTATATCTTTCTTTAAGTTATGCTTTTTTCGTAAACATTAGTCATCAATTTTTGCATAAATTGTAATTGACTTTTAACATGGCCACCTGCAAACAGCTGCATAATCTGAGGAGCTACCATGTGTACATAAGCAAGTGAAATGACATGTTGATTCTCCTAGTACTTTCAGACAAGCAAAAGTTGGCTTCTTTAATCAGCAAAGGAAAGGATCTTTGTAGTCTGTCTTGTTTTGAAACAAACGCTAAGCTATAATATAGAGGGAACTTCACAAGAACAGAAATTGCAGAGATGCAACACTATGAAAGTTAACTGAACTGTCAATTTTCCAAGACCGCCCTCAAGACTTCCAAGGCCACAAAATGTGACCACAACCACTCTAGAATAGACCCTGTCATATCTCCACACCCGGGGACAAAACCTAAGGGGGTGTGGGGTTGAGCCACTCCTCCAACCTTACAAATTTGCCATTTCGCAGGGAACAAACAGCAATACAATACAATGCAAAACAATGCAATACAATACAATAATGTGCAATTCAATACAATACAATGCAATAAAATACAATACAATGCAATATAACACAATGCAATGCAATACAATACAACACAATGCAATACAATTCAATACAATACAATACAACATAATGCAATACAATTCAATACAATGCAAAACAATACAATTACAGGGCAACTTACTTGACCCAGGACCATTTCATCAACTACTGTTACTGAAAAAGATCACAGAAAACACTAATAAATAAATAAATAATCTGATAATAAATCATATTTTTTCCCGCATGTAAGCATTGCAGAGTACTTATTCAAAGTCCATGCCATTTTAGCCGTTTTCAATAAAATATCCTTGCTTTATCGATCGATGGTAGGCCCAGCTGCTAACTTAGAAATGGTCGTCATAGCAAGAAAATCAAATTTTTGATATCTACTATTTATCTGATTATTAGTGCTATTAATGATTATGATTACTATCATTATCTCGAATTTATAACAAAGTACTTGCATTTTAAATACAGAAGTGGACTACTTTTATCTGTGAATAACTACTCATCATCGTCATCAAGTGTCATCTGCTCTCAGCAGGTCGACTATCATTGGATCCCCATTGTTTTCTGTTCTCAGCCTTCCTTACACATGCTACATTAGACAGTTTCACCCTTCCTTGACTTTGCAATCCGTAGAGTTCCTGGTCTCCCTCTTCCTCTCTTTCCACTCAATTTTCCGTCTAGCAGTAATCTTTGTAGGCCGTCTAGCAGTAATCTTTGTAGGCCATTTCTTCACATGATGTGACCAAAGAATACTGTTTGTTTTTGCTTAGCGGTTACTAGTAATGACAATTTTGTGTTCATCATCCTCAATACTTCCTCGTTTGCTTTATAGGCTGTCTATGGTATATAGAGCACCCTTCTATAGATCCACATTTCCAATGCATTTATCTTTCTCCCCGTGCTATTTGATATTGTCCATGTTTCTACTACTAGTATTTGCAAACGTTCCATGATACAGTGATGATTTTCTTATATAAAAGAGCTGGTTTGATAACATTTATGTACTAGGACCTCGTACATGTGAGTCATCTTCTCTTTTAAAAGAAAGCTTTTTTCCACCCCTGTTCTTACTTTCTCTTAACTTTCTCACGTTTACAGTAGCAAAACTTTCTCAACAACTTTCTAAGCAAAAATTATTTAGATCCAGTGTTTTTCGCATGAACATTAATAGAAAATCAAAATGCCCCATGTACACTAGAATTAATGATAAATCCTAGTACTCTCGATTTTACCACCGTTTCCCCCATTTCTTGGGGCTTGGAGGGTGCCTCTGGGAGAACTTTTTAGTTCTGGCACGAGCATTTAGGACCGAGTGCCCTTCCTGACGTCACCAAGGTCTGCGGTGGGCCTCGAACCCAGGACCACGTTGGTCTGAATCGAATTCTTCACCGCCAGGCCACGGCTGCTCAAATGATAAATCCTAGTAGCTAACAGCAAATAAAGAAAAAATTAAACATATTTAGTTTATGAAAAATAATATGAAATAAATCGGTGAAGTTAGAACGATTTTGTTGCTTGAGGCAGAATGACCTACTATGGTCTCGTCTGACGCATAATTGATATGATTTGATGATGGAACTGATGCAATACTTTCACTTTTGGCTGAGATTCAACTCTTTGTGAGGACGAGAATTCAATAGAAAAGGACCGCGAAGTAATTCCTGTTGGAATCATCTACGCAGAGGGATACCAAAAGTTCAGTAGCAATGACTATACAGTTGAAGTTCACTGGTCATTCAATTTAATTCTTGAAAATCTATCACCAAGGCAAAGCGATCAGAGAAGCTAAGGCAATTAAATTGACAACAGAGGAAGGATAATTGCGTACGGATTTGTGGCTTATAACTTGGCCAGTATCGCATTCGCGCAAGTTGCGAATGATTTCCTCGCTAAAAATATTCGCTGCGGCAGCATAAACGGACCACAATTGTTAGTGTTACTCAAAAGTCCAGTTAGAGACGCCCTATCAATTTTTGGGGGGTGGTGGTCATTAAGTATCTTACATGAGGACGGAAGCTTTTTGAGAGGGGTATGTAACAAAAATGCAATTTTGAGCTGGGATTTCAAACAAATTGCAAAAATATGGAGGAGTACGAAACAAAAACTAGATATATTTCAAACTTTTAATAATAATAATATTGATTATTATTATTATTATTATTATTATTCTTTGTTTTTAGCATTTTTGTTTTTTTTTTGTTTTCGCCTTATATACAACAATTGTTATTTACTCTTTTGCATGTATTGTAACTCAGGCTAGCCAATTACAAATTACCTTGTAATAGTGAGATTTGTAATTGTAGTTTAATTGAATTATATACGATTGTTTCCATTATTACTTTTATGAATAAATCAACTAGAAAAATAGTTTAAAGTGTCAGTCATCATCTGATAATTCTACTGCAATGCTAACACCTGTAGCAAGATTTTCTCCCGTACAAAAGCATTCAAATAACTTTTCTGACATCTTTTAGCCTCCTACACTTATGACTGTACTGTACACTATCACTGACTCGTACTTCCCTTTCATGACCAGGAGGAACTTCATCTGAGAATTTAGATCAAGATTTAGTGGCAAGCCAGAATGAATCCTAAACAGTTCACCACTAAGTTCAAGTTATTTGCAAAACAATGACAAAAGAGCACCTGTACAAGACTGGTTTGATAAAACGCTTTCAAGGAACGAAAAAGTTGAAGTGTTTACACAGTGGCGCATTTACCATTAGGCACACTGGACACGTGCTTAGGGGCCCCCTAAAATTTTTACATTTAGGGGGTCCCAAGCAAACCTTTGAATAACCTAGGTTTAAATTTCTACATTTAGGGGGCACCCAAACTTTGAGTTCTCTGTTCCAGGCATAACTTATGACGCTATTTAGTTCATGTTAACTTACTTGTTCTAGGCCTTCCTCATAATGAAATCAAGCTAGCAGGATGCCCATCAATATGCACGTGATCCAGAATTGTTTTGATGTATTTTAAGGGATCCCCAATTCCCTTTGTGCCCAGGGCCCCAGCAGACTTAAACGCAGCCCTGCATATACGACCCTAGCCAAATGATCCAAAAGTGGCCCTAGTTAAAGCCAACAATTGCTAGGTCGATTTCAGGTCTGGTCAATGTTGGGGCGCTCCAGGGTTGAATGCAATTGGGTCACAATGATTCAACTTGACAATCCAACTTAAATCCAACATCTTTTTGGCTTAATGGATCGTTGGCTTTGGCCTGAGAGCTGGATATAAAAACTTTGAAGGAAGAAGATAGCATTAAGAACTCGTGATTTCGTGTGAAAAACTAGAATTTCAAATGAAACCTCACACCCTTAGCATATTTAGGGGTTTGATCATATGCTCACAATGCAAATACACAAGACAACGTTTTATTGCTACAATTTTAGCTAACCAAATAGCACTGATTACATTGATTTGAATCTCAATTATAGCTAATTGCTTTGAGAAAGAGCTTAATGTCTACATAAATTGGCGTTCGACATGGGAAGATGTTGGGAAATTAGCTGTTATTTACAAGCAAGAGTTCGTGAATTACTCCTTCTCTGCATCAAAGGATGTTTGAAAATGCGTGAGATTTTCCAGGAAATCCTTTAAGAATTCTTCATTGGAAAGGTAAAAAATGAATGGGCCCTAAACATTGCACGGGGCCGCTGATACTGGGAGTAAGGGGCCATTGCCGCAATAGTTCACTGAGGTTGCGTATAGAGTATCAGTTCTATCAACTACGAGTTTCTCCTCCTTAGCATAAAGATCAATTATGAATAGAACTATATTTTACTTTGCAAAAAGGGCGTTTTCCGATGTTCTGGAGGGCGTTGCCTCAAACATTTTCTGGGAGCAAGTCGCCAGACCTCCATTTTTCAACAACATGCCTATCAAACAGGAGTATTTTGAGAAATACTTTTTTACCTATTAAAGCAGATATGTAACATATAAGCGCTCCCGGCTCTTAACTCGACTTCTACATCTGTGCCCCCCAGCCCAGTTCAGCTGTCCACGGGCCTGACATTGCAGCAGGGACAAACCAGCTAGCGACTATTACTATGAGTAAAATAATTCTTCCCAAATCTCAACCTAATTGAATCTTGAATAAAAACTGTTGATAATATGTTTTTCTAGTTTCAAAGGGAGGTCTTTCGTACTCTCACTACTTCAAGCTCCATAACTGATAAGTCCCCAAGAGACAGCAGTATCTTGCTTGTGGGGGGGGGGGGGCGAACGGGGCACGACCTCAACTTTTTGCATAAAATAATACTTTGCACTTTATTTACATCTCTTTGCAGAATAAGGCACTGTAAAAGATCATTTCTGTTTTCTTATGTGCTGTAGCCAACACAGACTAGCTAGCAGAATTTTCAAGCTTATCAACGACTCTGGTGAGCCCGTTACATCCGGCCCCTTAATTTTCAAAATCAATTCAACACACCTGAGAACGTTTCGTCAATGGTACGACAATGCAGGAATTTTGCAGGCAATTAGTGGAAGAGGCCAGGTCCTTCTCCTTAGTTTAGTTGAAAGTTAATGCAAACATCGGGACTCTAAAGTATCAAAAAAAGCTTTTTGAATAACATCAGCAACGCAGAGCTTGATTTACACATTAGGCGGATGAGCAAAAACGCTTGTTGAGTTAGTGTTGCTTGGCTTCGGACAAAAACGTGATGCTTTTAATTAAAGAGATATCGACCGCAATGGCTTCGCACTCGCCACTCGACGCAGCTTCTTAAGACAAACAAAGCCTGAAAGAGAACAGTAAAACCCATGAATTGGCTCAGATATCTATGGAGATAAGTCAGACACAGGGAACATTCACACAAGAAAAACCACAAGGTAATTTGGTATATGCTTCTATAGACAGGCAAGGCAATAGGGGAGATTCTCCCTCGCCTCCTCTCCGCATCGAGGCTCGCTGTGCAGAACACAGCAAATTACGTTTTGACTAGAGATACGCTCCGATTTGAGCGATCTCGATACTTCTAGGAGACTGGGAGAACTTAAATCGGAATTCGTCGAGTCAACTCCAATTATGATTTCTACCTGAACCTTAAATCTAAGAACGTCTGGCTGAGAAGCTACAAAGAGGTGTGCTGACTTGCATGCATCAGCGACAAAACCAGCAATAAAGCTACATTCGAGAGTCAGATAGAAGTCAGTCACAAAAATCCCCACTTTCTCTCAACAAACTGCATGGTTAGTTGTCAGAAGTGCTCAATATATTTATTTTTATCTAGCGCCTCTTTTGCAGGTGCTTTAAGGTGTGGGAGTCTTATTTGAGACACCTGGTTGAGGTTGATTTTTGCTGTTTGTTTTGATGTTAGTTTAATTGTTGAAATTGTATTGCATAATTATTGTAAGTGGCTGTTGTAGATGGAACTCGCCAACACGAAGTCCTTTCTATCTTTGGCAGCCACAGAAGATGTAGATTTAGTTCTTAGTTTGTTTAATGGAAAAAAAGAAGTGCTAAAAATGGGAAGACGATAAATAAGGGTGAAACGTTTGAGAAGAATTTATAGCCGCTGTTGATACCCCTAGACAGAAAGTGGCCTCGGTATGAACTAAACCTCGCATGAATCAATGTCAAAACTGCTTATTCAAGCAGCCTTATGTGAAAGTGTTATTCAGAACTTGAACAGTAAGCCAGATTCATATCAAAATGTGATATTTGAAATGTCATTAAAATCTCATAAAATTTTAATGGAAAATGGGCTGTGGTGACGCCACTGTGAAAGAAGACTAATGTGCTTTCTATAGGCTCAACTTGGCAGACTGATTTCACTCTATCAACGAACTAACGGAAAACGACTCCAAACGGATAAGTTAAGATCCGCTCAAATAAATGATTTAGACTTAAGAGCGGACCTCCACTAGACGACCTTTATTTTACCTGGTTGCAAAATTGGCCACCAGACAAGGGCAGTAGAGAGCAGAGATTGGAAATGAGATCGTCAACAAAAGGCTGTAAGTTGTAGAAGTTCATGAGGAAAGCAGAAACGCTTGAGTGAAAAAGATGCAAGCCCATCACACTTTTGATGCAAAGCAGAGACACAACGAAGAACTTTCACTTCACGTTTTTTTATAAGAAACTAACTCTCTGGCTTCAGCCTTGATGTTTCTTAATATCGTCAAATCCAGCCTTAAAAGTTTCTTAAATTTAAATACTTCCAATGACAATAACAACCCAGATTAGGCAATTGTGATGCAAGAAAAAGGATGCACAAGTTTTCTGAGGAATGTAATGGATTTTCATCCCATTATCTTGCTAGTTTAAAAAATTTACTAGTAAAACAGCCTTTGCAAGCTATTTTTTGAAACTCAGCCTACCTATGTTTTTCAAACGTTTCTTGATTTTGCCCAATTTCAGCCTCGTGCTTTTACAGACATATTTCTTCTGAAAAAAAACGTGTATTTGGCTAGCAGTGGACAGAAAAAACAAGGTCCAGTGTACGTTCATATATCGAGGGAGTGTATTTAAGGTGTGCCAACAGCGTGTCAGATAGGATGACTAGTTTGCCACCTTATCTCCCAAGTGCTGCTACCATGCCCCCCAATATATACTAATCTGACTTTGTGGTTGGCGGTTCTTCTTAAACCATCGATCCAAGCTCTTTCGTGGTTCCATGTGTTCCAAGAGAAGCAAAACCATTATGAAACCTTTGACAAACGTAAAAGTGTGGACGCAGATATATAGTGGCTGCACTTCATGTCTTGCAGTGGGGGTAAAAGCAATGGTGCCGTCCAAAGCTCGGAAGAAGAAGTATTCGACCACACCTTTACTTATTGCAACTGCTATTGACCACACCCTCTTCATATTTCATATCTGTCAGTGCTTTATGGGAATATGAAAACTACTGATTGGTACTGTTTCAAAAAGTGGTATGCAAATCTAAAATCGTAGAGGTGAGATAGTTATCAATAAGAGCAGCAATATTTGGTTAGATAAAAATAAGTTAATACATGGTAAAATATGAAGGAAATTCTACAAAGGGGGGATGAGCCCCATCTGAAATGCTCAAATTTTAAGAAGGGGAGCTGAGCCCACCTTCGACGATACGTCTGGATGAAAGGCAAATTTGCACTTCAAAGTTTGTTTTCACCTGAAAATTTTAAAATTTCCACGCAAAGCTAGATTTGCCCTCCAAAAAAGAGGCACTTTTCAAAGTTAGGGGGTGAGCCATGTCTTACCCCCAGCAAATGACGCCCCTGAAGGCATTTATTTTCGTAATGTGGAAACTACCAACAGAACGAAGATGAAGCGTATCGAAAGTTGAACTTCTTGCAAAAGCTCGGTAAGTAAGTAACAGTGGTAGCTATGCAGCAAAAATCGGAGGGGGGCAGAGGCGCTAAATTTGCCGAGTACTTTAGAAGTAGTTGAGAATCTGTCAAGTCCATTTGTTTTCGTAAGAAAAAGCCTACAAAAAATTGCGGCTCAGGCAAAAAAGTGGCTTTCTTAACGAAAAAACGTAGATTATTCTTTGGTGTACTACTTTTGTCGAGAATCTGCCGATTCCATGTCAGCGTGGGGAGCACGTTGCTCCACCATTGCCTCCCTTAATATCCGCTACTGACTTGTACTGAGAAAGAGATAGATATTGTCTACATCCCAACGTCTTCAACGAGTTTATTACTCCTTTGTCGCTCTGAGGCTGAAATCTCACAAACTCTTATCTATAACTCTATAATGCAAATCGATTTTAGCTACATGAACAAAGCCCTTAAAAGCAAGAGATAAGTTCAATCAAAAGAATCAATGTTTATACAGGTACCTCGTCATATCAGAAAGCTAAGGAGATGTTTCCATTAGTTTCAATACCAGCACCTAACTGTGAAATTCACGTATTTGTGATGAAGGATGTGGCAAAGCTCGTACTGTAAATTTAACAACTTTCAACAAATCATATAAAAGTTTGAGCTAGCCCATAAAAAGTCAGCGACAAAGATATTCGCAAAACAACATTTGCTACAAATAATCTTCATCAATATCAATTTTATTTCATCTATAATACTATTTATAACATTATACATTATTCGACATTAGATATTCTCTATAGGCAATGAAATTAAAACGCTTTCTGAGGCAGCTGTGTCTCTCATAGAAAAATAAACGTGTAGAAAAAAGAAATCGCAAAAACACTTTCACCTGTTGTCTACACACAAATAAACAAAAATCGTTACAGAAATCAAGGCTAAAATAAAAAAAACGGGGCAGTACAGTACAAAAATTGATACTATGATGAGAGTTTTAGGCATGCAAGCCGGACGCAAATCAGGGCAAGGGGTAGCTTTCTCCTGTAGGCCGCCATGTTACACCCTTTTCAATGACGACGCCCTTCAATAGCTACAACCATTTGACAGTCAGATATTGGCCATTGTGCTACTTGATGTAAAAACTGCAAAATTTCGAAGCAGGTGAAGTCAAATAAATGCTGTATGATAAACTTTGGGAAATTTGAAAGTGTTATGATACTTTGATGGCACGAGTGTACTTCAAATTATTCACTAATTTAATTTGCCCTTTCATGGGGGCAGTGGGGAAAAGGAGGGCAGTGGGGGTAGTTGCCCCTTTCAGTAGGGCAAAAGGGGCAACTACCCCCACTGCCCTCTTGCTCCGGCACCCCTGGCTGTAGACTCGAAAGCAATTAAGAGTTTGATTCAAAACTTAACCACAACCTCAAAGTTCAAGTTGACAACGGCGACGTTAAGGGTAACCAAATAAGATAAATAATTATGAAAACAAGATTATTAAAAATAAACCTATTTCGGGGCATAGTACCTAAAACTTCTTCATTTTTAACCAGAATAATACTTCAAAATTTGTAAAGTCTCCTCATTCTAGAAGTATCAGGTGCATTAAAAACCTGCTAAGGGGGTTTAGATAAAATAACATCATCCTTGTTTTTTTGAGATCAAATGAAGTGACCATGCAATTCTGGAATTTTACAGCTAGATTTGTGAATAACGGCATATAGTATTTAAGGTGAAAGTGTTAGCATTAAAGGTAACAACTAAGGTGGCAACAAACAAAGTCTGGGTAGCAAAAGGTTACAAAAAGTAAACGTACACAAAAATGACAGCGTTAAAAAACAGCTAGCTACGAAAATATGGCAAACGAAATGGTAAGTAAGCGTAAAATGGCACCAAATGATAAACAATGTGTGTTAGAGTTTTGCTGGGCGTATTATTGTATCTAAAGTACTAGAAAGTTGAGACTTGTTGAATGTGAACTAGAACCTATAGCAGTAAGTTGAACAAGCAAGCAAATCACTGTGAAATGTATGCGTTATAATCAATAAGGCCATGCAACAGATATGAACTGTAAACATATTACAACACAGTGCAACATCACTAAGTAAAATACAACACAAGCACAACACACAAGCAAGAAAGTACAATAAGCTGCAACAACACTAAGTAGAGCAGGATTAATACCCATACGTGCCCATGGGCTCAGAGCAGTTATACTACCCTCCCCTGTCCCTGTTAAACATCTAACTGTATTCAGACACTGTCAGACAGTCAATAGATGTCCAATAATAATAAGCGGGTAACCAAAGTGTTACGTAAACTTTGGCTTCAGCAGAGGTACCCCAAGATGAAGATGCACTGATCTTCATATGCCCGCTGATACATGGACCCCTGGTCTCAAGGGCCCATTAGTTAATCCTGCCTGACAACCAAATGATCTGACAAAACAGTTCAAAATGGAGAAAATAGATACAATTCTACAAAACACGAAAACCACGACGCAACATGATATAATATCAAAAACAAGATAGCAACAACACACTATGGACCCATTTACACTATACCAGTGGCTATCGTCGCGTTGCCTCATGGAATGATCTCTGTCGGATAGGGTGATCGTTTATACTATAAAATAATACGGTGTAACTTTCATGTCACCTACAGACCGAAGTGACTTTCCTTCTCATTTGAGGATAGCTTTGGCATGATGTAAATAGTACCCCCTATCCGATAGAAAATCGTGGCGCGACGATACCTATCCGGTATAGTGTAAACGTGGCCTAAAAGGCAACACAAACCAATTATTAAACAAGCTAGGAACAGCTTGCCATGATGCAATTGTACACAATACCCAAAAATTTTTTTGTACATAATTTTACCACTCTGTATCGAATGAATACATTTTGCTGACGTTACAACTTATATGAGAGCATTTACAAATAGTTACACAAGTATAACTAACTAATTATTTAAAAAATCTAATCCTTACTGCGAATATCTTGCAGGATACTTAACACGACTGTTCTATATTTAAAGGGTCGTTTGAATCTTCTCGTGTAAATTTTCAAATGACAAAAATCTACTCCATTCATCTACTTGCACTCTATGAATTTTATCCCATAATCTGCTGTGTTTTGAGGGGTTTTTGCTCTCTTAACATTATGGAATTCTCTTGAAGAAAGAAGGAAGCTACACAAGAGTTCATATGTAAAGAAAACTTTACTTAGTAATGAGAATACAACCGAGGTGAGGGGCAATGAAATACATACCGATGATACTCGAGGTAGTGGGAAAGTTAGATTACCACTATCAAGAACTAATTGGGGGAATCAAAGATCTTCGTATTGTTTTTTCAAGAACTAAATAAACAATTTTGATTTCTAGTGAAAGACTGCAATTGATTTGCTGTTGTGAGATTTTTATTAGGTCTAGTTTTAATACTAATTTCTATTTTTTTCCTACATTGTAGACTTTCATTTTGAGGACCCCCATGAAAAGCACCTTTTGGTGACTGGGGCATCATCTTTAAAGATTTTTAACATGTCATCAAATCATATGGTAATGAACCATTTATTTTTCATTCTACCACAATGTTCTCTTTCTCTATGTGCAGATGCTATTGGTAATGTACCAGAACAGCTCCACCAAAACGTCCACAAACCACAAATCTACCATTGTAATTAAGAATGAAACAAAACTGCCATTTACTGCTACTGCCAATCACATGGTCTAATCTACGATCATCGAGACTTTGTCTCCATAAGCACTCAACGTCGCCTTCCACCAGGATCCCATTGCTACTTGGCTGACAATTTCATAAAATACTACTCTACGCCTTCACAAGGCCATTCTCATACAATCACGCAATTGGAAAAAGAGGTTCTTGCTCCTCCAATGGGGTATTCTTAGAATTCGCGCGAGAAATGCCTCTACTACTAATATCCAGTTCGAGATTGCCCTCTTTCCGGCACCGATACCGTGAGGCTTTTCGAATTAATGTTGGTGATATACTCGGCGATGGGCACAGCGAATTTGAGGGACTTGTACCCGCAAACCGAAGCTGAGATGGCGGGACTTTCGGAGAGTTATGAGGGGAAACTTGAATCCTTTTCCTTGATTCCATATCCTGATATTTTGTAAGTGTGGGCAGCCATTCTTCGCCAACGTCTTCAAGCCAATAAGTTGTGAGCATACCGATGCCCTGAAAAAGTTAGAGTGACATGAATACTGCATTTCCTACATATGGTACATTGACAAATGGATTATTCCAAAAAGGATGGCTATAATCCCAGAAATGATTATATAATAATGGTGATGCCCTGCTCTTCAATTAATTACTGCCAGAACTAATGACATGCAATAGTGATGGGGTGACAGAGGTAAATGGTTGACAGAGGTAATGAGTGACATAGGTGAATGGGTGACAGGGGTATATAGGTGAAAGAGGTCATTGGGTGACAGAGGTCTTGGGTAAAAGAGGTCATTGGGTGAAAGAGATCATCGGGTGACAGAGGTCTTGGGTGACAGAGGTAAATGAGTGATAAAGGTCATTGGGTGACAGAGGTAATGGGTGACAAAGGTCATTGGGTGACAGACAGAGGTGAATGGGTCACAGAAGTGATTGGGTAACAGAGGTGATTGGTTGACAGTTCATTGGGTGACAGAAGTGTTTGGGTGACAGAAGTGTTTGGGTGACTAAGGTCATTGGGTGACAGAGGTTAATGGGTGACAGAGGCCACTGGATAGCTGAGGTGAATGGGCGACAAAGGTCATTGGGTAACAGAGGTAATTGGGTGACAGAGGGAAGAATCTTTCTGCCATATGGTTTTGTCTATGTAACAGGCCATGTTGCTCAATGTATTTGTATAGGCAAAAGGAAAATTGTCATCTGGATAATTTTCTGAGATTGGACAAGAATATGATGATGATGATGATGATGATGATGATGATGATGATGATGATGATGATGATGATGATGATGATGATGATGATGATGATGATGATGATGATGATGATGATGGTGATGAT
>OLMO02000286.1:2111428-2122835 GCA_900291935.2 Cassiopea xamachana
CTTGCTTTGAAGCAATTATTCCAGCACATTGGTTCCAAATGAATTAGAGAAACATATTCCCTCCTTGCAGTATGCTGTTTCCAAACACATCTTCATAACGAAAGAAATATCACACTTTCTAACGGGAAATTAGTCTCCGTTAACAATACTACTTTGCCATGTACATGAAAAGGTCTACATATACGTAATATATCTCTGAAACGAATAACTCCAATCTGCTAAAATTGCGTCTCAATATGACAGCAAATGAGGACAGGATTAGGCCGGTATTTGACTCTCTCTAATGACATTGCTAATGTCTGAGTTCCTAATTACACTTCACATTCATTATAAATTTTCCAAAATGAGATTGCTCTACTCTTCAAAATCCGATTTACTTAAAATACAAGATGAGATAAGATTTATGCGACATGAGCAAATTAACGATAAACCGCATTCCACACTTCAAAATCTCTGGAAGCACAATCACGTTCTATATGTGGCAGCCATCATCTGTGCAATGGATCCGAATACAAGACAAGCTCATTACGAAAATCACAACTTAAAAATTTAATTCATATTCAGAACTTCAACCAAAACCTAATTAAAAAGCAGAAATTCCGGGTGAATTGCAAGGAAGTATAAAGACTTTTAGTCAAAAATCTTCACACTATTTCTGTTGATAATGGATATCTATATTCTGTTGATGTTGGATATATATATATATATATATATATATATATATATATATATATATATATATATATATATATATATATATATATATATATATATATATATATATATATATATATATATATATATATATATATATATATATATATATATATATATATATATATATATATATATATATACATACTGCAAAGAAATTCACTGAATTCAGTGACAGCCAAGAAAGTACATGTTCCAAGGGTCTTTCACTTACACGCTTTTTTATGAGAAACCTAGCTCAAGACCTAGTACTAAAAGTTTCTTAATTTTTGGCCACATTTCAGCACTAGCAGTTTCTCAAAGGTTTCTTAATTTAGCAAACGAAACTGCTGTAATAGCGTACGCAGAAAGTCTAGCCAACTATTTTTCCTACAGCAAACAAAAGTCGTGAGTATGAGTTGAATTCTAATGCTATGTCATATTCACATTGTTTTGGTACAGCTTTACGTTGAACCAGGTAGCGATTTCAATGTGCTATTTGTCTAAAGTTTCTTAGCTCTTTTGTTGTAGTTCTAAAAGTTTCTTAAATTTCAGGCTGTCTAGTACTAGGTTTCTTATAAACTGGTTTCTTATAGAAAAATGTGTATTACGTACGCATGGAGGGAGGAACTGGCAACAACATATTTCTACCCTTCCTCCCTCTTGGTATGCAAGCATGAGGCTGTTTAGCATGGAAGCTGATCCAAACATACGTGTGCACATTCAATTTGGAAGAGCTCCTAATGTGTTATTTTCACACATACAGTTAAAATTCCACAAGTGGCATAAAAGAGGATACAACAAAGTCGCAGGCAGTCGAAATGGTAGGTTGACTTGGTGGATAGCGAATCGGTGAACAATAGTCAACAATTGGAAAAGGGACGCTGGGAGGCAGTTGAATTTTCATTGATTAGAAACTACAGAAACTTGTTGGGGCTTGGGTTCTAGACCTGCGCCGCGAATAGCACACGTGATAGAGAAGCAAACCATGCGCATTTGAAGTGGAAGATAACAAATGGAAGTTGCAGCAAGAGAGAATTCATGCTATGGTGGATATATTACGCTTAATTTAAATTCTTATGAGTCGTTTTATTAGCATCTCCTTCTCTAAGAACTAGCGAAAGTGACTTATTCACAACAAAACTGTTATTGTCACACCGTTGCAATTATTGTCAATTCTTGCCATGTTTCATAATTCCTTTTCAGTCCAGAAAAAACAATGATTCAGAATTGGATAACATTACAAAAAACAATCCAATGATTCTAAGAGAAATCTCAATTAAGATACATGAAAGAAATTTTCCAACCTTCACCGCTAAATCTCCACGTAATCGGATCTCGAATCCACCAATTTCATCAAGGATTTCTTTGGTTGATTCGCTAATATGAACCTTTAAAGCTAAAAGAAAGATAAAAACACTACCATAATGAAAAGGAATCAATGGACACCAACTGAATGAATAATTGATGATGATGATGATGATGATGATGATGATGATGATGATGATGATGATGATGATGATGATGATGATGATGATGATGATGATGATGATGATGATGATTATGATGATAATGATGATGATTATGTTGATGATGATGATGATGATTATGATGATGGTAATGATGATTACTATGATGATGATTATGACGATGATGTTGATGACGACGAAAACTGTGATAGTAATTACACGGTTTTTTATATAAGAAGTCCACTTCTTTGCCTCAGCATCAATTTTCTTAGCTGTTCCCGATACGTCCAACAGCTTCGGGAAAATGCAGGAGGGGTATAGTAACTTCGGCACGTCCTTGAACAAAACATCAATGATTACAACTACTTTCCAAACTATCAAGCATCTTAAAGGAAAAATAAAACAGTGTAATAGACATACCTTCTCCTGTAGATTCCATTCTTGATGCGGTGTTAACAGCATCGCCAAACAGACAGTAGCGAGGCATCGTTGAGCCCACAACACCAGTAACAACTGAACCTGAAGGAAACGAGATCTTAAAGCATTCGTCGAACAGTTCAATATGAAGTCAACATTCAAGGGTTGAGAGGGGTGCTATCCAAAAATGCCAAATGGGAGGCTGTTTTTTGTAGAAATAAATGGACCACGCCAAGTTCTGTATTTGTGACAATAGTGTGCCTGTCACTGCTGTGTATGTAGAAGTAACAAAGGAAGGAGGAAGTCAACACAAGGTCGTAGCTCTTCTTCACTTATTGATAGGGTCCTGTAGGTTCAAAAGATACTCTCTAAAACCTGTTTTAAAACGAGCGACTGATTCTCGTTCTCGAATGTTGTCAGCGATATCATTCCAGTTTTTCAGGTAGAGCAGCAATTCTTAAAATTATTTTGTTTTCTTTCTAAAACATATTGTTATTAGTGTTAATTTTCCTAGCTGAAAGGTACTCGTGTGTATAAATATTGAAAAAAAAATATTGATAAAATAGGAGCGAACATTTCTTTTCTCCTCATTTGGCAAATGCATAATTTCTCAACCGAAAATATGTTCGAGAGAGGGAGGCTCAACCCCCAAAAAGCTCTCTGAATTTTAACAAGGGGGGCTGAGCCTACCCGAGCCCTCCCTCCATGGTACAGCTGGGTGCAGAGTCTAGCCGAGCATACAAACCGAAGCATGCCTTTCATATAAACCTAAACATGGTATAAGAGGCAGTGCAATAAATCCAACTGTTGCATTATGATTACGATAATGACACGAATATGAAAGATACTAGGTATGGAATTGGGATGAGGTAAAGGACTAGTAATTTTCAATGCCATATACTGCGGAGGACGAATTTGACAAAATTCATTCGTAGCATTCGCACCCCCACCAGCATAGGCGCCAAATCTTGATTGGCTAACAATGGAATCACCACAAACGAATTCTCGCAACATTATTGGCAGGAGTCCTAAGATGGTGATTCCCTTGTTAGCCAATCAAGATTTGATGCCTATGCTTACCTAACTAGTCCAATCAAAATAACTTTCATGTTCTATGTCTTCTTCACAACGATAGTTTTATACCCTTGAAATTCATTAATGATTTCAACCCGACAAAATTCTCTAAAAATATCAACACCAAGGACGTAGGAAACATTCAATAAGGTGAGCACGTGCGCTAAGGGGCGCCCCTACAAATCTGTAAGTTGCAAAAGGGTACTGTAAATCATATAATTGAGAAGAGGGGAGGGGAGTCCCTTGTGTTCCTAAGTTTCTACTTCCATGATTAACCCTTGCAAGGAATGCTCTGCCCCAGTACCTGGCGATTATACGTGAGGGAATGCCCTAAATTATGCCAGAAGAGGCGGGAATGACCCCAAATTGCTTTGCAGGCCAGATGGAATGATACAATTTCGAGTGGCGGTTTTTCATGAAATATCAGGGGGGGGGAGAGCGAAGTGGCTGAACTTGCGGAGCATTTTAGAAGAAGCACGTGTACTCGACAAATACTTGGGAATGTTTGTCGATTACACGTGTTTTCATGAGAAAAGGTGTACAAGAGAATCGAGGCTCAAGCAAAACATGACTTTCTTAGTAAAAAATCGTGTATTTGGCTTTGGGTTTCACTACTTTTGCCGTGAATTCGCCGACTCGATGGCATCTGGGGTGCAATTTGCCCCCATTACCCCCCTAATATCCGCTACTGCAATTTCTAAAAACATACCAGAATGAATTCCAATTCGTATTTTCAGCTGCGTATTTCGTTTATGGTGAATTACGAATGATTTGACTGCATTCCTCAAATGCAAGGCCATTAATCCAATCTCCTTTGCGTGCTGCCTCCCATTGCGTATGGGCAATCCTGATACGACCATATACGCGTCTCCAATCGTTTCAACCTTTGAAAGAAAGAATAAAATTCAAAAATATACCTTGTTTATCCAAACTTGAAACCTTCCCCTTTGCTCTACTCAACTTAAAACCCGAAGAGATGAGAAAAAACTATGGGATGTTCAACACGGATACTTTCCCTCTATTCTATGACGAAATAATTACACGATACATTGCAGAGCTCCGTTTACATGAGATGTGATCTGGGGCGTTGTGACTGGGGACCAGTAGAGGTGCAAAACCCCCAATAACAAAATTCCGCGTTAGAATAGCGACGAAGAATATTTCCAGATCTAGTCCAAAATTAATCACGGAGAGACTTCTTTAACATCAATCTTGGACCGTATATGCAAGTACTCTTAGTCACCATTCTGATCGTCAAATCTTTTCTTAGGCTGAGATTTCCAGATGACATCTTAAAAATTTTCCAGAATTAGTGTTCTATAATAGCCAACTCCATCCTGAAGCTCCCCTGAAAACACAACGTTCTATGAAACGCATCTGCCAACTGAATGCCAAAACTTGTTTTAATACACTCTCTTCTTTTACAAGAACTTTTTTTATTCGAATTTTCCTCCGTTTCCCCCAATTCCTTGGGGCATGGAGGGTGCCTCTGAGAGAACTTTACATCTGGCGCGAGCATATAGGACCGGATGCCCTTTCTGGCGTCACCAATGGCATGAGGTGGGCCTCGAACCCAGGACCTTGTTGGCCTAAGTCGAGTTCATCACCGCTAATTCACGGCTGCTCTTTTATAAGAACAATTTGATAAAAACACGAGCCTGAAATTTGATGGAAAAATTGAGAACAAGCTTGAGGCTAAAACAATTTCGTAAAATTATATTTTGGACAACAATGCACATGCCTTCCACTAACTGCTGGATATGAAATGCCATTTTCTTGTTAACCTGAGGAGGATTGATAGCCTTGTCATTTCTCTGATTTTCGCGAATTAGCTGCCCCTAGTGTAACTTGGTACTGTGCTAACATGGCGTATTTATAATTGCTCATAAACAAACTTTTTTCAAGATACAACATTGATATGCAAGAGAGACCACCTCAGATGCAATATTTGGCTAAGTGATAATGCACTTTCAATCAATCAAAACATTCAATGTTTTCTTGCATATTGTCTGATTTGTAAATTCCCTACACCCTATTTATTCAAGACCAAATAAAGAACAATTCAGCCT
This sequence comes from Cassiopea xamachana, assembly GCA_900291935.2. Taxonomy (NCBI): domain Eukaryota; kingdom Metazoa; phylum Cnidaria; class Scyphozoa; order Rhizostomeae; family Cassiopeidae; genus Cassiopea; species Cassiopea xamachana. Next base: position 2,117,151 of record OLMO02000286.1, read on the forward strand.
CAAAATCTGGAAAATAATAAGGACAGTCAGCCTGAACCTCAGCTTCACTGGTTCATAAAAAAAAGAAGCACTTTCCAGCCTACAATTTCTCTAAAGCATGGGTGCAGGGAGCATTAGAAGAGTGAGGAAGGAGCACACGCATTGGGGGAACCTCACAAACATATGAGGGTGCCTTTTCAAGCTGCAAAGAGGAGGCCCGTTACTTATAATCGAATGAAAAGTGACGGGGGGCATGCCAACTGTGCCCCCTTCCCGACTCCTACGCTCATGCATAGAAGTCTATCAGCTTCTGTCAGGGTCTTTTACACAAAAAGTTAGAAGTGCATATAAAATCCAGCAATGCTGTGTTAAAGAGTTAAATTCTGGTAGCAGATGGGATTGAACTGCCTGCTTTTAGCAAATAGTGGTAGATGAACGCTACTACCTCTAACAATTCCATTTCTGGCTTTGTTTTGCCTATCATTTCATACCTAAATATACCATTTTTACTACAATTTACTTTCTTACACCCTTGAGCCACTAAATAGCAAACTTTTTGAACTGCACAGCTTTTTCATTAGAACTATAAAAATTTTTTTTAAAGCTGCAAATTTGTGTGGAATTGCACCTTAAAAAAGTCCTGGCTTCTGATGATACGAGCTAAACCGTTGACTTTCAAAACAGCAAACAATGACGCTTGTCTACTTTGAATTCTGATAAAAGTACCTCGCTCAGTTTCCAACACACTTGCTTTGTTCAACATTGCAACAATGTTTTCAAATACGACAATGAATAAATGAGAAGGGACGCTGTTAAATTGTGTTGCGGTACACATCAGCTAACAGATCACTTCAACAAACAAAGCAAAATTCAAAATATTGTGGCTGGTTCAATATTGTCATTGCAAATATCTTGTAAATAATTTAACGTGTTTATCATAACCATAGAACCACTGACCTTGTACACATCATAATAGCTGATAATACTGTCGAACATTGTATATAAGTCATTCAGAAATTGAACAACCTGTGCAAAGAAAGAGCCGTCTTTAAGCGAATTAGCTTCAAATCACATTAAAAATACACAATATACGTTTTGTCATGCGATACGCAGAATCGGACATGTCTAAATACCAGACATGTCCAAATACAAGACAACTATTTAGCATGAATGTAAATGGTGTTGATTTGCAGTAGCGACTGTGGAGGAGCACTTTCATCCTTCACAGAAGCGTACAAAGAGAGTGGAATACACGTTTTTTTTATAAGAAACATGTCTATAAGAAACATGAAGCTGAAATTAGGCAAAACTTATGAAACATTTAAGAAACACAGGCAGACTGAGTTTCAAATAATGACTTCCAAAAACTTTTTTACTAGTAAACTTTTGATCAAACTAGTAAGAAAATAGAATGAATATCCACTACACGCCTCAAAAAACATCAGCATCCTTTTTCTTGCATCACAATTGCCTAATCTCGGTTGCTATTGTCATTGGAAGTCTTTAAGTTAAAGAATTTAAGGCTGGAATTGACGAAGTATTAAGAAACATCCAGGCTGAAGCCAAAGAATTTGCTTTTTATAAAAAAAACGTATATTTCCAAGAAATAGAAGACGAGCGCATCAAGACACACCATGGTGCCGCAGTGTTAAAATTACTACACTAGCAAAATTTCACGTCTTTCAACGATAAAAATAATAATAGCAATAAATGTCTCATATTATTTTTTGCAGTATAAAGTAAAATTATATCGCTACAGCATGAAAATTACAGCATGGTATTGGTGCATAAGCTTTAGGCTTCACATGGGTTTCTACTGCGAAATTCAACGGGACGAAAGCACGCCTTTTCGTTTCACGTGGGCGATCAGCCTCGCTCTCGCAAACACAAACACGTCGATTACGTGTGTAGACCTGATTACACAAGCGATTGACTGCCCTCGTAAAAAAACATGATTTAGCCCCCAATCATTATGATTCAATGTGTTGCCAGACCTATAGATTGTATGTTTTTCATGCTTCTGGAGGATGCTTAGGGGCAACATCTTTTATCGTCGAATCGCCCTCCTAGGCTGATTTGCGCGAGCGATTTACTGCCCCGGGGATAATGTTTTCACAAAAAGGCCTGCATGAAAATGTAATGGGATCAGTAATGTGACCGTTATAGGTTGGGGTTAGGACAAATCCTAAGGGCGCCCAACCCTTTGAGGCCCTGAAGGCTCCCTCAAAGGCTTTCTCTAATTTTACTCAATTCCCACGGGCTCAGAGTGTACATGTTACGCCACTGAATGACATACTCAAAAAAGCAAAGCATCTCCAAAATACATGTCTTTCTAAAAGTAAATTTTCTTTCACCCAGAACTGAAACTTTCTTAACTTTTTCGCAATTGCAGAATCAAAACATTCTTAAGACTTTCTTAGCAGAAATTTTTGAGTTCCAATGTTTTGCACATGCACATTAATGGAAAGTGAAAAAGCTCCATGTGCACTTGCAATGATGATATATCTTAGTAAATAACAGAAGATAAGCTATTAGTCGTTAGCCAACGTCACATGAACAACATTTTTTGCAAAAATAAATCGACTTTTAAATACATGAACACTAAAAAACGTTCTCAAGTCTGAAAAATCCAGTACTGAACTTTTTTAAGTTTTTGAGCAGTCGAATACTACGTTCTTATAAACCACCTTCTTACGCATAAAATACGTTTAATTTGCTTAAATAAAACACACGGCCTACCTGCATTGCAGTACTTTGAGCGCATAACGAAGTAAAGCCAGCAATATCACTGAAATATATGGTCACTTCATCAAAGGTCTCCGCCTCTACCTCCTTTCCGCGCTTTAACTGTTTCAAGACAGTACGAGGCAGCATCCTCTCTAACAACGATTCTATTCGCTTCTTCTCTATCGAAAGCTGTCCATTCTTCTCCTCCACAAGGCCCTCAAGGTTACTTGTGTACTGTTCCATCATGTAAACCATATTGTCGACTAAGTCACTCTTCCTAAAAAAAGGGGCTAGATTTCTCTAAATTGAGCTTCAAAAGATCTACAAAAATTACCCACTACCAAACATGAGCTCCATTTTTGTCCAAACTTAAAAGTTTTGCGTATTGGACATTACAGACGTGGCGTAATGGACATGACAGGTTTTGAAAATGTAACAGAAAAGTTGAAAAATTTTGCAATTGGCAAAAATGTCCAGACATCCTTCTTCGACCTAAGATCGTGGGAATAGTGGCCAGAGGATTACCAAGCAGTTCAAAACGGGCCAGGCTGTTTTCTGATATAAAAATATGGTGATATGGTCTGGGTTTTCAAAACTTCCTCGGAAGTCTTCCATGGAGGAAAAAGGAACAACAAATGAGAAGAAAGAGCGTTCGCCTAAGCTGCAAAGTCGCATGCTTCAAATTACATTGGGCTTTATTGGCTGGGAAATCGCTCACTGTTTAGGCAACATCGAATAGAGTGTCAATGGCAACGCTGGTGAGATAAAAGTGGTGTGGAAAGAAGCTTGCCATCCCAACACTTGAACGTAAAGAAAGATTTGTTTCCTAAAACGTCTTCAAAGGCTCTTGCCTATACAAGAAACCCTATATGAACAGAAATTCAGTCTACGAGCAGGCAATACCTAACTGTTTGGTTTTTACATATCAATACAATTCTCAAAATGATGTGCGAACTCAATCCCTAGAATATCAGTTATCCCTATGGTTCTCGAGTTCCAAAAGCGACGACATATCACCAACTTCAGTTGATCTGCAGGTTTGAGAAGCTAAGATACAGTTACGTAATAAAACAGTTGGCACGGGCATGAACATAATCTGATCCCAAATCGTGCTATGTTGGATTCTTTCATGTACTCTCAGGTGCCTAATGAAGGGGGTCTTGCGGGGTAGAAAACGTTTTGATACTTCTGGGGTCCTACTTAGCAAGGGGGTCGACAAATTTTGAAACGCAAAATAAATGAGCAATATAGAGGTTTACGAGTTACCTTCTAATTTAGGCCTACTACGCTGGTAAATCTTTGGCGAGACAAGAAGCTAATAAGAGGGTGATTACGTATTACTAAGATAAATAGTCTGTTGATACTACAGAATTTTAACACAGCACGAAAAAGCGGCAACATTATTTTGACATACTTAAAAGCTTTTTTTCGTCCGACACTCATCAGAGTATGAAAACGTTGGATAATGACCTAAAGGTTAACCGAAATATATATCCAGATGCATCCTAACACATTAACTGCATCTGGATATATATATTTCGGTTAACCTTTAGGTCATTATCCGACGTTTTCATACTCTGATGAGTGTCGGACGAAAAACAAAGCTTTTAAGTATGTCAAAATAATGTTGCCGCTTTTTCGTGCTGTATTACTAAGGTCTTGGGCTTCAAATTGACAAATTGCCCCCTTCTTTTAAGCAATGGGAGTAAAACAATGCATCAGAAAAGATAAAACTAAGTTTGTCTTACATTCCATTCGCTTTCATCATTGAGACCAGGGTCCTCGCTAACTCTGGAAACGAGGGTCTGTCTTGAGGGTTTTCATTCCAACACTTTTCCATCATTGTCTGAAGTCCCACAGCATTTGTAATCGTAGAAGGCACGACAGGTCGGAATGGAGGATCCTCAGCAATTTCAACCCGAGAGACAATGTCTGGAAAACACATCGATCGCTTTGGAAATATTCAAACGATGTGAGGTGCTTTTTATAGATTTAAGAGCTGACGTGAAGCGTCTATTAAAGGTTAAGCCAGGTTTATAATCTGTCTTTGACAAGAGAACAAGAATTCTGGAAGTCCATCAACTCTTTTTGTAAACATAAATGAATTTAAAATCTGGGTGGATTTTTTATTAACATATTTAAATGTCATACATACTCTGTTAGAAACAAATAGACAAGGCCCCTGAAGGATACATGGGCAAGTAATCTAAAAACACTGTATCAAGCAGTACCTTCACAAGAAAGATCTATGTCACTCCATGGACCCCGACGTGTATGACATTCTTGCAAGATTATTGCGAAGCTGTATACATCTCCTTTAGGTGTGCCTTGAGGAGGAGCATCTGGGTCTCTAAGCAATTCAGGAGCCATCCACAGCTGACCTGACACAAAAAAATTCCTGTGTAGTCAGACACGATTTCCATTTGGTCGGCTACATAAATCCAGGCAATCGGATCAGAGGAAACCATATAAAAAATCCGGATCAGAGTAAACCGGATTAGAGGAAACTGAACAATTAAAACCTAATCAGAGAAAACTGGATAGGAGTCCGGACTGACAATGAGTTGAACACCATGATGAAGAAACCAGAAGCTGACTAAAAGACGTCACTTCAGGGAGAATTTACGAGCTAAAGATGAACATGTTGGGACTTGAAATGTCTTCCTTAATCAAAACTTTAAGATAAGGATGAATTGGTTAAAATTCTAATCCTTTTGGTTTCACTTTAGTCTTGGTAAATCCATTCATGAAAAATGATATCAATTCAAGCGTGCAAAGAACAGGGTGCCATTGTACGCACGAGCCAAGCTAATAATCGCAGTTGGAGCCTCAAAATATTATCTGGGGATGGATGAAATCTATATCTATGGTAGAAATACTCCGTCGTTGACTTTGATGAATGTGTACATTCATCATCATCATCATCATCATCATCATCATCATCATCATCATCATCATCATCATCATCATCATCATCAT
>OLMO02000286.1:2125273-2141092 GCA_900291935.2 Cassiopea xamachana
ATGCTCGTGGTGTGCTGTTTTGGTGGTGCTTGTCCCCCAAAACAAAACGAGGCTGTACTAAAACGAGTCTCTGGAACACAGAATACAGCGTGACTTTCATATCACCTGCAGACAGAAGTGACTTTCCTTCTATTTGTGGAGTGCCTCCTACCGGATAGTTTTGGCATGGTGTAAATGGTACCCCCTATCCGATACAAAAATCGTGGCGCGACGATAGCTATCCGGTATAGTGTAAATGGGGCCTTCGGCAGATTCGAAGACTTGATGCTAGCTATGAGTAGATGTTGGGGTATGAACGTGAAATTTGAGATTCAATTGCTATGTGCTGTGTTTAGTTTGCATATAATATACAAATTACAAAAAGAATAGCTTGCTTTCTCTGCCTCATCTACAACAAATATACATCTAATAATTCAGTTTCCTTTCAGTAAAATCTATTTTGCAAATGTATCTGAGATGCTCCCTCTGAGAAGTTCAAAACTAAATGTCTAATGCATACCTTGGTAATATCGTAAATTAGTGACAGCAGAAACAGTGTTTCTAATTTGATATTGTTGTCCTCAAGAACATCCTACAAATAAACAAACCCAATACAATTAATGCGATACGATAACGAAAACACCGAAGTAGAGAATGGGAAGCAAATGGGGTACGTTCCGTTCACTTACCTTTCACATGTTCAAGTTGACAGGGCCGCCGAGAGAATTTAGAGGTCCTGGGGCAAAAGAGAAAGACCAGGCCCACCTGCGAGCGAAGCGAGCAGAAAGTTTTCAGGGTCTAGATATTAACTTTGAAAAGTTCCTGCTGGTTTACTTTATGAAGCCCCCAGACCTTAAAGCAGAGGGTGTTACGAGGTCCCTTGGAGCTTGAGGCTTGGGGAAATGTGCCCCCTGTTCCCCTCTCTGCTACCTCCAAGTTGACGCTATAACTAAATAGTTCCCAAGCAGCACTCGGATGCCAAAAAATATAATTCCTGATCAAAAGTTATAAAACTTTGCATCAGTGCTTAACCTTATTTAATATGATAAGGCTGCAATGACATATAAGTTATTTAATAACTTATGTCCTGGAAGTCTTCACGGAAATTAACCATGAGATTCAGATATCTGTATATGAGAAACGAAACTGCTATGATATTAGTATGCCAAAACAAAACCTAGTATTTTCCAACAGAAGTCCTCACTATTCTACAGCTAAATTGCTGCATGAGATACCTCTACAAATAAGGAATAGCCCCACAATTTTCGCATTCAAAAGAAAACTGAAAGCGTATTTGCTACACTAGCAATATTTTTCAAAAGTAGTCTCTGCGAAGAGCAGTAATTATTGACTTTTAAATCGCTTTTAGCAGTATTCCTTGTTCAAGTTATTTTGTAACATGCATACGTTTTTTTATAAGAAAACCATTATTTTGCCTGAGCCTCAGTTTTCACAACTTTCCCGAAATTGCGCCTGAGATTTTCTTAAATTTTTCTAAACTTTTAATGAAATAAACTGGCTAAAATGGTTTACACATTCGCTACTATATTGTATACTCGAAACTTAACTTCATCTTTAACATTTTGAATGCAATAACAACGAAATACCGATTTTTGGCCAATAAAAACACTAAATTTTGGGAATTGAGCCTCGCAATTTTCTTAAGATCGTCTTAAGATTTTGAAAATTTGAACCGCATTTTCTCATTAACTTTTTTCTTACAAAAAACTTATATCTTAACTTATATTTTTATGTATTCATGCTGATAGTGATTGAAGGACAATTTAACTGAAAAAATACACAGCAAAATCTGTGCTTCTCCTGCCTTTGTGAAACTTCAGGTGTCCTTATTCGAAAGATAGCAACAGCAAAATACAAACGCAAAATTCACTGCATAGCATCAATCACTATCTCGCTGCCAACGTTTTCCGAGCCTACAAAGTAAAAGATCTCATCTACTGAGAAACAACATTGTCAGAATCCTCACAGCGACTTACCTCTAAGCTCCCACGCAATGCAAACTGCGTCAAAATGAAGACTCTACCGGGTTTAACATACGCGCCAATGAAATGGTTGATGTTGTCATGGCGGATCTCCCTCATCTGAAATGCAATGATCTCTTTTGAGAACATGGAAGTAATCTTTGAAAAACAGTGAGTGTAATTAAGATCAACCAGCACAAATGCTGGCAGTAGAAATCACATCATGCCTGAAAAATCATGAATTCATTCCAGGGAGCATGGAAATTGGTTGAGAGGGGCAAGCACTCCACATGCCTTTTCTTAAAGCAAAGGGGGCCAAAAGTCCCATTTTAAAAAAACAAGTTCACTTTCATAGTATACAAAGGAAATGTTATAAATCAGCCAAGAGTAACAGTACTTTTATTCAAACAGCTATTTTTTTGACTGTGGTGTTAATGACTTTGTGGACTGCGATACAAACCTGTCTCAGCTCAAGTAATGTCTCTCGTCTCAGGTCAACATGGTTGCCTTCAATAGTCTTGACAGCGACCCACTCCGTTTTATAAGCAGCCATGGTTGCTGAGACCTTAAATGATTTCCTTCTTTGAGGTGTTAGTGAGATCTCAGCTTCAGTATTTTCCTGTAAAAAAAGGTAGTCTCGTATACTTTCGTACGTAAGGGAGTGCCAGTTAGAGAGGACACTTATGCTGAGCCATCGGCATGTGAGGTATGATGGCCAGTTCCTTTCCTCGCCGCCTTTATCTCCCCAGTGTTGCCACTGGGTACCCATTTGCTGTTGGGTGAACAGTGAGCGAGAGTTCAGTCATTTTCCTGTAGTTAAGAAAAAATAAATTTGATGAGAGCCTACGTGCATCGTAATGTCTTTTCTAAAAGCCGCGGCACTTAAAAAATTTCTAAAAAACTCTATTGTGGTGTATACTGGATGGAGGCATTTGCAACAGGGGTAGTTGTGTAGCTAGAATTTGAAGTTGCTCTACAAATGCTCTGCATACAAAATAAGCAAACTGCAAAAAATTATGTTTAGTTGGGGCGTTTAATAAAGGAAGGATTTAATAGGAAGGGATGCTAAGTTAAGATTTTCTTCATTCACATTCCCCAGAGCCAGCCAACGATTTTGAATAATTGAAATAGTGACAAACTGTGAATGAACACAGTGTCCAGGTCACTTGCTAGAGGATAATGTTATGCGTAATGAGAAAATTCCTAAATGATTGCAATCATTGGCTAAGCAAGACCGAGGCTTGCCGCAAAAAATGCAGCACTTCAAGGGACGCAAAGAGGCTTGATATAATTTATCAATAATCCTCGTTATGTATCAAAATTAATCATCAATTTCATGAACAGGACATGAGATCTAGACGACACAAAATGCAGCAAAATAACAGCTTCTGCGCATTCCTGGAATCGTGAAATCGATCATAACATACAGCAAAAATCCCCACATAAGAACCTACAATTCTGAATTGAGCCGGTACATGTTCTTATTTGACTAGATAATTCTATTAACCAGGGTGCTGGATCTTAATGCAGGGCCCAAAATAATAACTTGTAACAACTGTTTTTACTCGGAAATTTTGTATCAAACAAGCAAGACAATAGAACGAACATCCATTACATACCGCACAAAACCTGAGCATCCCTATTCTTGCATCACAATTTCCTAATCTGAGTTGTTACTGTCATTAGAAGTCTTTACATTTACGAAACACTTTAGAAACAGTTAAGGTTGGATTTGGCAGAATATTAAGAAACATCCAGGCTGAAGCCAGAGAGCTTGTTTCTTATAAAAAAAAACGTACACGCGGGCTTTAACTGTAAGTCTGAATGACAAATGACTAGCGATAAAACTATTGGACATAATTGATAAAGTCAAGTAAATTGCGTTCAATGGAGTTGATTGCAAACATGAATCGTACCAAATTCGCTGTGGAAATTGCTGGTGAGGGACATCGATCAACAAATTCCAAGTCATCGAGGTTTATTTCCCATAACTTGCTATTCAATGATCGTTTAAGTCTGTAATTCCTGAGGATCAGAAAACATATTAGATTTGGCAATTTCCTAATAAATATGTATAGAACAACTTCTAGCGCATCAAATACTCACATCTCTTGACTTCAGTGTGTAGAGATATGGTAATCAATCAATCAATCAATCACTCAATCAAGCAATACATCAATCAATCAATCAATCAATCAATCAATCAATCAATCACTCAGACAAGGCATCAAGTAAGCGACCAAACAACCAAATTACTATGAACAAAAATCAATCAGTTGCAGTATGACTCCATCAATCAATCAATACATCAATCAGTTAATACATCAATCAATCAATCAATCAATTAATCAATCAATCACTCAGACAAGGCATCAAGTAAGCAACCAAATAAGCAAATTACTATGAATAAAAATCAATCAGTTGCAGCATGACTCCATCAATCAATCAATCAGTCAATCAATCTATCAATTAAACAGTTGATCCACTATTCAAGAAATCAAAAATCAAGCAATCGTTCAAAAGACTCCACACATTTTCTATAACTCAACGAATTAAACAATAAGAGAGCAAATCAAGACATTGATCAACCATCAGTCCAATTATTAATCAACTGCTACATGATTTGTGCAACCATCAATTTGATTGAAATGATTCATACCTGTACTTAAAGACGGGAAGCAACACAAGTACAACAACAACCAATGATATTGAAACGGAAAGCCAGATGATCACTGTATCAGAGAAAAATGGGAAATTGCTCAATTAATCACATTGACAAATCAAGAATCAGTCCAAATTAGAAAGCAACCAAACCACAATAATTATAATTAAGCCATATACTGGAGGTAAAATGAAATAACAGAAATATGCGACAGGCAGCCCATTTCTCGTTTCAGCTTTGATAAGACTCGGTGTCAGTTGCGGCCAATAGGGGGGGCAAAGTGCCATGCAGTCGGCAAATTCTCAGCAAAAGTAGCTGTCCAAAGGCTGAACTATCTTTTTTTGAAGAAAACAACTTTTTGCTTGAGCTTCAAATTGTCTCAAAACGGCTTTCTTACGGAAAACAATTGTACACGACAAAAATTCGGCTACTCCCAAAATACTCGGCATATTCAGCACCTCTGCCCCCCTGATTTTTCGAGAAAAATCACCAAATCTCGGTGTCTACAATACTTTCCATTCAGAAGTGAAGGTTCTTGTGCCTACTTTTCTCTTGTCCGTGAGCTCATTGCATTAAAACTGCTAGAACCACTATCAAAATACTAAGCTCCTACGCATTAACGTTAAGAAGGATGATGCATTCTAAATAAGACATATATTAAAGGTATTAGAAAAGATATACTGACAAGGACTGACACTAAGCTACATAAAAACCTCAGTAAATATTCATAAGAGATGAACAGGGTTGCCACTAGTATTTCAAGAAAACATTTCCTGATTTTCACCAATATTATCAGTGCAATGCTATTAATTTCCTCTGATTTTCCGTGATACTCTTAAAACCCTCAATTAGGATTTTATCACTACTCTGGACAGATGTGGGTTTGGATGGTCTGTGGCCCAATTCTTGGCTATAAAAAAGTATGGCTTCATAAAATATAGATTCGTGATTCAAAAGGATTGTACAGAACAAAATGATACACAAAGGGGTGAAATTGGCAATTGTCATACTCTTATGAATGTGTGATGGAGTATGGAGAAAGTCATTGCTCTGAAATAAAACGATACGGAAAATAGAACTTCTCTGATTTCCCCTGATTTTTTTAAAAATGCCTTCTTTTTCCCATGATTGTCCCTGATTGAACACAACATTCCCTGAATTCCCCTAATTTTTCACTGAATTCGATGAATTGTTTGTGGCAACCCTAATGGTACTTCTAGGCATGCCTCTCGCGTAGAGAATGCAAAATGTAGTAAAAACACACAAACCTGCCGGGCAAGCATGGGCGTCAAATCTTGATTGGCTAACAAAGGAATCACCATCGAAGGATCGAGAAGCGTCTTTTGGTGGTAAAAAGTATACTTTCTTCGAGAAAAAACTGATAGCACACAGTTTCGAATAATTGAATAAAATTTTGAAGCATGTTCAGAAGGCTTGACTTCACATTTCCTGAAGGAGCAATCTTTATATCTTGCGTAGATCAAAAGTTGTCGACATTAAAAGAAAAGATGGGTAGCTTGTAATGTCGACAACTTTTGATTTACACAAGATATAAAAATTGCTCCTTCTGGACATGTGAATTGAAGCCTTCTGAGCATGCTTGCACTATTTACCACCAAAACACACTTCTCGATGTTTTTCGAAAGAATTCTCGCAACGTTATTGGCAGGAATCATTCGATGGTGATTTCTTTGTTAGCCAATCAAGATTTGACGCCTATGCTTGCTGGGCAATGAAAGCCTAGAAATAGTTCCTTCTAGAGTAAGGAAGGGATGATGTCATAAAATATATTGCTAGAAATTCCATTGTTTGACCACATAGACTGAAAGAGCACTGCAAAACATCCATGTGTTGACAGTGTTAGTGGAACAGTAAGAAAATGAGAAGTGACCATTTCACAGCGAGAGACTTGCCACAGAAACTGCAAGCCTAGGGGTTATGATGTAATTTCAGTTTCCTCAAGGTATTTTCTTGTAATCGTGTAGTTGCTATTGAAAATTGTCTAGACAGGAGAATAAAAATGACAGTTATTTTGATTTGGTAGAAAACGTTTGGAACCACATTCAGAGCTGACAAAACCAAAATTTGCTAGAACAGGGTTCATACTCCACACGTAAATCAAAATTCCCTGACTATTCCCTGACTTTTTCCCTGACTGATAGTCAAAACACCCACTTTTCCCCAACCCCCGTTTCACGTATTTACAAAATAGGTCATGATCATCATCATATCTTGTCGTGCCAGTGGGTGATTCAAACCCGGGCTGCCTCATTGCATTCCCGGAGGTCTTGGTCGGTGCAGGGGGGCCTTGTGGACATTCTGAGAGAATATGGTCGACGGTTTGGATGGGATGGCCGCACGGGCATTCGCCGGTTGAAGTGAGGTTCCATTTACAAAAATAGGTAAAGAAAATCGACCCTTGTAGATAGGTAATTTACACATACTTGCTATAGCACTATGCAAAGTGATAAAGATCAAATTTACGGATGAAAAATGGAACAACCTCTGTGCAAACAAAGATGCAAAAAGTTAATGAAAATCATATGTGAACCAAATAATTTGTTTTCCTTGACTTTTCCCTGACTTGGATAAAAATTATAGAAATTCCCTAACTATGCCAGGTCTTCCCTGAATTTTCATAAAACTGCCCTATTAGCCAGGTTTTCCAGGTTCAGTATGAACCCTGTAGAAACAGAAAATTAATGACATCATCTTCAGTGCTCTATAGACTCTCAAAAATAATGAGTAGATAAGACGAAAAACTTACGGTTACTATCTGGAACTTTATACTTCTCAATTGGAGGAGTATCAACTGGAACACCTTTAGGCCAGACAACTGGGTCCAGTTCGACGTAAACCACATCGGTTTGGTTCGCAGTTACCTGCACGGTTTTCTCAGCAAAATCAGCTTTGTGTTGAATAACTGCAAAAAACAGCTTGAATGAATAGAAATGGCTATAAATTCATCGGACCTGAGCTTGGTGCTAGGCCCGATTCAATAATAGAGAGTCTACTCAACACGACGCGTCTGCTCATGACGAGCCAAAGGAGTCTAGAAACTAGCGCGATATTCAGATTCGCGCCAAAGCTTGCGAGAGGATGGCGTGACCGCGCTTGTTTCTAGACTTCTTTGCCTCGTCGTCAGCAGGCGCGTCGTGTTGGGTAAACTCGGTTTCAAACGAAAACAACTTCATCCAGATCTGAGTGCAAGTAAATGGACTTCAGCGCCACGGCAAACTAGTGAACCGCAAGATATTGCCAGGTGTTCCGTGAGAAAATTAAGGATGAAAAAATACATTCTATTTTGCAAAAGGGCGATTTACAAAGCTGTATAGGGCGTGAACTCAGATGTTTCTGGGGGCAAGACCCCAGACCCCATTTTTCTACACAATATATATGGGAGACGACTATTCTTGCACACGCTGTTTCATCCACTAATGCAAATTTGTGACATGCATGGGCGTAGGAGGACGCAAAATTTAGGGGGGCTGGAAATTATCTGCCCGAAAAATCACATAAAGCTGGAAAGCAGACAGAAAAGTTGCCGGAATTTCCTATTGCTTTTTCAGAAAATTTGCCCAAAAGTAACGGATTTCTGCCCAACTTGGAGGCTGCAGCCCCCCTGCCCCCCGCCTCCTACGCCTATGGTGACATGCAGCATTTTTCAACTCATTATTAGGCTTCTACAGCTGTGCCCCCTGGTCCAGTTCAGCTCTCTAGAGGCCTTAATGTAATATTCGTTCATTTGGCAACAGGAAACTGATTGCTTCCATCATCTACAGAATGTCATTTTGTAACATTTTCGGCTTGTGGTGTGGCGCAAGATTTTTTCCAAAGCAAAATAGTACTGTGGCTAAAAAGGTTCAAAAAATGACTGTTCTAGTGCAACAAGGGATTTAGTTTACTTCAGTAAACCAACACTAACGAGAAAGAAATCGAATATTTAAATCAGGCCTACGAACAAGGATTGGAGTATGAAAAATAACACTATATTTCATAAAAAATGCACTGTCTTTAATCATTGAGAGTCCTAATTGAAAATGACAGATATGATTGACTATTAAATCTGTCAATTTTGTAGTTTTACAAATTTTTTAAGATAAGGCTTTTTCACCCAGTACTGAAGCTTTCTTAACTTGTTGAGTAGCTGAGTATTACTTCCTTATAAACAACTTTCTTGAAAAATAAAGCGTGTACATATTGCTTTGTTCCAATTTTGCTTTGCTTCATGATGAAGTAGGATATCAGCAGGGCGGGAAGACTACATGTTTTCTACTTTATAAGAAAGTTGCTTTGGCCCAGTACTGAAACTTTCTCAACTTTTTCACAATTCCAGTATCAAAACTTTCTAAACACTGTCTTATCAAAACATTTTTCAGTTGCAATGTTGTATTGCGCATGAACATTAATGGAAAGTGAAAAAGCTCCATGTATACTTAAAAGTATGATAAATGTTAGTAAATAACAGAAGTTAAACTGTTAGAGAGTTACCCACATCACATACATGACATTTTATACAAAGATAAATCGAATTTTAAATACATAAAAACTATCAAATGTTCTTAAGTCTGAAGAATCCAGAACTAAACTTTCTGAACTGTTTGAGCAGCTGAGTAATAATTTCATATAAACCACTTTCTTATAAAAAGAACGTGTATTCGACTGAAAAATACTCATTCTGGAATAACCCATTTATGCTAATGCCTATTTAATAACCTCAAAGGATCGATAGACGAATGGTCCGGTGATAGATGTAAATTGGAATGTTATAGCAGATTACATATTGGATAAATATTGGATAAAGCAGATAAATGTTGCATTTTACTCGATTTTACCTCCGTTTCCCCCCAATTCCTTGGAGCTTGGAGGTTACCTCTGAGAGGACTTTAGTTCTGGCACGAGCACTTAGGACCGGATGCCCTTCCTGACGTCACCAATGACCTGCGGTGGGCCTCGAACCCAGGACCATGTTGGTCTTAGTCGAGTGCATTACTGCTAGGCCACGGCTGCTCTTAAGAAGATAAATATTGGATAAGCAGATAAATGTCAGAATTTCGTATTTAAAAAAAGTATATTGATATAAACATACCCTCTTTGCTTCCATTTTTGACAGCCATATAAACTCCATATTTAAATCGCACGTACATTCCTTTGTTGTTTCTCTCATCAACCTTAAGCTTGTGGCCTAGACTACCTTGATAAAAACAAATTGAATATAGAAGTGAATTTAGATTGACCATCCAACTCAGAAAAAGCAAGGCAAGAAGAACTTGAGTGCTAAGTAAGAAGATGAATGAGGCACACAAATGCAGGAAAGCAAACACGAGAAATAACAATATCATGGAACAAGAGCCTATGGGTCATAAACTATCTATATCTTGTGCATTTCAATTTCGGCTCTAATTTCTTAAACAATATTTTGAAATGGTCATAGACTCTTTTTTCTTCTTATAAGAATAAATTTTATAAGAACATTGAGGCTCAAAAATCGTTGAAATTTAGGAATAATTTTAAACCAATGCAAGTATCAATCTTTATCAAGAAATAAAAATATTTTTTTGCACCCTAGTTTTAATAATTCTTTCAGGTGTCCTTTTGTATTATCGATACAAAATATAAACTCTTGCTTAGTTTTATGATGTAGTAAAAACATCAACAAAGATTGGATTATATTCCTTAAATATTTAGGCGAGCTTACACCTTTGGTAATTAAGAATAATTTAAGAATATTGCGAAGCGTAAGCTTCATTCAGACAAGAATTTTCAGTATCCTAGTTATAATACTGCTTTCCGCGCGCACTTTGAATTATCGATAAAAGATATAAGCTCTTGCTTAGTTTTGTGATGTAGTAAAAACATCAACAAAGATTGCAATATATTCCTTAAATATTTGGCGAAGGTACACCTTTGGTATTTAAGAATAATTTAACAATAAGTCTAGGCTCAAAATCTGCAAAATTTAGGAATATTGAAGATTATCAAAAAGTGATGTATTTGCATAAAAAGGAATGCAATTGACAAACTTCATCTAGAACTGAAAAATAATGATGAAGATAATAGTAATTGATTTCTTACTTTGGAACGTTGTTCCTTTTAAATTCCTGTAAACTTCAGTGCCATTTTCAAGACTACCGTTCATTGCTAAGGTCTTGTTAGCAGCCATCGCGTATATCAGAACGGAATCATACAGATAGTAGGCAGCATCTGGTACCTGCAAAGGGCGAAAGCAATGGCATGCAAATGAGCAAATTCTACATGAATAGTAAACTGTGTTGAGACCATGATTGTGAAAACGCTTGACGCGCAAGGGAAAATGTAAAACTGAATAAGGCAAGGTTGACTTCTAAAAATTCTAGCAGGGGAGGTTCTAGGTGCAGTCATTCAATGGGCGCGGCCTATTGCAGCCACGCCCACATCTTTTAAAGATGGAGATATAATAATTTAGTCTAATGATGATATGATATAGCCAACATCTAGAAAGATCTCAATAGCCATGTAGCAGTGGGGAAATTCATCATAGCTATACAATGCAAACATTGGGAACAATGTCAATGCACTTTGAAAAGCAAGATTAATAAAAAAATTGTTGAGGGGGCTGAGCCCCCCAAAATGAAAAAACACTTTTAAAAAGGGGGCTCTGACCCTCTGAGTCCACGTAGAAATCCCCCCAGGAATAAGGTCGAGGCTCAAATCAAAACTACTGGCGCAAAAAACTGAGAATATTTTTTGGTTTTAACATTCAAGTGTGCCCGTATATTTCAACTGCAACGCTTCGAACTCAATTTAAGATCACGGGTATTGACTAGATGTAAGATTTAACACCATAATAAGTTGAACCTGTGAGTATACGGCATTATCCTATAAAGAACAAACAACGCTACTTGGCATGTTGCCACATTTCACATACTAATGCAATTATACACCACTATAGGCCACTTTGGATCTCAAATCAAATCTTGTATACACGTTCTCGTATCTCGTACAAATCTCGTTCTCGTATCTCGTACAAATCTCGTTCTCGGGAATTATTCCTCAAATCTCGTAGCACCAATTATCAAATCACAAATTCCATAAGCAGATCTTAGAAACAAGCGCCATAGTACAATTAATTATTGATACAGGCCTACATACTCTAAAGCCGTGTTCAAATACTCTCAGCTATTCACTCGACAACGAAAATTGATTAGGGTTGTTAGAATGTTCTCGATCTTGACAAGTTGAGTGGCTTGGTCCTTGCAGATCAGATTTTAGTATTTGCACACGAGGCTCTAGTGGTGTGACCACGGGGGGAATGGGGGCAAATGCCCCCCTACTTTTTGCCAAGATGGTGCTCGGGACTTCTTTAACATTGATGAGAAAAAAATTTAGGGGGGGGAGAAAGTAGCAAATCTTCAGAGAAGTAGAGGGCGTGGCCATTTAGGCCCCCCACTTTTATAGCCCTGGCCACGCCAGGACAAACTGAATCTTAGATCACTTGATGTCATTTTTGATAAATCTTTATACTGCATATTTAAAATCTACTGTTCTGTTCTTGCTTTGCCTTTATGATGACCCAGCAAAATATAAAATATTTAACTTTCTGCCTTTGACTTTCAAGTGAACTTCTGTCCCTTATGAAAGCAACGTGTACTCAGTAATTCTGTAAGTCAGAAGGCCGTGAGTACCATTTTTAAAGTCTTTGGTATGACTCGGGCGAGGCTCGAACCCACGACCTACCAGTTGTGAGGCTCTACCACTGGGCCATCACTCTGAATTCTGTAAGGTCCCCTTGAAAATCAGACTTAATCCTCAAAGGTGTCCGTTCTTAAATATCTGAAACGGCAAGAAAATAAAATAAACTTACTGGGTGTCGCACATTGTAATAGGTGCTATTATACGGGGGCATTGCACTCTCACTCTTCAGCCTTTGGACGAATTCCTTTACTCTGGCATCCTCTTCGTTAATGGTCGGCCCGACAAGCAGTGTTGTCTTGAATACTTCATTAACAGCAACCTCTGTGCCCTTTTTCTTACTGAAGGAAGATCTATACCATTTGAATGGGAACGTGATATAATTCCCGAAGGTCACAGGCGACATAATGACAGCAATAAATGCATACTCCCCGTTCGTTAGGCCCAATTTGTGTGCGTGCATAAGTGCTTCTTTTGTAACAAGATGATCACACATAAATACGATAACTAGAAGATAAAAATAGAAGTTTCTTTACAGATCTATTTGGAGATGAGTTGCAAAAACCCATGCTTCCAGGGCCAAAGAAAAGCCAGTCCAATTGGTGAATTCCCTTCTACTTCATGATCACGGGCTGGGTCTCCTTCTCTCTTGTGGGTAATTTTGAAATAATGGGGATAAAACCTATCGAAGATTCTCATATAAATTTCAATGACTTAACTTGTAGCTGTGGTTGCAACCAATTTTTGCAGGTGGCAAAGCCCCCTGCCTCCCCCCAGGGCACACAGAGTTTATCACAATGACCTTGGACATTTCTTGATAGGAGGAGAGAATCTTTGTAAAGGACGGGGGGAGAATTTCTTCCCTGAGCTTCTCTGTGGAGGAAAGGGCAAATTTCTAAAAGTCAAGCAGACTAACTTGGATATTATCAAATCTTCCTTTTAATTTTGAGATTCAAGAACAGTTTCAATTTAAACAGCAGCAATATAAGTTAATAACTGAAACACGATTGTACGACAAATAAAATTTTCTTTACTTCTGGATTTTTCTTTAACCTTCTCGATAACGTTCTTCAATATTTTATCGTTAATCGAGGAAAGTGCTGGCAAAGTCTCCTCTTGGACAATTTCCACGCCAAACGCTCGGAAGTTCTCCGCAATTTTTAAGCTGCTTGTAAACTGGAACGCATTGAGTTGGGAATTCTGAATCAGGGCTATTTTGTTCCATTTGAAATGCCGTAGAATTGCAACCAGATTTGGGATCACTTGGGAAGTAAGAGGGTACGTCCTAGCAAGCAAAATATTCTTCCAATCACTTTCAAATGACTCCTGGTGCGCCATGATAGAGTCATCATCGCCGCAGACCTACAATGTAATTTGAATATATACTTTTACTTGAATATGAATCGACAATTATTCCACCTACTTGCAGATACTCGTCAAGTTCAGATCAAACTCTCATACGTTAAGTGATACAAAGATAGTTAAGGGGTCAATCAAAAAGTACGTAACGTTAGGGGGTGGGTGGGTTACAAATACAGGGGGGTAGGGTTGTAAATCACTTTCGTTACATAGCATCAAATATTTTGTGCAATAGTTCTACTTTTTCGCTTTCTGATGAGTGCTTCCAGAAATTACTGATTAGATAAAGAGTGCACGACTTTATCGAGCTCGAGTCTTGCACTCTCCATAATTAATCTTTAATTTGAGCGAATTTGAACTATTCTCTTTTGATAGACTGCATCAAGTTATGTTTTGACTATAGATAGCAGCTGATGTGTAATAGGCAATGGGATAGCCGATTAAAAAGCTTAAGGCTATAGTGAGTTCACAACGTTTGTCGTACTTATCAATTGTACATTTGCTTCGCGTTCGCTTGCTAACAACTAAACTTTAATATACAATCGTAACTATTTATACAACTCATACAGGAAATCAATAACAATCATATCATGTGAAAGAGGTTTGCATGGTTATGAGGTAAGTATTTGTTGTTGTTGTCGTTTACTTTATTTTGAGTAGGCTGTTATACCTAGCTTATTCAGCTAATTTAGGCCTACTACGCATGCCGCATCCAGGCATGGGACCCCTAGTTTAACGTCCCTCCCAAAGGACGGCGGAGTGAGCTGTTTTGGTCCTTCATCTGGAGGTCGCCCATCCAGTTTCTGACCGTACACAGCCATGCTTAACTTCAGTCAAGCTAATGAAACTGGCTTGGCCGCTTGGCCAATCACCCCGCTTGTCCTGCTACAGATGTTGTGGGGTCTCATGCCAGAGCAGTTTTTTCCTTTAAGAACTTTTTGAATGATCCCAAAGTGCCAAACATGCAAACATGTTCACAGGTAGAGTACACACAAGCAAGCTCGCTTGTATATTCCTTTTAAAAACTGCATGTAACTGTATTCTATAAAAAAAGTGATGCATATCTCAGTGATTACCGCAAACTGTCTATTTTCGTCAACTAGATCTCCCAAATCTCAATCGCTTCTTTAAAAAGAATTCTTCATACATAGCAACACTTGATACTCTTGGCGGAGTATTGCGACGGCTTTAACCTATTTATGTTACGCGAGCCAGCCTCCAAACCACGATGGCGCCATGAAGGTGAGATACACTAGTTATGCGTTCATATGAGATGAGCTAGATACAGTGACCGGGCTGAGTCTTTGAAGCTGAGGGAAGTTTTTCATCTGTCGAGAGTATCAAATGCTTACGTTGTAAACAGTAATAGATCACGTACGTACGAAATACGTGGCAAAGATATGCTTGCATCCGTTTTCTATCAAAGTTACAGTGGCAGGCAGGGACGTATGAAGAATTCAAAAAGTAGGGGACACACATCTTCAAGGTGCACCTTGACAAGCAAGAACTGGCAATTCTGCAAGTTGCAATGGGGCACTTTACAAACAAATTTAACGAAAACAGTAAGGGAACATGCCCTCTGTACCCCCGATTCTTACGTCCAAGGTGACAGGTCATAATTTTCTTAAACATAGTTATAAATATATATATATATATATATATATATTTACATATAAATAAATAAATATATATATATATATATATATATATATATATATATATATATATATATATATATATATATATATATATATATATATATATATATATATATATATATATATATATATATATATATATATATATATATATATATATATATATATATATATATATATATATATATGTAAATATATAAAGGGTGTAGTCTCCACAATTCTGTTTTGAGCCCCTTTGGTAAAAATTAAGCACTACACCCCTGATGCATAAAGACATCATTGAAATGCATGCAACTAACAAATAATGCATTTTTGAATTTATTCTGCTTGATTTCTACATATCAAATGCAAAGGTAGCTGTTAGAAAATGAAACATTTAAATAGCTGGAAATGTACTCTTGGGGTCTACGTATGTGTGTGTGTGTGTCTGTATATATATATATATATATATATATATATATATATATATATATATATATATATATATATATATATATATATATATATA
>OLMO02000286.1:2153308-2170143 GCA_900291935.2 Cassiopea xamachana
AGGGCATCGATATTGCCCTGCTTACAAGTTTTTAGCTTTCTAGCTATTACCATATAGAAAATAGATTTTCGACTAGTCCCCCACCTAAAGTGGACTGATAAAAAGACCAATGAATATGTTTTGAGTAAAATTGTAACTAGTGAGAGACTGCTTACTACCATTGTTAAACGAAAAATGGCTTTTGTCGGACATGTATGCAGAAAAGGTGACATTTGTACAGACTTATTAATTGGGGCCGTGTATAGAAAAATAGGAAAAGGTAGACCAAAAACCAGGTATAGTGATAAAATTCGAGAATTTGGTGGAAATCGGAGCTTTGCTGATTTGTATTGACTAGCACAGAATAGAGAAGCATCGAGAGCCACGGCTGTTCAGCTAAATGAACTTCCCGTTTATTGATGATGACCCTTAACGTACGCACATGTACGCTTGCTACGACCCCCATTGCGTACGTATTCTTACCCATCTGACCCCCCCATTTCAAACGGGAATGTTTTTAAACATCAAATCAACAATTCCATAGAGAAAGTAAAATATTTGAGAAACAGGAAAACAATCATTGCAAAGGTTTAATTAAAAAGTAGTGAAAATACATGTAAAAAGCGACTTTTTTGCGTACGTACTTAGATGTGTCAACCACCCTCCCCCCTTGTACGCATGGAGTACGCTTTTGCTCGACCATCCCTTCGTGCGTACGTACTAATGAATGACTCCCAATAGGAACAGGTAACTTGCTAGTAAATTTGACTGTGAATTATCAGGTGTAACGGGGCAGATTTTGCATTAGAGGGTTGGCAAATACCAAGAGAGGGTGTAGTTGTTACCACATTCACCTAAATGTGAGGCTATAACCTCCTGCCATGGCTCTAAATTTAACGGTTTTGTAGATTTTCAATCCTTCTACTTCTATGGTTCAAAATGCCACATGTAGTATTTTTGTGTATATTCGAGAGAATCAGAAGGAGATAAGGCCTTCCCCCCTCCTTTAAGACCCACCAAAAATGAAACCTAGTTGGGGCTGGTTGGATCCATTTAACTGTTACCGTCTTCATTACCACTGTGCAGCCCGAACCCCTTATACAATATATCTTGTCTTTTACTCCTAATGCTCTGTAGACTATTTGCATACTGCTTCTCTCTAGACAGAATTTTGTGCTGTTCTTCGAGTTGCAGTTTATGTTGATATAAGACTCTGGTTTGTTGTATCAAGCCAAGTAATTCTTTCCTCAAAGTCCGGTTCTCTTCCTTGATCCGCCACGTGTGGTCTTGCAAACATTGCCTTGCTTCCTGATAGTAAAAAATTTGACTAAGACAAAATACTTCATAAATTTCCACAAAATTGTAAGAATTCCCAAAAAAGCTGGCTGTTTTCAATCTATCTTCAAGAGTAAAGCTAGAGGCACATCGATAAGTATGTTTCTTCAGAAAAAGTACACCTTTTCAAGCAACTATGAACCTGAAAGTTATTCCATGCTTTTTGTGATCACCTTCTACTTTTTGACGATGAAAGACAAATCAATAATTAAAAATTCAAAGACACCTTTAAGGTAGGTATATCTCCACCGCTTTTACATATATTTTGTCCTAGTATAAAAGGGGTGTATCTATTTCTTTGATACACCTACTTAAAAAGAACGCTTGCTACACAGTACCCAACAAATACTGTCAACAAACAAAACAGTTTGTTTCTCTATTGATAAACATTGTAAAATAATAAAGGTTAAACTATATGTTTTTCAAGTCAAATCAGAACGATGTCTTGTTTTTGGTGACACTTCGTTTCTAAAAACTCCTAAGCAAGCATTTAATTGGTATCCTAATTAAGTATCTACTTTACAGATAGTGGCTAAGTCTTTAACACAATTAGTTCTGAGATTGTGAAAATGTTTCTAAGTTTAAGTTAAGGAACTGTTGTAAACTTTATGCACTTGTGAATCAGTGCAAGACTTGACAATGAGCTAAACTTCTCATTGGATATATAACAGCATTAAATCAACCCAATATTTACAGTAATTACATAAATCTTGTTCTGTTTGAAACTCTTAACTTAAACTCGTACCGTTACACTACTGGCTGTGTGCTCTTAATCTCAACTTGTAACTCTTAATCTCGACTGTAAACTGTGAACTATGAACTGTAAACTCTAAACTATAAACTCTGAAGCGAATGCTAAGTTTGATATACGACGAATTGCGGAGGAGCGCTACACGTGACAAAGTATCCAACAGGAAGAATCTATCGAATATATAAGAAACGGATTTGATTTCGAAAGTGATTAGAGGCTTGAAGTGTGATATCTCACCAAGTTTGCTTCCTTCGTTAATTTGCTCAACTTTTCATCTGATGTTTTCTGGAAAGAGCATTTTTCATCAATGAACTTTGCTTTGAGATTTCGCACAGCTTCTGAATGCTTCGCTCTCATATCCATAACCTCTTTCTCAAGTCTTGCAATCTCGGATTCCTGCTCTTTTTGCAACACCTGCAATTGCAGATTCATGAGATCAGACTATGTTCAAAAACGCTTGCTAGACAGTGACATCATTCCAAGCCCTCAGCCAAAAGGGATAGAGGTCTGATATTTGCTCTTTTGAGGAAGGAAATACATAATTATCACAGAGATTCATTTATGATATGACAATAAAATCACATCTTTCTTATTCTACATCATCTTTTCTTTTACAAGTAATCATCCATCAAATCACTCATGCTTAGGTTTGTAGATTAGTCAAATGCATTTGTTTTCAACTGTTTCTATTCTCTTCCATTTTATTGTGTTTGTTTACTATTTCATACATTTGTAAAATTTGTGTGGATAAGTGTCATTTTTTCAAGATTACATATTAATTTTTTTTCTGCATGTAAAAAAAATACTAAAGAAAACAACTACTACACATCATCTACTTCCACAACACTTCTCTAACGCTAACCCCGATCACTCTAATCTTGAGCGAGCCTTTCAATGTTGCAACCAAAGTTAAACAATAGTTCCATGCTGGGAATCGTTTTGTTAAGAGGGTACTCACATAAGGCCACGAAACTCTTAAGTTCTGCTAAACCACATTGTGGACTTACCTGGTATTCTTTCAGACTATCAAGATCTTTCTGCACAGCTGCTAGTTCAATTTCTTTTGTCATTATCTCTTCTTGAAGGGCTGAAAGTAAAGGAGTTGGTCGCAACATACGTATTCTTTACTTTAAACACAAAATATACATGTTTTTTTATAAGAAAACCGTCATTTTGCCTGAGCCTCAATTTTCTTAACTATTCCCGAAATTGAGCTTGAGATTTTCTTAAATTTTTCTGAACTTTTATTAAAATAAACTGGCTAAAATGGTTTACACTTTCGTTATTAATATTGCATACTTGAATTTGAATTCCATTTTTAACATTTTGAATGCAATAACGACGAAACATCGATTTTTGGCCAAAAAATACACTACATTTTGTAAATTGAGCCTCGTGGTTTTCTTAAGATTTTCTTAAGATTTTGACTATTTGACTTATAAAAAACGTGTACTGTAAAATCTCTATAAAGCCTCCCTTTTCGAGCAAAAATTGCAAGTAAGTACCTCTCTCATGTGGAAGTAAATTATTGCATGGGCTCCTAAGGCATGGAAAATACTGCAAGATGAGATCACAGGTATAAAATAAAGCCCATGTAAGAATTACTTCTGTGTCTTAGAAACCTGCAGAATACTGATCCTTTCCAAGGAATACAAGAGAAAAAGTTGGCTAGGGAGATATTCCAGGATTACCAACTGACCTTGATAACAAGAATGAAGATGTGGGCATTATAGTTGATTGATGTGACCGAGCTTCACATCGGCACGAAAATTCATACGTAGGACGCACTACACAGAGACTAGCAGACAGAATAAAACAGCATGTCCCCGCGAGCATCAGGAAGAAAGATAATACCGTAAGAGAACAGCCACCTCGTATGTGTAAAAAGAACAATTCTAAAATTAATTGTGAGTTGGCAATAGGACAACACCTTATTGCAAATCCAGAATGCGCCAAAACATATACAGACGACAATTTTCGGATCATTAGGCAAGCAAGATCGTCTTTTCATTTAAGTGTTTTGGAATCTGTTTACACCAAGATTCAAAACCCAGTCTTGTGTAGACGAAAAGAGTTTGTTTTCTCATTGGGACTCTTTAAGTAAACTATGTTAATAGGTCCTAATTGGTCAAACTTGGGGCCAATTAGACGCATCCTAACACATTAACTGCATCTGGAAATATATTTCGGTTAACCTTTAGGTCATTATCCGACGTTTTTATACTCTGATGAGTGTCGGACGAAAAACAAAGCTTTTAAGTATGTCAAAATAATGTTGCCGCTTTTTTGTGCTGTGGCAAAGAAAATCTGTAAGAAAGTATTAATACTGGAATCATGAAAAAATGAAGAAACTTTCAGTAGTGGGGCTGCAAAATCTTTCATTCAAAAGATATGTGTATATTTAGCAGGGGCGGCGCCAAGAATTTTCCGACGGGGGGCTGACTCTTCGTATGAGGGGGCTAAAATTCGGTTTTCAGAATACTTTGAGTGCCAGGAATCTCAGAAAAATTAGCTTTTCACCTTCCGAGATGGGGGATAGTATGTTCTGATTGGGGTTATAGCCCCAAGCCCTCTTCTGGAGCCACCTTTGATATTTTTTGCAGAGTCCTCACAGCTTAGCGATAACTGAGGATCAAAAGCTCGTTGATCAAAAAATATTCGACTAAGGTTTAAATGAGGAATTAAATATAATGGCCCAAAATTTTCACTTGATGTTCCCATTCTATTTAAAAAGAATGTCTTTTTCTAATAGACCTTGGCGCTTGAGGCAGTGCTCTGTTCAGCACAACAAACTATCTTCAAGAGAAGTGCTAATCTCAACCAAACGGCAAAAATGAGGAAACCCAAGCGTAGAAAAATCTACCGTAGAACTTCTCGTGTTGTTAATTCCTCTACCACATATTTCCCAACTCAGATATACAAGATTTCTTTATACAATGGGATTCGCTTTAGATATTAGCATGAAAAATGCGAAACAGACACTGAGCCAGTGTTTCTAACTTTCCAGAAGCAGTTGCATAGCCAGGGATAAGGGGACGGCTACCCCAATAACAATAAAGTATTTGTCTACGAAACGCTCAATCTGCAGGAAAACTGGTACCTCAGAAGACAACTTTGAAGTAACAAATGCAAAAGATGTATTCTTTCATACATAACTGCTGTTTTCCATCTACAAAGGGTGTCTGTATACACATAAAGAGCACTTCTTTAATATACAATGGATTTGGTCCACAAAATTTTCCAGGAAGCACAGCCCCTAAACACTTATTTCTTCTGCCTCACAGAAGCTGGTACCTCAACACTACTGAGGGACTATGATTTTCCTGAGTGCCTCACCTGTTGGCAATTTCATAACCCCCATGACCTTTTGATTAACTTTTTAGCCAATAGGCTCTGTCCATTAAAATTCTTTGGCTTTACTCAATGTCGGCCCTTTTTTGCAGCACTAGCCCCCCAGCATTTCATCTCTGGTGCCACCACTCTCCCATGTCCCATTATGCTTTGCCCCCCAAAGGTGTGACCCTGGCTCAAGCCCATAGCCAGGCTTGTGTTTCAGGGGTGTACTGGAGCAATCATGTGGTACAAAATCTGAGAGCTTATTTCATACTTTATGCTATGACAATCAAATGGACAATCTGTGTGCAGGAAGAGATTGAACTTTCTAGTATGTCACAAAGACCAAGGTTGAGCTTAACCAAAATTTCAGGAGATCTCTCCTTATCTACAAATATAAAGCAACAATAAAAAGTTGCAAAAAATTTCCCAGGGGTGGCAAAAAGCTGGCATTCTGTTGTCTAGGGGTAGCATTTGCCACCTCATGCCACCCCATGGCTAAGGGCCTGTCCTGGCTATGCCATTGGCCAGAAGTAAGCTAGCAGCATTAGTTCCAGGATATGAGGGAGACTGCCTGGTATTTTTTTTTATTAAAGAGCATCATTGAAAGTGGTTCTGGAATGTTCTCTCAATAGGCCCATTGATAGGATTTCAAATATGTCTCAGGGGCTGGAAGATGTTTGCTGATGGATTAAAAAAGTTTTGGCAGTATAGAATTTAGTAACAATATACTTAGTGCCAAAAAGTATAAAGATGCAGCAGTTTGAAATGCAACAAAGTTACAAAATAACTAGAAACTCAACATTAGTTTTCTGCTACTGTAGTCTAGCTTGGATTTTAGAAAATAAATTTTGATCTCTTAGGTTTTATAAGTGAGGGTCTCTTGTAAATTAGCATCACTGAAGAGCTACCCCCTCAGTATGAAAAATATTCTTTATTCCTTTTTGCAAAGAAACCATTTAGGGTAGGTACAATCTCTTTCAAAAGTCTTGGAACACTTACATTATTTCCACTGCTCATTTAGTAGTATCCCCCTCTCCCCCTCAAAACAATGTTGTTAAATACAGTGTTGAAAGGTACAGAAAAAGCCGCTATGGTTGCAGACCCTTCTCTGAAAAATAAACACTTAATTCAACATTGTTTTTAGGGAGGAGGGGACTTCAATCACTCGACATGGATGAAAAAATCATTTTTATCAGAAATTATACATTAATTAATTGGTGTTCCAAGGAATTTTGGCAGAGATTGTATGTCTATTATATTCTCAATGGCATCATTTTTTGTAAACTTTTGTTTTTGTTGTACTGCATTCAATAGTGTAAATAAATAAAATGCTAAAACATATTTAGAATAAAGCAACTGAAATGAAATAGTCATGATACCTGATTTTTTTTCTTCATAATCTTTTAACATTTTAGCTTTTTGGTTATTTATCTGCTGGATTTCAAATGCATTTCTGTCACTCAAGGATACTATTGCCGACTGTCTCTTCTGAGTCTTTTTTGACATGTATGACATATATTCATGCTGTAAAAAATCATTTCATAACTTCTTTAATACTTAAATGTACAAACACTTAAATTATACTAATGCTACTTAAAAATTTGGTATTTTGGTCAACAAACTAGCAAAGAAACACATCAGGCCTGAGTGGCTTCTCAACATCAACACTCAAGAATTTTAGCAACATATAAACTTGTGCACTACACTCAATTTAAAATTAAGAAACATGATAGATTGCAATGAATATACCTTTCAAACATAGTTTCAGAAACACTGATATTCTATGAAAAATCTTGAAATTCAGTACAAAAATTTCCACTAGTCTCCACATGCACTAAAAGGAATTTGAGCACACTTCCAAGAAGAGGAGACACTGAAAACAAGATATCTACTTTAATGAGCCATGTAACTCACACTTTCAATGCGTGTTTCTTGGGCCTCTTGCTGCAACCATTCATTTTCAGCTCGTCTAGTGCATGCGGGTTAAGAACTAACATCTCACAAGGAAGATTAATAACATAACATAGCATGACAATGATTGATTATGATGATTGATGATTGATGATTGATGATGATGATAATGATTGATGATGATAATGATGATGATGATGGTGACAATCACATAACAAATAAATTCTGTTTAGGCCAAAGACCTATTACAGTCTATATTGAAAATAAACATTATATTGTCATTGGGACACTCTATGATCAGTGATATGTGCTGGGGGTGGATGAAATTTAGGGTGAATGAATTAGTTGGTTCTAGTTTCTATGGATAGGGGCTACATGGAAATATGGGAATGTAATTTGAAAGATGGAAGGATTTTCTCAAGTCCCAAATAATATCCTAGTTACATAACAAAACAACTAATAATAATACTACTTATTTATCTTGAAACTAGCATATATAAAGACATTTTAAAATTAATTATGATCAATCTGTTAGCTATATATGTTTTGATTATTCATAAACTGAGAATACTTTATGAATCAATCAAAAGATGTGCTTCAAGCTCAAATCAGTTGTCATTTATTTGAGAATCTTATCATACTTAATACTTACATTATTTATGAGAAAATAGTTATTAGCTTCTGGGAAAGGAGTTTGAGCTCTGTAGTAAACTCTACTTAAAAGCACTCTAACTGTTTCAAGTAGAGCTTACTACAGAGCTGTGTATACATCTGTTATATATGTATTCAGGAGCATTTTAACTAGTCCAAACTAGCACATACATAATAGATATCTATTATGTATGTACTCTAAACAGTTATCAAACAGTAGATTTTTTCTGATTCTGGTTGTGTGTACAGCCAGAATCTGAGAAAATCTACTTTTCAATTATCCGCATTTGGAAAAGTGTAGATACAGTTCTTCAACTTGCTTTTTCAAGTTCGCTGATTCTTCTGTTAGCCCTTTCAACCTGAGAAAAAGAGAAAGAATAACAAGCACGCAAAATCCAGCCATCTACTGAATTTCATGAAAGCTAATTGACTCAATGCCAGATTGGAATTTTTGCTTTCGGGGGGGGGGGGTCTCTCCTCCACGCACAATAATTGTCCGCCGCAATTACAGCCGCGCGAGCCTTGTAAAATGGTTGTTCTAGCCGCGCAAAGTACTTCCGGCAAGACTATTCTATAGGCCTACATACTTTACTCTCAACCGCGCATTGCTCTCAGCCACGCAAAATTATTATCTAAGCTACTTTCAGCCGCGCAATTTCTAGGCCAGGAAGCAAATCCCCTGGGCCTTTTCAGAGTTTCCAATCTGTACTCAATGAGCTTTGAAAATCTTAATCGCTGCACTTTAAAATAGCTTTAGATGTTCTTTCCTAGAAAAGGAAAGGAGATAAAAGATACTACTTCACGTACTCCTCTTGTAACTGAATTTCCTTCTCGCTTGGTTGTTTTGGCTGTTTCTCTGCTTGAGCACCATCTCCGCTTTCTTTCTCAACACTTTTTGAAGCTGCCTTCTTTTTAGGGGCCATCTTTACCACAGATCAAAAATCGCTTTTGTAGGCAAGGAAACGAGCCTCGCTTTAAAGGCGCGATTTCAAATGCTTGCTTGACATAGTCTCTTACAAAAGAAAGCTAAAGGCACTATCAATACACGTTTTGTTTATAAGACAACGAGGCTCAAATCGTCAAAATCTTAAGAATATCGTAAGAAAATCATGAGGCTCAACTTCCAACCGTAAGTGTTTTTATAGGCCAAAAATCAATATTTCGTCGCTATTGCATTCAAAATGTTAAAGATGGAATTCAAATTCAAATATACAATATTAAATGAAAGTGTAAACCACTCTAGCCAGTTTATTTCAGTAAAAGTTAAGAAAAATTTAAGAAAATCTGAGGCTCAATTTCGGGAAAAGTTAAGAAAATTGAGGCTCGGGCAATGATTTTCTTATGAAAAAATGTGTAATCAGGTACTTGCTGGGCAAAAAGCTTAAGGACAGAAACCCCTCACACTTAGTCATGGTATACCATAGCTCTTCTCAGTCCACACATAATGAAATGAAGGTCATGCTAATATTATTATGCTATGAGATATTTCTTATCAGTTCAATAGAATGTGCCAGTTAATTCAGGCTTTCTCTATTACACCAGACATGCTAAATAAGAAGATTGCTTTCCTATTTCCAGCTAGGTAAAGATTTCATGCATGTATAAATAATCAAAATTTTCCAATCTTTTTATCAGCAGGTAGCAATCATCCTGGCTTGCAGGAACTTAATTTATGAGAAAAAGCCCTGTAGCCATACAGCTTACTCTTGATAACTCAGTTTCACTTCCTAGGATTCCCAACATACAGTGGAAAGTGAATAATAATACACCAAGGCACTTTCCTGGGAACAAGAACATGACCCCACTTATTAGTAGTTTTGTTGATACCTAGGACTGCACCTATTGTTAAGCCATTCAAGCCAATCATTAGCCAGCAAATCTTTTGCCATGAGCAAGCCATCCATTATTCCATTGAACTGCTCACAATCAAGGAAACTGAAAATGTGCCTTCCACACATGCTCTTAGGTTCCCTATGGAAACTGACTGCTAGTGCGTAAACTTGAAGGATTTGTATCCCCAACAAAGTCCTAGCTATCAGGGGCACCCCTATTATCTAAGTCAAAAAAGTCAAAGTCCTTCCTAAGCTAATGGCACATAGGGTGGCACCTATCCCTGTCTCCATAGACCTAGGCAATGCATCTGCAAATACAGTGAAAGCTACAGCGGGGGGCTGGTCCACTGGTAGCTCTGCATGTTTAGCTTTCACATTCCATTCTCATATGTCAAGCACCAGATGAGAAGGCAGTGAGTACCATTTTTAAAGTCATTGGCATGACTCGGCCGGGGCTCGAACCCACAACCTAACAGTTGTGAGGCAGATGCTCTACCACTGGGCCATCAATCCACTTACTCCTATTATTGGGAACAAATTTTATTAGACACAGAAAAAATTGCATGTTGGCAAAGTAAACCATAGGTGAAAAAGATGGACACATTCAACTAATTTCTACCACAGGTTACCCACCAATGTGCATGTTTTCCCATAAAACAGAGAGCAGCAAAAAGAGACAACAACTTGTTAGGTAACTTCTTTATAATCAACATTTCAGGGTGACATTTGCATTTTCTAAACCTTGAAAGCTCTGCTCCTTCTTCGTCCTCTGGCTCTTTCAAATTTTCGTCCCTTTGAACGAACATATGGCCTGAAAGTAGAATGCATTTAGCTCAGTTCATATAATTCAAATTTTTCTACATACAATTCAAAGTCCTAAGTAAACAAAGGAATGACTTAATGAAACAATATAATAATATTAATAATAATACAGAAAGCAATACAATATACAAATACAAGGAGCTAAATAAATTGTATGCAAGGAATTACTTAAAAAAGGAGCTCTCTCAATAGGTAAACTAATTGAGGAATGAGCCCCCTCCCCTATCCCAGTGCTTCTCAGTTATTTTTTGCAAGGCCCCCTATGAAAAGGAAGCCATTTTATGCCCTTGACTTGCTTTACAAGAGGCTATTACCTATAAAAATTGTATATGTGTTCCTCTGGGTCTTATGTGCCCCCTCTAGCTTTGCATCATGCTCCCCTTGAGGGTTGCACCCCACTATTTGAGAAACGCTGCCCTATCCCAAGATGTCATGAGATGTTTATAGGAGAAAGTAAATGATTTTGCATTTTGTACTCCAAAAGAATAATAGAAATTATAGTAATATCAAAATAGCTTAGATCAAAATTGCTTGACTTTGCGCAATAAGAAAATTTTCACTTTTGATTTGAAAGAAATGCATTATATGAAACTAAATATGGTAGAAAAGTTGTGCTAAGCAGGCTAAAAAAACAACTCCCTTAGAGTGAATTAATTATAGAAAAGCATAGAAAATGCATTCTCTCTAGTAAACATAAATTTGGCATTTCAAAACTATCTAGGTTCTCATTAATAAACAATTGGAAGGTCTTCCAGCCCTTCCTGAAAAGTACATGAAATTACAGGAAATAGGCAGAAGTCATGTTAAATTTCACCTTGCAAGAAGTGGTATAGACAGTGGTGATTTCTAAAAATTTTAACAAGGGGGGCTCTAAACACAACCTCGCACAAAGATGGAAACATGATAATGTAGTTTAATACTGATATAGTATAATCAAACATAAGAAATGCCTCAATAACCATATAGCAGTGTACAATTGATCATAGCACTTTGGAAGCAAGGCCAATAAACTTTGAAAAGCCAAGCCAATGCATCCCCCCAAAATGAGCAGAAATTTTAACAAGGGGGGCTCCACCCCCTGAGCCCCCTAGAAATCACCCCTGGGTATAGCTTGCACCATAATAAACTGCAAATTACATACTTGGTATTAGAATGTGGAACACCAGGTGCTGATCCAAAATGTCTACAGGCCTCTCTTGCTTTTCTTGGTCCTTGCATCAATAGAGTTTTCTTACCAGTTGGTGCCCTCAAGGCAAGTTGGTCAAATGTGATGCATTCACCTCCAGCTTTCAGTATCCTTGCTCTGGCACCTTCTGTGAATCTGAGAGCACAGATAGTAAGCTTGGGAATGCTGAGGATCCTGTTGTCATCTGTGACCGTGGAGACAGTGACAATGATTTTGCCTTCATTGCCTGGCTTCTTCACTCTTCTTGTCTAAAAATTAAAACAACAAACCAATTATAGCAAAAAGCAAGGCCCTACATTACCATGATGTGTATACTTCATAAATTAAATGATAAGTTGGCCCTGTTGTGTAACAAAAATGGAAAAGATCAGGAATGCAACAATTGGAGGAAGAGAAATAATAAAGATCATTGATGCATTAAATACAATACAAGAAAAATGGCTTTAGTTGTATGGGCAGGTAACAAGTAGGGGTGATAGTTACAGACTATGGATGTGGAGGATGGAAGAGGTGGAGTGAAGCAAAATATAAGGTGGATTGATACAAAGTGAGAGGTGTGGGCGAACTCCTGATAGGCAAAGGGTTAGGGTTTTGAAGGGCTATGGTGTGAAATGGGTTAGGGTGAGAGGTTCAGAAAGAGTTAGAGTTAGGGCAAGGGTTAGCATTAGCATCTTTGTCTGCCATTTTGAAATTGCCCATATATGGTAAAATATGTTAAATTTTGTAAGTGATTTTTACCCCAATCAGTTACCCCTTGGGGCAAAACAAGGTAGCATATGAATGTACACACAAAGAGCTACTGAATGATGTATAATTTATTAGGGTAGCCCACTATTTTATGGAGAGGTACACACCAGCATTAGCACCTAAATACTATACTTCTACTGGGGAATTATGATGGTTAATGGGCTATTGGTGCAGTAATGACAATGTTAAAAGATGTCTTGAGTTATAATAACATTACTCACAATTCTTGCCAATGAGAGCGGTGGCCTGTTGATTTTGCTCATAAAAAGTCTTCTCAAGATAACTTCATTAAAGGAAGACCTGGTCCTGCGAGCTAAGAACCTGTAAAGCTGTAGAAAGATGCAAAGAAATAATTTTTCTTAGAAGGTAATGAAAATAGTAACCAAACAAAGCAAGGACAAAGACTACGATATTTCAACGGATTTGTTCAATGCTGCAACTGAAGGCATATAGCAAATGCAATAATTGTGTATGTTAAGTGACTAAAGCAAGAACTATGCTGACCTTTACGAGAAGACGTAGGTAGACATCTTGGGAAACTGGCGCTTTTCTGCGCTTCTTCCTTTCAAATCGATGATCGATGTCGATACCCTAAGTGACATAAAAGTGCAAGAAAAATAAACAAGTCGTTCGAGAATAGTGTTTTTTAAGCATGGATCCCGGTGATGTAGAAAATAGTCTAGGATTATAAATGAGATTGTAGAACCAACCCACCATTTTGCCTGCTTAAGTGAGAGAAAGGACCAGGCATCGTGTAGTGGGAAAGAGGCTGAGAGAACTGGGACGAGTAACTTGGCAAATCATAAGAACTGGCCTATTTAAATGGTGGACTTTGGGTCAAATGCGGCCCGGACATCTTCTCGAAGTGGACCAGACCATAGAAATATTGACGCTCTAATATTTCCATGGTCCAGACGATGTCCCAGTCAAAAAATCAAGCCCTCACAACGTAGAATCAATAAGATTCAGAACAGACCACTGCACTCATGAACCATTTACATTCGCGTCCCCTTCACTATAAACTTTATGGTAAAGTCATTTTGGTAAGCATTCGAATTTGTGCAGAACTGAAAGTTGGGGTATGATGCTGATCCCCTCAAATGTGCGGCCCAGCTTAAGGTCTTGATTTTTAATTGTGTTTCGAGTGAACGCCTAATTGACTAGCTGAGTTGTAGAATGTTTTGAAGAAAGAAAAGCAATTCATAGAAAAAATTAAGGTAATTTTCTTAAATTTGTAGACTAAACAAAATCAAATAGAATAAAATTACTGTCTCATAGTTGTCAGTAATAATCAGTGATTAACACTGATACACATTAATCAAAATTCAAACTGAATTTCAACTCAATGCTACCATACTATGCAAATTTCAAGACAAGCCATTCCACCCTTCTCCCTATTTACCCACCCCTGGTACTCAAAACCGACTTTGTTTCTATAATGGTCGGATGTATGCCAATATCATTGCAATATACCTTTTCACGATAAGCCATGCCACGTTCCTCTTAGGGCCTGGGGCAAGTTATGAGGGGAAAACTTTTCTGCTCGCTATAGTTGATACAGGATGTGTTTCAGTGCTGTTAGCTGACTTCAGATAATATTTTGCGTTATTTCGTTGGAAACAAACTTGCTATGCGTAGTCTGTTATCATCGGGACAGCTTTTAAAAAGCTTTCATAAGCCTTTACTCTGGCAGGCTTCGTAGATTAGCCCTGAAAGTTTCGTTGTGCATAGATAGAGAATGGACAAAGATATGCTACATATTCTGATTTCAGAAATAAAATACTCATGAAACGCAATATAGAGGAAATAAAAATATTACTGCTGTACACATGACAATAAATCAATTACCATATGTTAACGCAGAGACCTATATTAATGTCGTCGACTTTATCGACAAACTAAGGAAAGCTTGAAACACGTTCAGGCAGGGGTGAATTCTAGGGGGGCTCAGGGGGTGGATCCCCCTTGTTAAAATTGTTGCTCGTATTGGGCGCTCAGCCACCTCAAATTTTTGTATCAGTTTTGCTTTTCAAAGTGCATTGACCTAGCTCAACATTTTGTATGGTATTGCTTTGATGAATTTCTCACTGCTATATGGCCATTGAGATTTTTTGCAGATGTTGGCTATATTATATCACAATTAGACTAGATGATCATGGCTGCAAATTGGCCACACCCACTTAATAACATTGCATATAGAGCCCCCTTGTTAAAAGTTTTAGAAATCACCCCTGCGTTCAAGTGATGTTTTTGATACGGGGCAGTATAATTTTTAGCCTTAACACGGGGGCTTAGTCGAGGAAGCTTTTCTGAGGGGAGAGGCAATTTGAGGATTTACGGTATATGAATTTCAAACTGTATATAATGCTACGCTTCTTTACTCGATTCTGTGACAAGTGAAAGTAGGGTAGATCGCTTGATTGAATTAAGGCTAGTTGAAAGTAAATTCTTGGGACGATGCTAAGCTAAACTGTCAAGTTATATGACCTATTCTTGCACTTATTTTCCTGAAAATTAGAACCAACTTGAATAGTGGTGAAATGCAGCTAGTAGCTCTGGATCAATTTTTGCTACTTTGCAGTTTTCAAAAGTGGTTCCTTTATCCATACTAGTTGACAAGCTATCATACTTGCTTCTAGTTATGAAAATAACCACATTTCAAATCAGCTTCACTTCTTTTCAAGGGGGCAGAATTCAATGATACTAGGATAAACCCAATAAAATAACAGCCTGTCATGAGATAACCCCCTATGTCCCTACCCCCTTGTTCAATAGCGGCACCGACAATATACGACAATATAACACCGTAGATGTTACCAACAAGTAAAAGAATCCCTGATGTTGTTCCTTCTGGAATTGGGTATGTAATTTCTGCAACATGTTCCAGCCCAGCGCTCATGTAAGGATATGAGAAAAACCCAAAAACACAAAAACTGGGAAATAGAAGCATGAAATTGTCATCGTACTCGAGGAGTAAAGTGAATAGTAACATTGTCATAGAAGCTGCCATGAAAATAGAAGTCGACAGGGCTTTGTATCTCCTTGTTTTGTCCAGCCAAATGCCACTGAAAAATATGGCAAATAAGCCACAGTTCACAGCAGCAAATCCCATGTAACCAATTTCCTTTTCTTTTCCACTGTATTTGGTTACAACCATTTGGTTAAGGATGGTGTTATAAGCAGCAAAAAGGCCGAAGTATAATCCGTATGCTTGGCAGACAAGGTGAAATGATTTATCCTTGGCAAGAAGGACAAGTGAAGCAGCAAAGTGTGGGACAGTTTGGGGCTCAGAATCAAGAGTTTTTGTTGCTTTGTTAGTTGGCATTTCAGCTGGGTCTGCTGTTATTGTACTTTGTAAGCTCGTCCGTTCACTACCATTAAAAGATATTTCATTTACAAAGTCTCGTCTCTTACTTTTCAGAACGAGTTCCTGAGATCGACTTGGAGGAGTGGGCGGGGAATCTTGTATGACCACGAGGCTCAAAAGGGCTAGAAAAGTGCAAAAAACTGCTTGAGAGATCAGCATTCTGTACATCCCGTTCCTAACTTTGCAATCAAAGTCGGTAGAACTAGGGATCATAGTTCCACCCATTAAAAACCCGATGGCAACACCAAACATATTCATCAGTACACCGATTGACGAAGCAGTCGCTCTTTCGCAATCTCCAAACCAAACAGCAGCAAGTCGGGGAGGTACGAACAAAATAAAACACTGTGCCATGGCTGCCGATGTGTTGCCGAGAAGTGCTAAGACAAAGCCATCTCGGTTTGCTCCGATTGCTCGTAAACAGCTACCGATTGCATTGAGAAGTGCACCGATAATGATTGTAAACTTTAGGCCATATTTGTCTAGGATGTACGAGGAAAGTACTACGAATACGTACAAGACCATGTAGATCAGCGACAACCAGTTTATTGCAATGGAATCAACACGATAGTACTGTTCAACAATGCTTGTTACAGAAGATAAACTTATCCATATAACCTCATTTGTCATCGATATTAAAGAGAACAGAGCTAGTATCGCCCATCTCTTTTGGTATAACTG
Organism: Cassiopea xamachana; assembly: GCA_900291935.2. Taxonomy (NCBI): domain Eukaryota; kingdom Metazoa; phylum Cnidaria; class Scyphozoa; order Rhizostomeae; family Cassiopeidae; genus Cassiopea; species Cassiopea xamachana. The sequence continues at coordinate 2,169,907 of OLMO02000286.1, forward strand.
AAAATTCTCCATGTTGCTTCGTGTCGCTAATTGCAAGGATGCTTGGGAACATAGATTTCCATTCATGGCAACTCCGAGGGATTGTTCTTTTTTTGTGTTCATGCTAATGAAGCGTATCCATGCACGACATCCTTTTTGCATAACCTTAGCGACAGTGGCGGCTCGTGGAATTTTTCACTGGGGGGGCAAAGCTTTGAAGAATTGGGTGTGGTCCGAGATAGCTGTGGCAGCCACACC
>OLMO02000286.1:2208590-2233969 GCA_900291935.2 Cassiopea xamachana
ATGTACCCTTGGACATAGTTGAAAGCATTTGGAGCCATCACTTGATAAAGTGTCAGGCCTTTTTCTGTTATGAAAAAATGCAAAAAATGGGGTGTAAGAATTAAGATTTACATAGGCAGAATGTAAATTAAAGATCAACACCAATAAGACAGGATTTGCAACTGCAGAGTTAAAAAATTCCAGCATGGTAGAAAAATAACCTTGCTCTACAGAATTCGAGCTTGCTGCTGAGAAAAAAGGAATCTAGGGACTGCTAGTCAAAGGGTGATTATCCAGAGCGAGTGGCCAAGCGATCTAGCCAGTTCCATTAGCTTAACTGAAGTTAAGCATGGCTGTGTACGGTCAGAAGCTGGATGGGCGAACTTCCACATGAACGACAAAAACAGCGGCCTACTCAAAATAAAGTAAACAACAACAACAACAATCTAACACCAGTTTATAGACATCAAATACAAAGGAGTCCATCAAGTAATTGCTACAAAGACTGTCACAGGATGGCGCACGAGAAAAGGCTACCACTGGATAATGAATAAAAGTCCCAGTGATCTGCTTAGTTGGGAGCGTGGGGGTGTGCCATGCCCCCCAACACGTACGAAATTGTAGGAAAGTTGGTCGTGTTGCAGGAGATTTAACATCCCACGGATCAGACTGTTTTCCGTAGCCTTTTAAATACATTATTGGTCAAATACTTCCAAAATGCCCCCCCCCAAAAAAATGTGTCTAGGTACACCTCTGAGTACACCATGAACTTTAAATGCCATAGTTGAGGAATATTACTTGATATAGCTTTTTCCGTAGCCTTTTAAATACATTATTGGTCAAATACTTCCAAAATGCCCCCCCCAAAAAAAACTGTGTCTAGGTACACCTCTGAGTACACCATGAACTTTAAATGCCATAGTTGAGGAATATTACTTGGTATAGCTTTTTCAGTACCTTTCAATCCATGTTCACCAAGCCACTCCTTTGAGGTTCGAATGGGAAAGGAAGGCGTCTCAACTGACAATTTGGGAACATTTTCGCCATCACTTCTACAATTACAAAATGCAAATGTTAGTTCTGAACAGATTTCTATGGAATAGAAGGAAGATAAATCATCCAGATTCGTGGTACGAATTATTAGTTAAAGTGGATAAGCGTCAGGAACTTGACTTACATTTCGGATTCTTCCTCTTTTGCGACCACTTCAATTGTCAAGCGAGGCTAAAACAAAAAGTTGAAACGTTTAAGATGGTAGCGTATATTACAAACCAATACAGAAAACAACCTTTTTTGTTTGCAGCAATAAACTCTCCTGAACTGCAAAGCAAAGCATGCGAGAGACTAACGGTCAAGGCATGAGCAGAGAAACATAAGGAAGCTCCAAAGATAACCTTCATTGGGGTACAAGCTGATATTTGTGTGCCTTAATGAAAGATGATTTTTGAGCACCTTTTAAAAGGCTCCATACAAACCTGATCAGCAATGGAAATAATTCTGTTTTCTACCATAACACCTTTCCTCATTTCTTGTATTTGTGAAAGCACATGCACCGCTCTAAGACAAAAAAAATGCAAAACAGAGTAATACTTGACTGCAGTATAAAAGAATCGAGTTATGAATCCTTCAGTTTCAAAGCTCAAAACTCCAACGACTTTCACTCTGAGTATTCTAGCCTTTTACTTCTCAACCAAGAACTTCAATACTATAGTAGAAGCCTAGCCACACTGTGAACCGCTTTACACACTTTTTTTACAAGAGAAAATTTTGTAAGAATATTCAGGCTCAGAATCGCTGAAATTAAGAATAACTTAAGAATGGTTCAAGGCTTAAGCTTCACCAAGACTAAAAACTTTTGTGTATTTGAGTTATAGTACTGCTTGTGAATTAACTTTTTCACTATCGATACAATATTTGCTACTCTGCTCCACTTTTACTTTGCTTTATAATGAAGTAAAACATCAATAAAGACTTGAGTATAATTCTTCGATTTTGAGATATAGTTATATCTCCGATATTTGAGAATAATCTAAGAATAATCTAAGGCTCAAAACCGAAAAAATTTAAGAGTGTTGAAGCTCAGAGGAAAGTTAGGTATTCCTATAAAAAATGGTGTATTCCAAAATATTTGTCATTGCAGCAAAATAGAAATAATGCGTGAGTTCAAATTCAAAAATGAAGCAGTATTTTCACCTCTTGACTTCCTGCGCTAAGTATTTCAAATCAGTTCCTGACATGATGTCAGCCTGAAAATAATTCAAACGTATTACAAATGTGTCATGAAAAACCTGGGAATAAGAATGAGGCTGCAGTATTTATTTTGTAATCTGAGATAGAAAGAAAAAGAAACAGGATACAAGTGACTGCAATCTAGAAAAGGACTAAGCAAAATTGAGGATGAATTGGAGGTTGGTGATCAGATTGAAACTGGAAACGAGACCGGAAGCTACAATCTATACAGGAAAATACTATGGCCTACCTCACTTGTAGAAGAATAACAATGGTATCGACCTTTGGTTCTGTTTGCCAATTCCTCAAGAAACATCTAAAAGGAAGTACAGTAGAAGAGAAAAATTATAATTCGCATGTACAGCTATTTGTAGGTTTCATAATAGCTTCATGAGGACTATCATGCTATGGTTCTTCCCAGCAGAAGATCGTGTCATGGATCCTACTATCATCGATAACTATTTTTCAACTCTTAAGAAAGAATAGACAGAAGAAAAAGGCAGATGATAATAAACAATGACAGAAGGTAAGTGGCAAAGGAGAATGACAGAATACAGATGACAAGAGATGAATGAGACGAGACTTTTTATAATAGATAAAAAAACCAGTAACACTATTATTTAACTTTTATCGATATATACAACAGAAAAACTTGCAGCATCTCAGTTTGCTAGTCGAAACAGTGCTGTTTCACTGAGGACTCGTCTCTCTGAGACGTGTCGCAAATCTTTACGTAGCTGCCACCAGGTATCTTATAGCTCTGCATGACATTTGATGTAATAAATTAATGGGAAAAAGTTGAAAGCATTGTGAGAGCAAAATACTTACATTAGTAGCTGACATGCTGCAATTGAACGCGACTGTGTGGAATGGTAGTGTTTTGCCAACGATGGACTCATCAACATAGTCAATTATAGTTTGCGGATTTTGATCTGGACTGAAATTATCAGCGTAAGAAATTTTATGGCATGAAACACGCACAAAAGAAAGATGATAAGGTACGATATAATGAAGCAGATACACAAAAATGACAAAAATTTATGTGACCAATTTCTAGAGATGCTGACAGCACATCAATTTCATGAATATGTAACGAAAAGACGAAGGAAATCCCACTAAGCATTAAATTATCTTCCGCCACAAACTCTCGCTAATGACTTGAGCAGTAAGGTAAAGGCTTCTTTACTTCAACACCAGGGCGTGCCAATTTTGGGAGTGTGGGGGTGTCCCACTCCCTCCCATTTTTGCCGAAACCGCCAGTAATTCTTTAGCTTGTCGGTAACAGCTTGCTTGGTGATCATCGTTTGTCGGTAATTGATCATTGTTTGTCGGTAATTGATCGTCATTTGTCGATAATCGATCATGGTTTGTCGGTAATTCTGGGACATTTCGTAGCCTATCGGTAAATTTCTTTTGCTACACCTCCCACTCAAACGTCTTTCGGCACGCCACTGTTCAATACAATTCCTCGTTTTTCTCAAATTGCTCTATAGTTAGATCAGGAAAAAACTCACAAAATAAGTTTACTAGGGAAATGAACTACCTACCAGTTTCCCAGAACAAGGATGACACTGTCAACATCGTTTCTTTTGACCACGTGACGCACAGCCGACATCACATTGCATCCACCGTCAGGTTGTAAACAATTAATCCAATGATTCATTTCGTCAATTCTAGAAAGAACATTTCACAGCTTCAACGTTATCATTATACTAGCTGCAACTTTCTACCTACGTTTGAGTTCTCTCCTCTGCTAGGATAGGATATACTGGCATTCTTTGGATAAGCTTATATTGCTATGAACTCTTCTCTATTAATCAGAGCTTAACGGCTCGAAGTTTGTCTCGAACCATATACCTCCTCTACAGAAGACGATCACTCCAACTACTACAATACTTGCTCATTAGCTTCAAGTTCTCACTGCGCTCAAAGAGAGTTTCAGGCTCCAGTTACAACACACCAGATTGCTACTAGAACGTTGCCATTTTCATACCATACTGGGCTTGTAAATACACTACAACGCTGCTACCTAATACACAATGTTGTAGCAATCGTTGTGAAAATCACTCTGCCCTGGAAGTAGCATGAGAATCAGAACGTTCCACATCGGCGTAAAGCTTTGAAGGGGAAAAACTACACTCAATTAGTGCCACTACTACCTTGAAAACCACAACACAATTAGAATCAAAATTTGCAGAGATTACTACGGTATACTGTAGCCGAGGCATCAGTCTGGCTACAGAATAGAATGACTTAAGCAAACTCACATTCGACAGTTGACATCTCTTGTGGTGCTCCACAGCGGCTGAATCGTCGTACCGAATGAGCAGACATAGAGCTTTTCCTTCTTGGCCAATTGCTCTCCAACTAATTGCTTGAAAGAAAGAGTTATTCTGAGTCATTGCCAATGTTGGGAAAAGAACGCCTCCTGATTTCAGAATGATGGTTAATTGACGAAATAAAATTAGTGGATTCATCAGTGGCACAAAAAATGAGATCAGGACACTAGCTGGGGCAGTAGTGGTTTTTCAAGAAAACTAAGAGGGGTAGAGACGCTGAATTGCTGAGCATTTTAGAAATAGTCAGGTATTTGTTGAATACACGTGTTTTTAAAGTAAAAGTGTATATCTAAATTGAGGTTCTGGTTCTGGCAAAAAGTGTTTTTTTAGATAAACTGTTTTAATAATATTTTTCAATAGTCCACTACTTTGCCAAGAATTTGCTGATTTGATGGCACCTAGGGGGTACTTTGACCCCATTGACTCCCCTAATAACAACTACACCATGAAATGCAGGAAGTGAGTGACTGCAGGTGCGAATACTAGAATGAAGGATAACAGATGGGAAAATCCATGTTGACAATGTAGTCGATCAACATAAAAAGACAAGGATCCCATCTGAAGCAAATCCAATGCTTTTTATCAATGGGAATTGCCAAAGCAACCAGCAAGGGACACCCAAACATCAAAATTTTAAGCCTTTGAAGAAGCAATAAAAAAGGGATTTCTACTATCGTAGACATAGCATATATACCAACGCTAGATTTCCACCTTGTAATTGGTACATGCCTTGGAAAACGTAGCCTGATAATGAATTGAAAGAAGAACAAGGGCCACGACGAGAATCATAGTCCATTTACATTTTCCTTTCATCACATCCAATTAGACACTACCGTTACATATTCATTAATATGCCCCAAAACTTTTTATGGAATGTCTAATGGATTTGTCAATACTGTAGCTAATGGATTTTTCAATGTCAACGGTAATGTCAGCGTCTAATGAACATATAACAGTAGTGTCTGATTGGATGTGATGAAAAGAAAATGTAAATGGACTATGATTCTCGTCGTGGCCCTTGTTCTTCAATTCAATATAAAGTTAAGTCAGAAAAATTTCAAATATCTGCACATCAATGTTATTACTAAGATTACCTTGAGTGAATCTTGTATCAGCTTCAGTCTTCCAAAACCAGTATTTGTGTCTGATACATCAAGTAATATACAAGGCCGAGATCCAGTAAGCAAACCAAATGCCTTGAATGTACAATACATTTGAAATCATACTTTTAAAATGTAGACGATAATAATGGAGAAATATATGGCATAGAATTATAAAGATGAACAAAAAGAAAGACGATCTGCAATCAATTCTATATTTCAATTCTCGACTAGTTTTGACAGTTGCGTCATCATCAGAAGAATACATAGAATTATACGTATATGCATAACATAGACACAAGCGTGGGAGGAGGGGGGCTGCAGTCCCCCTAAGTTGGGTAGAAAATTCATCAGCCCCCCTAAGTTGTGTAGAAAATCCACCAGTCCCCCTAAGTTGGGTAGAAAATCCACCAGTCCCCCTAAGTTGGGTAGAAAATCCACCAGTCCCCCTAAGTTGGGTAGAAAATCCATCAGTCTCCCTAAGTTGGGTAGAAAATCCATCAGTCCTCCTAAGTTGGGTAGAAAATCCACCAGTCCCCCTACGTTGGGTAGGCATTTTCTGTAGGTTGAAGGTAGAAGTCTTTTCTGGTAGAAGTCCATTTCACTCGGGCAAATTTTCTGAAAGAACAATAGGAAATTCGGGCAACTTTTCTGCCTGCTTTCCAGCTCTATTTGATATTTCAGGCAGAAAATTTACAGCCCCCCTAAATTTGACATCCTCCTACGCCCATGAACATAGACATAGACATGCATGACATACAGTTATCCGTATTTGTATGTCTAAATGTATATTTTGTTTTTATCTACCGATTGTCTTACATCAGATGTCAGGTATGGATATGTGCAATGCACATACCTTTCTTCCGTTTTGGAATTTGAAACAGCTTCAACCCGAGATCTAATGTTTGGCAAGTCAACGAATGTAAAAGCATGAATTTTAGTCTTTCTTTTTGTTTGTCATAACCTTTTTGTTATTTTTCTTTTTCTTTTTACGCAAGGTCATGGGGTAGTTATAATCTTTTGCTCCTCATGCCATCGTCTAAGTAGTACTGTTAAGTAGCTCTATGTATTGCAATGTGCAAAGTGTATTGATAAACTTCTTTACAAAATTAAATTTTAAAAAGTTTCTAAGACATGTCTTGAAAAATTTATCTGTCCAAATTGCAATCAGCCGAAATGCTTCCATCGCAAAAAGGAATGCTACAAATTTACTATTTAAATATTAAAACAACTTCAAAGAAGTTACCCTTCTGCTACTCTTCAGTAACCATCTTATCCTCTCTTGGCAAATTGTCAAGAACCTAAAATAATGACGCAAGGAAGATAAGATGTTAAGAACTAGGAGAGAGACTTGATCCTACAAAATAATCTAGCTACGGCGATGTTTGCCAGCTGTAACTGATACCTTAACGAGCCCAATTTACTTTAAGAAATAAAAACAATAATAACAAAAACAATAATAAAATAAGCACTTACCTCTTTAGCTGTGACTCGTAATCATTTAGCACTGAATTGTAGAACTTAAGATGCTGGCAGACGTGATTGCTCTCTGAAACAGGCCTAAACCAAGAACATTCAAACACTTACACCAGTATCCAAGCATCAAAATGGATACAATTTTCGATACGTTCGGCCTATTATCACCAAATAGATGCTGTTTGGTGAAACAGAAAGATTAATTATCAATCATGCTTAAGAGAAAAGGGTTTAGTTGCTCTACCGTTCCATATAAAATTTCCTCTTTTTCATCCCTATGGATTTTCAAATTTCATGAACGATTTGTGAAGCCATCTCTCAATATTTGAGAGAGCGCAAGAGTTTCGTTCTAACGTGAATCTAGTCCAATTTTTGGAGTACTTATCATGTCTATATAAATATATAATTATTTTCTTTGGTACCATGAGAATGGACTCGCCAATTTTTTATTTGAAAGTCTGAAGCGGGGATTCTTCAGTATGACGACAGAGTTTTTGACGTATAAACCGTAGTAAAACAAGTGGACAGGGTCACTTACTTGATCGGTATTCCTCCTTTTAGAACATCTTCTATTGTTAAATTTAATGCTCGGAGGCTGTGATTCTCTAGCCATTCTGTAGAGCTCTGTCCTTCAGCTCTTGCAACTTCTATGTCTTTTACAAGCTAGAAAAAAGCCATGATAATTCTTTCAGGAACTGAAACTTCAAGCTTCAACAAACTACCCATTACACTTAAATTAATAAATTTTTAACAAGCAGATCCCAGAAAAGGGCGCTTTGGCATCTATCCAATGCGTCTGTGCTCAAATGCCATGGTCAAAAAGTGTTCTTGTCCACAAATTATTGTTTGAAATTCAAGAAAGAGCGTAAAAACTTATCCTAAAAGTATTTTCTGTTTGTATTCCACTGTTGTTTAACACGTAAAATCTACAAACTTTTTGAAACTTCAAAATTGTGAAACATCATTTACTCCTGGTAAATGGACCTGGCTCTGAAATCATTAAATAGGGCTCCACCCCTATATCTACTAAATAACATCCTGGTAAACTTCCCTTAACTAAGTCCATTCAAACCCACTGCAAAAATTCGTTATCAGCGCCATCTGAGCAACAATAAATATCAATATCTCCTTAGGCTACTTTCAGTCTTGGCATCTTTCACCTTTATTTTGAAGTTTGCACCGTTATCACCCACAGCAATACTACAGTTCTTACATGAAGAATTTTTGCATTACCACACTTACTAAAAAATCGTGAAAAATCATATTCCTGCATGTTCGTTATTAAGCTCTAGAAAACAAAAGACTGCCCCTTGCAGCTACGAAAGTCAGAGGCCATTTTTGATTGCTATTTCTAGCTAAATATTTTGTATGATAGAACTACAAAAACATTACCGAGTAGACAAAGCATGACCTTTAATAATAATTTATTCATTTTACTACTGTAAATTCTCAATCACTGAGGAAGAAGCTGTGTATCTTAGCCGTGTATTTCTTAATAACATTGAAAGGTAGAATAACTCTTGAATCTAATTTTATCTGCTACCTCAATATACACAGCTTCATAAGGCCCCAACGCACAACGATAGATAGTTCTATCGTTTTAAGCACCAATATAGACAACTCTGAATATAGAATGCATAAACTCCGCACTTAAAGACTTGAACTTCTGCATTATTTGCTACTTACCTCTTTCAAATAGTCATCATTTTTCTCGTTAAATTGTTCATCCTGTAATTTAAATGCTTGCCTTGCTCTTTCAACAAGCATTTCTAACCTCATGCAAAGGCCTTGAGACATAGTTATCGGAAAATTGCTAACTTCATATTGTCAAACTAAAATTCGATGCAAAATAGGCCTGTCGAACAACTGACGCCATTATGAAACATGCCATGGAAACAAAAGCAACAGGTATTCTAACTATCCGATTAATTATTAAAATCGTAACGACCATTAATCTTGCAAAAATCTTTCAAACATATTTTTTCTTTCAAATTGCAGAATTCTGGGTGCAATAAGGACGAAATTTGGTAAACTATTTTGAAATTCCAAAAACTTTGATCTAAGTAGCTTTCTATTGAGAATAGAAAAACGCCAAGTACAATGCTGTGGTGTAGCCAAGTTTTCCTGTCAGGGGGGGGTAAGCTCCCTAACATGAGGCTTAAGTTTCCGAAAATTGTGGCCAGTAATAATGCTCAACTGGAAGGCTGGTTTGAATATTATACAAGGATGCCTGCAGTATGAGGCAGCAGGGATAATTGCCCCTGCCTTCCTCCAACAGGCGCAAGGTGCTTTGAGAGAGGGCAATAGTGCGTTACGAATCAAAAAGCTGATGATGGATGCTTTTTGCAAGGATGTCATGTTCTGTTGGAGACTACTTCGATGAAGGACAGTAATAAAGGACTTGATATTTAAGCAAAGAATCTTTGATTGAAGTTGACCTATGTATCTATACTGTTCAATGTACTGTACTTGTGTTGCATCAGGTGCATGGGGTATCTCAGCGAAAGTCCTATGATAAAGTCAATCTGCTACCACAACAGAGATTGCAACCTTTGATATCCAAAAAAATGAGAGCTTTCCAACAGTACCAAAATTACCGAATTTCGAAGAGCTGTGTTGCTGTTGCTGATACCGAATTTGCGGATTGGATCGTGAAATCACTCCGTAAGCAGTAGGCACTATCTTTGAGAAGAATGGGAACAAACTCAGGAAAGATCAAATGAACGAACCATTAGGAAAACACTAGTTGCAAATAATATTGATCATACAAACAGCCACAAAGCCAGGGGGTAGCATTAGGGGATAGTGCCCCCCAGTTCAACGAGCTCGCCTGCCCTTGCCCCCCTCTCATAGCTTTGAATCTTAATCATTTGGTACTGTTCTCGCTCTTGCCTTCTCTATGCCAAAGATTATACACTCCCCTATCAAAAGCTTGGAAATGATTGGGAGGCCAAGATGTCGCAACGAATGTATTGCGAAATTTCACGCAGAAGCAGGAATAGTATTGATCTACTAAGACAGAAATTTCCTATGTCATAGCTAGTATGCTTTGTTAAAAATTTTGATATTTTGTTCGGAACCAAGTTGATTCAGAACAGCTTTTATACGTCATAAAATTGATTGATAGTCTGTCAATTTGCCGTTTTGAAATCTCTTGCCAATCTTCAAATATTCTTGCAATTACTTCTTCTTTAATCCTTCGAGAGCTGAGTTGTGCTTTTTAATTGAAAAAAGCCATCAATTTTCTAAGATTTTGATGTCGGATATTAACTAGGCCTTGAAAGAAGTTTTATACAATGTAGGGAACCAAACATCATTGTTTCTAAGCTGCATGGCATGACTCACTGTCGTAATAACAATCTAATGGATCTTCTTCAGAGCGTCTCAAAATCGATTCTATGCTTTACATCAATTTATTTTGATGAATTTTACGCTATCAAGGGGAATTGAAATTGCAGGTGCATAGGACAAGCTTGCCTATTCTGCTATTGCCAATGCACCCTCACAGCATTACCACGATAAAACTGGTAATTTTTGACCAAAATTAGTTTTACCATGTTAAGACTTCTATCAATAACTCCCTTTCTCTTTGCTTTTTTCATATGAAAATGCTACAAATGCTTCTAGATAAACTGCACACCATAATCATAAATAAATCACTTTAAATTTGAAAGATATGAAACGTACAAACGAGGTTTACTCTTTTGCTTCGCGCCAAAGCCATTTCCAGATCCAGTCTCTTTGTCGAATCATTTCCAAACTTTTGGTAGGGGAGTGTAGATTGAAACTTTCTAATGAAATTTGCAAAGGGGCATCCTCCGCCATTGAAGGGAGTGTAATTGTGAACATTTTTTCCTAGTCCCCCTTTGCTGCCTTTCTGGCACTATAACACATTAGTAACATTATAGCCAATGTAAAAGCATGATGATCAAAACATTTCAGATTGGAGCCCCTAAACTCCTCCCTTTCCTTGTGTGTCCAAAATCACCCTCTATATATTTGGCTGTGGCTGTCATGCCCATCTCCAATCTGGTTGCCCCCCTGTTCTTTTGAAAGCTGGCTTCATGACTGCATACAAACCAAAAATATACAGAAAGTGCAGTGCAGTGGAAACAGGAGGTTTCCAACCAAAATGGGAGAATTAGACTCTATGCCACCACAAAGTTGTTATATCATGTGATAGCAAAAGCAAAACTTTGGTGCCATGCTGCCTTGCCCTATTCCTGTGCAGGCACCCCTAATATCATAGGGTGCTATACACTCCCCTACCAAAAGTTTGTAAATGAGTCAGCCAGATAGGCCCAAACTTGAAATGGGTTTGGTGCAAAGAACATAAATAAACTTTGTTTTTAATAGAAAAATCCAGATGTCTGTAGGATAGTCAGCATTCCTATTGAGTTTCTGTCAGAAGTTTGGGAAGCTACTGACAAGCACACTGATCAACTACCTTTCCTAGCTGCATGTATCATCCTGCTATTTGGAGTAATGTATGTTTCTTGCCACTTTTAGGACTAGTTGTTGCATAAGGGAAAACTGAAAAATTATCAAGAAATCTGGTTCTAATAGCCTATGCTAAACCATGATTTTATTTTTTCTTATTGCAGGCTGTTTTGTGCAAATGCTGCCTGAATAAGTACTTTCCAACTTTTTAGCATTCAATAAAACAGAGGTATCTGGTACAATTTAATGTCCACAATCAGGTGCATACCAAAGTAAGAATGAGGATGTGCAACACCTCCAATGGCTGCCAATGCTATTTGTATTCATTTGGCTTACTGGTTATTCTTTGGCCTGCTGGAAAAAGTTGGCATTTTCTGAAGTATGAAATCTGAACGTAAGGTCTCAAGAAAAAATTTCAATTCTTTATATGTTTCACCAGTATTGTATATATACAAATATATATAAATATATATATATATATATACAAATATATATAAATATATATATATATATTATGCATATATGTTTATATCATATCATATGTATATATATATATATATATATATATATAAATACATACATATATATATATATATATATGTATGTATGTATGTATGTATGTATGTATGTATATATGTAAAGATATACAAGCCTACCTGTAGCTCATTATTTTGCCTTACAGATGTTACAACTAAATCCCCTTGAGGAGAACTTATTGTGCCTGGAGCCATAGTCCTATTCCATTCAGGATTTGGTATTCTTTCCTCTTTCTTTTGATTTTTGGCACATTTTGCTGATTTTCTAAATTGAAAGAGCAAACTATACAATGCCATATCAAACATGCAGAATGGAAAGGCCTATGAATAAAACATTCACATAAAACTATGCAGCAATATGCAGTTTTTGCTCTGTGCATGAAGCATTAGAATGACATGGTTACTCTATGAACTGAAGAAATAAAACTAGTCTCTACTCCATGTTGAAAAAAATTGCCATGAGCTTAGTACACTGATCCAACCTTCACTTTGTGGTGAGTCAAATTGGTGACTTCAATTCTTCAACCCTTACATCTTCTGTGTATTAATATTCATATAAAAACAAGTCACAAATTAGCCTGAAATACTGCAGATCTATATGGAATATTCAGCTGAAAAAGAGAGTTAACAAAGAGCAACTTTTCCTTGCATTACCTATTGGGATGATCTTTTTTCCCACTTGGGATTTCAATATTTGAATGAGTTATACTCCATGATTTCCTAGGATTACAAGCAAAGTACTCATTACATTTAACGGAAAGTTATAAATGTGACGAAAAGAAGCCACTGCGGAGAAAATCTGGCTCAACAAAATAGTATATATCATTGCTACGATGCAGATATCGAGTTGATCTATGATTTATGATTCTAGTAGAGAAAAAACTTATACAAATTAATGACACTGTGTCAAAGAAAATGAGACTACAAAACAATAAAAAGGAAACCTGATTAGAAGAAAAAGATCCCATGAGTATTTCTCTCCTGTTATTGAAGATTCCAGAACACGATCTTGCTATAAACTGCTACGCAAACAAACAATGAACGCAAATTGCTCAAGAATTATAAATAAAACATGAGGTCTTGTGCGATTACAACTGGTGGCTGCTCATTTTGCTTATAATGAGAGAAAAAACACTTGTACTTGGTTTATATAATGATCACTCTATTTACTCTAGGCGAGTCTCTTCCCTTCTCATGCAAGATTTACATAGGATTCATAGTCACTTTGATATTCAATGAAAACGAGAGATCGAGCCATTTAAAATAAAAATATACCTGGAGTTCAATTCCCCTTTCTTCTCTATGCCTGTCCCAGGCATCTCTTAACAAGTGTTCTCTCAAATTGAAAAATCGTACAAGAATTCGATGACATTTTCATATTTACTTGTTAAGACTATTTTGGCCATGTTGGAAATCATTCGGTATCCAACCGCGTTTCTAAGAGAAGCTCCACCGTTGCGTCTTTGTTTACATTTTAGAGAGGACGACATGCTATCAGTTTTCATGGATTGTTGTTATTCTTCCTTAACAGCTAAGAAAATGTCTCCATTGCTGGTAGCTGGATTTTTACTTGACAAATAGTAATAAATTAAGGGATTTAATCTTTGACTGCCATTTAATTTGTGACAAGTTTTTCTATTTGACTGTACCGATAGCCAATTAAATCTAAGCAATGCTATTCACTCAAGAAGATACTTAAACACGGAATATTCAAAGCAGACATTTCATTTTGCTATTTGATTCTTGAAAATTTACTTTGATACTGTGCATTTTGTTGTCCGATATGCACTCGATCGCCTGACTATGATTTTCTGCAGTTTGATACTCTTGAACAGATAGAGTGCATTCGAAAATAAGAAAATATTTATTAATTTTAATACCATACTACATATTGGGGTTAGTTTTCAGAGAAGACTAATCCGAAATATTATCATATCTCAAATGTTATCCAATTTTCTTAAATCGAAACACTTTCGGTAAGCAAAATAAACTTCCAGAAATATACACTTGTCTTATACGAATATTAATGGAATTTTTGTATATTCAAGCCATAACACTCCTTTTAGATTAACTTTTGCGCTATTGATAAAGTATTTTTGATTCTGCTCCACTTTCATTTTGCTTTATGATGAAGTAGGACACCAGACTTTCTTGGCTGATATCTTACTTCATCATAATTCATAGTCAGGACTCGGTGACCCTGAGTCTTTTTTGGCTATGGATGGCACATATTCCTATATATCTTATTGTGTTTTGTGTTTAGTGTTAATAATTCATATATAAAAAAAGATTGTGCTTGTACCAAGTGCTTCATTTGGCAGTGTCCACGTCTGAACATCACAGGAATATACTCTCGGAGTGCTAATTATTTTCAGACACGGAAGCTGCTAAATGAAGCACTCAGTACAAGCACAACAAACAATCTGTGCGAACTTTGGCTCCAAATTAATGCAGCAGACAGTTGCAGCTCTACGGGGGGACCGGGAGGCCACGGTCCCCAGACATTTTCTTGGCCCCTTCGTTGCCCCCCCCGCTTTTCTAGAAAGGTATCAGTTTGAATTTTGAATACATTGTTTACTGCAAGTACTTGCGAATTAGGAAGATACACAAGGAACGGGCATGATACTTCTAGACTACTACTGTACTTTAACTTATACAAAACGTCTCTCTAGCTTTCTTTGTGGCTTTTAGCTTTGCATGTAAACAAAAACATAAAATAAATTTCTAAATGTTAATGGAGATCTTGCATTTGTATTTTCCGTTACGTTTCTTTTCCTGTACTCATATTCTTCAGTCATTTTGCCTGCTCTCCTTCATTTTTGCTCTTTCATTTACGTAGCTTATGCGTTTATAAAGGACCAACCTCTGTGTTCAAAAAGGCCATTTTCTTAGGGTAAAAAGGGCGTGGTTAGAAAAAGTTTCTGGGGGCTTTGCCCCCAGACTCCCATTCTTCTACCTTATCGTCAGAACCCATGGCCCCCGAGGTTTTTTCGGCTAGAACTGCCACTGGCAACAGAGGGTCTTAATTGCTTGTAGTAACAAAAAGCTTTCAAAATTTAAAGTCCGTTTGGGGTTTTTCTTTTGGTAGTATGAATTCTTCAAATATTTCTGCCTTTTCCTTATAAAATGATTCCTTATGTAACAACGCACAACTTAATGAGATAAAGCATCGCACTATTGAAACTCAATCTTGGAATGCTTCTCTTTCAGTTTGTATTAGTAACATTTGATATTATATGAATGGAACATGATCCTTGCTTTTATTGCGGAAAACTCTATACTTATGGCTTATGGCTTATCTGTAACGGAAGCTCAGAAACGCTAAAGCCTCACAATAAGAATCAGCTCTAAAACCACACTTTTTGAGTGCATTCAAATTTTATTTTTTGAGGATATGCTTTCTATAACAACGAGTGAAAATAGTTTGTAGGGGTAGCTAATTTTTTTAGCCCTGATCAAGAGGCAATTCAAGGAACAAAAAGTGTGTTTCAATATTACTTGTTTGTTTTAAACCATATTTAAAGTGGATTAAGAGAGCTGACTGTCCCTTTGTGTTTTAATACAACTGTAATAAATAAGCATTGGTGATAAGAATTGTACAATAATCTTTATTTTGGCTATGCTGCTACAGTTACAATTTATGCGCTTAACATATCACATTCTTTGTAATGCCAATTGCGGATTTTGAAATTCTACTGTTTTGGGGGCATGGCTTCCCAGCCCCCTCTGGACCCACTTCTGTTCCCAAGTCTTTTTTCTATATTTCTCTAATTAGTACCCTCTGATTTCAACTTGGAATATCCAAGCAATGGCGTGCAGATGGCAAAAATATTATTACTATCATATTATTATATCTTTTGTTCTTGCTCTATAAAATTAATATTTACTTTCTTCCTTTGAGCGTTGAATGGGGTGGGGGAGCTTTCTCTTTATTGGTTTACTTACTAGAGAGTCCCTGCTTAGAAAAATATATTTGAATATTGTCTTGTACATTGCCGAAGGACTTTGGTCACTATTCTGTGCTTTGGTGGAGGAAGGGGGGCAGCAAAAGAAATGTACCGACTGTCAGGAGCGCAGCTAACGGGGGGCCGGTACATGACTGCATTCTTTGCCAAAACGTAGTCAAAATATCGTTAAAAATGTCCTTGCTAGCATCAAAGCCCCGCATAAAGCTAGAGGTTCTTGCCAAGAAAACGCTTCTGTCAGTAAATTCATATCTGCATGGGTGAAGCTTTTTCAGTTTCTGTTGATAAATCATTGCTTTACGCCCCCCCCCAGAAAAAGAGGCCACGCGCGATGCCACTGTTGATAGGCTACTGCATCTCCCAGAATTACCGTCAGGCAATGATAAAAACACTAGCCTTTCTGACAAGTCAAAATATTACAGACAAACCCAATAATTAGCGACGGCTTTGAGGAAAAGTGGGGTGTATTACATAATACCCCTACAATGGCACGCACCTGTCTTCCAGCATTAACTTTACGGGCATTTTGTAACTAGAACCTTATCAATGTGTAACGATGGGCATTCTCAATCTGAGTTTTATAACCAATATCTCATATGTCCCCTTGTGATTGTATGTAGGGGCTCTACAGTTACTGCGAGTGATTCGATCAATACTCTCAACGTGGCCATCTTGATTACTATGAATTGTGGGATGTATGGTCACGTGATCTTCTATCTTTCGTTGTTCGAGAAATGTGCTCTAGTAGAACATCAGCAATGGAGTCCATCTTTGAAATAATGGAAAATTGAGGAACGAAACAACCGGAAACTCAAAACTGACACAAGTACCATATCCACAGCAGATTCGAGGACCTAATGATAGCTTTTTGACATAGCAATGCCGCGAACTAGAGGTAGAGGAGCCCAACGAGGAGTGTCTTCCAGAAAATGGTCATTTCTGAAAAATGGCGCGAAGGACAGTCCCGGTCCTAGTAGTCCGGCCTCAAGTGATGCCTCTTCTAGAAAAAATTATCGAAAATCTGAGCGTTCATTGAAGCTTATATCACGAGGCGAAGAATTTGTTTACAGTGATCCCATAGGCTCAGATGATAGCCGTGATTCTCTGGACTCATCCTTCTCTTCTTTGAGCAGCGTAGATTCCAGTGAAAATAGCTGTGGAACTCCGAAGCGGTCCCAAACTCCTAATAAGTCATACATAAAGATGGAAGAGCCAATTATTGCAAAACCATTAAATATACCACCTTCATCAGACGATCTTCTCATTTCAAGCGAACTGCTCATGGAAGCGTTGCAAGTTTACGAAACTGTACGCCATTTCTCCAGAATTCTTCGCATATCACCATTTGGATTCGAAGATTTCTGTGCAGCCCTTCGTGCTGAAGAGCAGCCTTGTATTATTGCAGAAATACATACCGGGTTACTCAGAGCGCTTCTTTTTGAAGATGAAAGTAGTGGTGTTGTTTTTGGGCCTAATGACGAAAAAGACAGCACAAATATTCACTGGTATTTACTAGATTCTTTTACTTGGCCTGAGCTTGTGCGTAGTTATATTCTATCTGACAGAGACTTCTCAGATTTGTTCTCAATCGTTGAAGACACTTCATACCCATTTATCTCAGTAGAAGGTAAGCTGAAAATACTGACGAGACTATGCGACTATTTCCTGGCAGCAAATGCAGTGAGAGAAGAAATAGCAAACGAACGGATGTTTATATCAGACGATTATTGTAGGAGCTGCGGCAGAATGGGTGATTTACTATGTTGTGAGCTATGCCCTGCCGTTTATCATTTAGCATGTTTGAAACCCCCTCTCTCTGAAGTCCCACCTGGTGATTGGCTATGCCCGGTTTGTGAGTCACAGAAAGTTAAAGGAGTTACAGATTTCTTGGCAGAGCAGGACAGGCATGCTATTTACAGAAACAGTCCTCTTGGTACAGATAGACACCGAAGAAAATATTGGTTCCTTATCAGAAGGATTATTGTGTAAGTTATTCAATTTTGGACTCCAAGGGAGTCACATTACCATTAACCTGTGATATGATTACACATTTTTTTATTTATAAGAAAGCCGTTTATAAGAAACCAGTACTCATCAGCTCAAGAAGTTGAAAAAGTTCAGTACTGGATTTTTGAGACCTAAGGAGGTTTATAAGTGTACAAGTATTTAAAATGTGATTTATTTGTGTACAAATTGTTATGAATGATATATTGGCATTCCTCCAACATTTTGGCTTCTGCTGTTTACTAAGATTTATCATAATTTAACTTTCCTCTAATGTGCATGTGCAAAATATTGGAACTTAAAAAAATGTTTGCTAGGATTGTGTTTAGAAAGTTTTGATAATGGAATCGTGAAAAAGTTAAGAAAGTTTCAGTACCGGGCCAAAAACAACTTTCTTATAAAATATAAAACATGTAGTTATTGTGTTTGTGCTTGGCAAAATGTTGCTCCTCATTCTCTTGGTGTTTTCCTCCTTCAGGCCTACTGTGACAGGTGTCTGGAGTTAAGCTTTGAATCAGCTTCCTTTGAAAAGTAGATTAACTCTTCCATGATATCTAGTGTTGATCACAAGGTCCATTTAGGGATACAGTGTGATGTGAGTTCAAAACAGCCAAAAGTGTTTTAGTAGTTGTTATCCTGAATTATCTGTTGTGTATGGAAGATGTAAATTCTTGTTTGTAGTTGTTCCACAAGTGTTGTATAATAAGGACTGTAAATTCTCTATTAAGTTCCCCAGGGGCTTATTGATTTCAAGCACTTTAGAGGGGGCTTATAGAAGAGAGGGGGCTTAATAAATTTCATGAAAATTTTAGATAGTTAGCTACATATTTGCTGTTTGAAAATAAAGAAAAATACTCATTGTTTAGTTTACACATCTAAAGGGGGGCTTATTACAGAGGGGGCTTACTTGAGAGGGGGCTAGAAAGAGAATTTACAGTATTAAACTAGTTGTAATTGTAGTAACTAGTGGCTTACACCTCAAATTGCTTGGTATGAGGTTTAATTTGGCATGAAGGTGTGTAAAGTCAGAGTTAAGATATTTGAATGAAATCAATCATGATGAAGTTTTAAATTTGTGCAGCTTTCATCTCATTGGTAAAATATTGGATTATGTGAAAAGGCATTCATATGCTTTTTGAATATATCCATTTTCTGTTTTTTGAAAACTTTTATGTTTTAAGATTGCTTATAGCAATGCCTATTCAGTATGTCAAAGAAGTCTGTATTTTGAAGTTTGCTCATTCTGGTGATGTATCTTTTCATGAAAAGGATTAGCTATTCTTAGTTTTTGATGTACAGCTCTCCTTCTGCATCCTGTTTGTGTAGGTTTGTTCTAGCTACAGAAGGAAGCAATTTAAAGTATGGGTAGATGGAGCTTTGTTAGTAGCTCTGTGTACTCATTATTGTGGAATTAGTAATGAATTATGAATTTCCTCACATTGTGGATGACAGCAGTTTTAAGAGTTTTATTGTAATAAGTAGTCTATCTTTACAGAGATTTACATAGAAGGCAGCTACAGGCAATTTATCACTGGCTACTTCTGTCTAAATTGCCACCTACTTTTGACTCAAAATGACATAGAATGTATGCATAGTGGGTGGCCCCCATGGGACACAGCTGTGTACTATTCATGATCAGTTGCTTACTCTAAATATTACTGAAAGCACTGTCTTTAGGTAGTAAGGAACTTATCATGCAATAGAATTGCTGCAGTTTTGGTAGAACAACATAGTGAATTATTAATATTTCAATTTGTGGCATTTCACAAGAAATTAGCAAACCTAGACAGGAAAATCTACAAATGTATATGCAAGTATTCCTCTGGTGGATATGTATGTACCCATGTGTGCATGTGCCATTTTGTGTACCATACAAGAATGTGCCATATTGTTTTTTGATAGGGTGGTAGAGGCTGGATGATCTTATTATGAGCTTTTGGCTTAATCATTGAGCCCATGGTTTTTCAATTGCTCTTTTCATTTGAATTACTATGGCAGGTTTTGAACCACTTCAACTTCTTTCTATGCATTTCCACTCAGTAAAGGGTCCCTCCAGTGGAAAATTTTTATCTTTGACTAAAGTGTTATAAAGTGTCATGATCTTAATTCTGCAGTTATGTTTCTGATTTCTTGTGCCATTTTTGTTTATAGGCATGTTAAATAAAGCTTTACCAAAAAACCAAGAAAAAATGAAAACACAGAACCTACTTTGTCACATCCAAAAGTATATCACAATACATCACAAGAATTTGTGAATCTGATCATTTTGCAGTGTCAAAATCATCATTTTGTAGAAATTGAGTTGGAAAGCTTAGTAGTGTTTAGTTGAAGAGAGTTTCATAATCTGTTATGTTTTCATGTAAAAAAAACTTAATTTTGCGCATTTGAAAAAGTTTGTATGCCATCTGGCTGTCACAAAGTAGGTCTCCAAGAATTGTTCTTGGGCAAATTCTGAATTGGAAAGAGAACTTTAAACTCTTCTAAGGTGAAAATGGTACAAGATACCAGAAGCATAATTGCAGATTCATAATCACGACACCCTATGAAATCTAGTTCAAAAATAAAACTGGAGAGGCCCTTTAACAATAAGAGGAAACTTCAAGTCAAGTTCTGTTATTAACTGCCTTGTTTCAGATTTAACCTCTGTTTTGAGTACATGGTTTAGCTTTTATAGATTTACATGGTTTATACTTATGTGTAAAGGAGTTACTCTTTTGGTTAGTTGTAGTTGTATTTTACTATTAATGATCAGATGATGAATATTTAATTGGCAATGTTTTTTGTATTTTAGTGAAGGTGAATTTGAGACATTTTACTACAGTTATCCATCTCACTTTGAGGAGTTGATTAAGTGCTTGAAAGATGATGGATTTGAAAAGCCATTAGTACAGACACTGGAGGAGAAATATGATATTGTAATTCAGCAGATGAAGTGCACAGAGGAGCTTACAAATGCAGCAAAAGGTAACCTATTTCATGAAGTAACTTGTTGTTCCTCACATTCTCACAATTTAAAGAAAAGGTGGTATCAGAATTAGAATTTGCTTTTACTGAAAGCAGTTTGTCCCTGATTTGTAGCAAGGTATGAAATTTTGATTACAGACTGATAGTAGATAGAAATTTCATACCCAAGTGTGGATCTAATGTTATTAGTAGAGGAGGAATGCTTTTAAACCTATAATGAAGTGAGGGTCACTAAATAAGTGGAGGAAGCAGTGCCTAGACATGTTTGTTCTTATAAAATGCTAACATGATGTAAAATTACCTAAACATAAGACATAAAGATTTATTGAATTTGAATGCAGTTGCTGTATTCACATGTTCAGAAGTAAGAACTTTTAGCAAAGAAACAGCAGACAATGCATATTTTGGCTGAAATTTGGCTTCATACAGCTATGTCTTAAAAACTCTGGTTTATGTCTTTTTTCTGGTTTTGTTGATGTAATGGAAGAATCAACAATCATTCTGGTAATGTTTTTCGTTGTGACTGTTCAACTGAGGATTATAAAATCTCCAGTGAATTAGTCCAAGTCTTTTGTTTATACTATGTGCACATGATACTCTGTAGTTGTAATGGGTTATCTGAAACCTTGATAGTTTGTTGCAATTATTTATCTAAAATTCTATGAAATGCTTGAGTAATGCTTTTCAAGTTTATGGATTCTGTTTAAAAACTTTGCAGGTGATTTGGTACCTTATTTATACAAAGAAAGAGTTGAAGGAGAAACTGTTGAAAGCAAAGATGCAATAGAGCACGAGAAAGCAAGAGAGGAAGAGGAATTTAAAGAAAAGAAGAAAGATCAGAATGGTAATGGCTTTGAAAGCCTAACATTATTTAATTATAGTTTTGATAAAAGCCTAACATCAGTGGCAGACAATCAGGGAATGAGGTTCACACTTGCCCCCCAATAATTTTAGACTTAAGGATTTTTTCCAGAGTTGCACAAATTATGGTTAACATGTAGCAATTGTTGACAATTTTCAAGAGGTTTTAACCCCACTCCCAATAATTTAATAAATGCCTATCAGTGTTTAGCATCACTTGGTTTTTTTGTCATTCCTCTGGTATTCACATTTACATGGTCTACATTAGTCCTCAACTAGCAGTGCATGCCACTTGTGGAATTTTTGGTCATGAAAACTGGCACACAGCAAGTGCATTCAAAGATGACAGAAAATAGGAAGCAAGTTATATCACTAACTTTTTGGATAATACTAACTGAAAGTGTTTTTCCTGAGCTCAAAAACTTTTACTTTTATGGCACCACACTTTCATTGTTCTGAAGTACTAAGATGGAGGCATGCCAGGAAGCAGGTATAGCTTTAGACTGTGGCACTTTTTGCTTGCAAACATTGCCTTAGTGGTGCTTGACAAATTCTTTTTGTACTCAAGTCTACAGTGTACTGTGTTTAGCAATTTTGTTTGCATTGAACATATTTAGTGGGGTGAGTGGCCAAGCGGCCTAGCCAGTTCCATTAGCTTAACTGAAGTTAAGCATGGCTGTGTATTGTCAGAAACTGGATGGGCGACCTCCAGATGAATGACTAAAACAGCTCACTCCGCCGTCCTTCGGAAGGGACGTTAAATTAGGGGTCCCATGCTTGGATGCGGCATGCACAGTAGGCCTAAATTAGCTTAATAAGCTAGGTGTAACAGCCTACTCAAAATAGAGTAAATAACAACAACAACAACATATCAGTGCATTGGTGTGGCCACGGGGGGAGGGTATGGGGGCTAGTACCCCCTCAGGATTTCTTTAAAATCAATGGAAAAACAAGTGGGGGAGGTAGTAGGAAATCTTTAGAGAAGTAAAGGGCGTGATCAAAAAATTTCATTTATGCCCCCCACTTTTATAACCCTGGCCACACCCTTGTATTAGTGGTGTCTATAGTATACTGTGCTTGGGGATTTTGTTTGTATTGAGCATATCGGTGGTGTCATGAGTGAGTGTTGTGAGTTCATGAGCTATTTTGATCTGTTTGTTTGCCTTTTTAGCTGATGATGATATTTGTAAGGCAAAGGAGACAGATTTTGAGCATGAAGAAGTTCGATTTGTGCCTGATAGTGAGGCTATTGTCGTTCAACCAATGAGAATTCTGAGTAAAATTGACAGTGAAAAAGAGACTGATGTGGAAATGTCAGCAATTGAACATCAAGATGCAGACTCTAGAGGTGCAGAAAATATGATTGCATATTCTTCAAATGAAATCGGAAAAGAAGGCACTTCAGAGGAAGCTACAAGTCAAGATAGCCAAATATCTGTTGAGATTGAAAAGGAGTTCAGGGACTATTTCAGAAAGCAAACTGATGGCCCTATCCATGCTGGTAAGGAAGAAGGGGAGAAGGGAAGTAATATTGAGAAAAGTTTGGGAGATCCTGAATTAGCACAGAAAGCTGAGAATGTAACAAAAGATATCGGAGCTGAGATAAGCGTTAAGCCTCCATGCAAAACTACTGTCAGTGTTGAAGTAGCAGTAAGTAATGGTAGTATTATAGATGTCAAAGAGTTAACTAGCAAGGCAGAAGTTGATAGGAAATCATCGGACACTACCGGACTATCAGCTGCGTCATTTGGTTCTTCTGCTCAGACACCTGGTAGCACAAAGGCTGAGGGTACAAAAGAAGAGACAGCTACAGAGCAATTGTCAGCAGCAGGACCAACGGGACCAGTGGCTGCCGAGACTAAAAGCATTAGCAATGTTGAATCTAAGCGTGAAAGTGATAATGCAGATGCAAGTGTGTCTGCTTTGCAAAGTAGGCCTACTTATTTGGACAAGAAGCCAGATGACGTCAAGGGTTATTTCAAGCTGGGAATGGAGGGCTCGTATGTCATGTACGAAAATCAGTACTTTTCGAATTCACTGGCCAGCAGTAAGCATGACCACCAGGCAGAACGCGACAAGAGAAGAGCACTTGGCAACAAATTTCGACTTTATGATTTCAAATGGCTCGGTGAAATATACCAAGGCCCGGCGCTTGTTGTCAACACCCTGCGAAGCACGTTGCTCTCATTCGAAAGCTCCATCCCAACGGCATTCTTGCATCCCATGTGGTACAGACAGTTACCGTCATGGATTAAAGCAGTTCGAATGTGTAAAGATGTTTCCGAATTTGCTGCTATGCTGTCTGTTCTACAAAGGGCAATCAAACCAATCATTGTGTTGAATGTGTGGAGAGAGTCACTTGGGAATGTGTCACTGAAGAGGATTCCGTTTGAGGGAAAGACCAAGAAAGGCCCTCGTAGCATTAGAGATAGAGATGTTCTAGATGAAGAGTTGGATGATGATGATAGCAATGAAGTCAAGCCAAAAGGTAATTTCGATTTTATTCGATGTACTTGCGTTCGTATTTGCTTGTTGTGTTCCACTGCAGTCGAGTCCAGTAGTAAAGACGGAACGGGGTGGCTGCAGTGGTGCTGAAGTAAGTTGATAGCTAGGGGACTCTATTGATAGCTAGGGACAGGGATGATTTCTATGGGGGCTCAGGGGGGCAGAGCTTGTTAAGAGTTCTGCTCATTTTGGGGGCTCAGCCCCCCTAAAACTCTTGCATTGGCTTGGCTTTTCAGAGTTTATTGGCCTTGCTTCCAAAGTGCTATGATGAATTGTGCACTGCTATATGGCTATTGAGGCATTTCTTATTGTTGACTATACTATATCAGTATTAAACTAAATTATCATGTTTCCATCTTTGAAAACATGGGCGTGATTGTAGCTGGACCACACCCAAACTATGGGCGTGGTTGTGCCTAGAGTCTCCCTTGGTAAAATTTTTAGAAATCACCACTGGCTAGGGATGCTCTTTTCTTGCTCGTATCTTTATAAGAAACTATGAACTTAATCCACCTAGTTATATAAGAAAATGATGATGTTATTCAGTAAACAGCGTATTCTTAATATCCTATATCTTGCGAACTAACAATTTTTCGACAGCTTTTTACAATCTTAAATAGCCTTTTACAACAAGATAACGATGCTTAATTCCAAAAATTTATTGAGTTGGTGGGCTGGTTCTAAACCACAGGGTGGTTGGCTGTCATCACTTTTAACTTTACATTTTATCTTCATACCAACTTATATACTACATAATTTCCTTATTAAGCAGGACAAGTGAAGATCCTTTTGGAACCGACATTCTATCTTTTAAACAGTACACGTGGAGGAAATTGACTTTGAAACTGTTAGGTCATGTTGTGACTTTAGGGGACATTTTGTTATAATTCTTCATCATTTTCTCGAGTTTTATTCTATATTTCCTGCCCATATTTGTCTGTATATATATATATATATATATATATATATATATATATATAT
>OLMO02000286.1:2245131-2260919 GCA_900291935.2 Cassiopea xamachana
ATCAATGCCTATGCCACCTCTAGCACAAGTGAGCCAATTGAGACCAGCCACAAAGGCACAGGCTTCCCCCGTACCAAAATTAAGCGTTTCTAGGCCTGTGGCTATTGCACCAGCACCAACATCTACACAGGCAGGCATACCAATCGGCCTAGCCGCTTCCCAGATATCTAACGCTGCCGTTCTGAAAGCTTTGGCGACGGGAAACGCCTTTCAAAGTGGAGGAATTCAAATAATCCAGGCGTCCCCCGGTCAGTTTATTATCCGGTCAAATGTTGGAAGCCCTGGGAATCAACAGCAAAACCAGAGAGCTGTGTTGCTAGGAAACACGGCTATCATGTTGTCAAAAGTTGGAACCCCCGGTCAAGCAACAGCTGACGGATCTGCAAGTATCCAGAAAACAGTGCAGAATATACAAGCAGGTACGTTGAGTTGACTGTCTTGACTATTTGGCTCTTATTCCAAATATACGTTTTTTTTGTAAGAAACATGTCTATAAGAAACATGAGGCTGAATTTAGGCAAAACTTATGAAGCATTTAAGAAACATAGACAGACTGATTTTCAAATAATAACTTGCAAAAACTGTTTTTACTAGTAGATTTTTGATCAAACTAACAAGAAAATAGAATGAACTTCAATTGCATGCTTCACAAAACCTGGACATCCTTTTTTTGCATCACAATTTCCTAATTTCGGTTGTTATTATCATTGGAAGTCTTTAAATTTAAGAAACATTTAAGGCTGGATTTGACGAAATTCTAAGAGACATCCAGGCTGAAGCCAGAGAGTTTGTGTCTTATGAAAAAATGTGTATTGAATCTTCGCCATATTTATGGAAGTCTGAAATTATTGGGAGGCGACCGCTTCCCTTCGCTCCCCCCTAATGTCCGGCACTGATCCAACTTCACTTACTTACTAAAATTGACAATGACAACAAAAAGCGTGACATTTGCAAGCCATTGCTAGAGTGTCTTGTCCATTTCGTAAGCAGAGCGTTATTTCGTTATTTCTGTCAAAAATAGTTGTGCTGTGACCAGACTCTTGGACTGTTGTAATCGTCCGTCTTTTGACGGTTTTAACACACTGATCTGATACTTTTGATCTGATCCATGTTTGCTGATGATACGTGCCTTTACTACCAGTCTAACAATATCTCTGCTAAATGAGGCCATCAACGAAGATCTTACGCATATTGATAACTTGTTAAAAGGCAACAAGCTTTCACTTAATGTCATGAAAACTCATTCCATGCTTATTTCTACGAAACCTAAGCTAAAAGCCCTAAAAAGCAAAAATGAATCTTTAAGGTTAAAGATTCAAGTAGATGAACTTGAGGTTGTTCAAAAAACTAAATATCTTGGTGTTCAGATAGATGATTCCCTGGATTGGAAGGAGCATGTTAGGATAATTTCGTCTAAGGTCTCAAAAGCAGTTGGGTTTTTAAGGCAAGCTAAGCCCTTTCTACCAGAAGAGACACTTAGGACCCTACACACAGGGATTATTGAACCAAATTTTCGCTACTGTTGTTCAGTCTGGGGGTGCTCTGGTGTCACTGCGATTAATCTGTTGCAAAAAGTTGCAGAATCTTGCTGCCCGAATTGTAACTGGTAATAGCTTTGACGCCCCTTGCCAGCCGCTTATTATGATACGCTTATCTGATCTGATACTATATATTACAGGAGCTAAACCAATGCCACAACCAACACCAATAGCAACATACTTAACGCAGCTTGCAACGAATGCTATGAAAGCTGGAGGCAAAAAGGTCCAAGACACCTTGTCCGCAAAAGCGGCTGCTTTACAATCAGCAGCAATGGCCAGTAATAAAACAGACATAAAGACTTACCGGACGCACCAAAATGACAACAAAAAAGCTGGTTTGGCATCAAATGCTGAGCTTTACGAAAATGCAGAGAAGTCGATGAGGAGCATTCATACAATCATCGATGATCCGGTTAAACTTTTGAAACACGAACTGCGGGCGTGGAAACAGCGTAAAAAGGACATTAAAGGCATATTCATTCTCAGTAAGTACAAATTGAAAAAACTGGCAAGGCAGGCTGGAATGAAAGAGGTTGATGGTTTTATTTACAACATAAAACAAGGCTCTGGAATATTTGGTAATCACGGTTTTCCTAGGCCTAACTTCGAGACGGCCTGGAAGTTCCATCTACTCAATGCGAGGTCACTCTCCTCCGTGGGGCACCTGCTCCGCATCCTTCATTGTTGCTTGCGGTGGGATGTGATCAATATTCGGCCTCCCAAAGGAGTCAATCATTCTATTACTACTAGTAAAGGTATGATTCTGGATATTTTCTAATTTATATCAACAATGATACACTTACAGCACAATTAGTTATTGCTTGACTTAGTGGTGCTTTTCTCAAAATCTGCCATGTTTATTCGGTCAGCAACCATGATGAAGGTTGATAAACAATAAAGAATTTTACTCGTCTTTTTCCTCAAAAAGGAAATTTTTTACATTTTACTTCTGTTTTGCCAATATAAAAAAGATGCAAATAAATATTTTATTTCTAGAAATCTCTTGCACATTGTTTATTTATAAATATCTTGGAATTTGGGTTGTTTCTTTCCTTATTTTCTGTGTTTTGTGGTCCCCCTATCTCTGTGAGAAAACTATCCATTCATTCTTGATCTCCTACTTTCTTTCTGCAAAAATATACTTGCATTCCTTGACCTTATATACATGGAGCTCTTTTCCAGAAGAATTGAAAAAGATCAAAAACAAGAATTCAGTTGTAAAAAGCATGAACATTTGTCTTACCAACAATTCATAACATTTGCTTATGAACAAAAGTTTATATCTTAATATGAGTTTTTTAAAAGTATGATTGTTTTTCTTATTTCTATTGTGTTTGATTTTTTTCACAGCATTACATTTCTTACTGTTAGTTATTCAAACTTAAAAAAAATTGTAGACTTAATGTTATACACGTCAACAGGACACATCGCTCGATAGCACATTTAGAGTTTTTTTTTATGTGTCCATCAGCTTACTGTTTAAAAAATTTTATACATTGCATTTTAGTAATTAATTTTGCTTAAAAATATGTTTGAGTTGATTCAGTTCTAGCCTTATTTCTCATATGTCATTAGCGTTCTTCTCTTCACACAAGTTGTATCATTCCACAGGCATCATCACAGTTGAGATTCTCGATGGAAAGCCTGAAACTGCAGATGGTCTCGTTTATTCCTACAATGTAAAAAAGATCATGCAGCCTTTTAAAATNTTCAAGTCAATCCGCCAAAACCAAAAGCTGTCACGGGGGATAAGGAACAGCGACCATCGACTCCAGTCGCTAAAACAACGAAAGGTATTGGTTTTACATTTTAAATACTCTTTAGAGACGTGGGGCAAATCACTGGAAAAATCTCTTATATGTCGTTGAAATACCTGGAAATATCTCTAGAAAGTCTAGAGATTCTTACAAAATTATAAGTATCAAAAGTCAGTAAAAGTGTTTGAAGCTGTTAAAGCCAATTAAAAAACATTCAAAANAATTTTCAAAACTCTTGAACTTTTCATCAAAAAGTCTTCCGAAAATCTCCAAGTTTTTCAAAGCATGGAAAAGCTCTATAAAATGTCCGACAAATCTCAACAGTCTTTAAAAATGCAGAAAATCTTTGAGATACAAAAATTTTTCAAATTTTGAAAAATCTGGAAATCTCAAAAGTCTTGTATACTTTTCCAAATGATTTGCCACTCTTTTAACGATGTGGTGAGAATATTCTCTAATAGTTTTATGTCAGACGGCAGAATCCTCCTGCAAATGTAAGATTTTGAATGATGATCGCTGAGAGATTGTGACCTATTATTTGTCATTACTGGTTGTATCCTGGTCTAACCTCGACTCTGGATGAAACACGGGCCTTTGTTTGACATATTACTCAGACTGTCTGTTATGCATGTGCGGTATTGACAGATTCTTGATTGAATTTGATTGGATTTGATCACATATGATTGCATGTTATTAGGTATGGTTTTGTTACTATTTGATTCCGTTTGATCGGTTATGATTATGTTTGATTGCATTTGCTACATTTGATTGTACATATGTGCAATTATGCAGATACATATCTATTATCATGCAGATGCGCGTATATTATCATACAGATACGCATATATTATCATGCAAATGTGCATAGTGATGTAGAATGCACTAGATCCGGGAACATACTGCCCTGGGCCCAGACAAGCCCTTGCAACAAATTTGAACGAGCTGAAACCTAGCAATATTTTTCTCGCCTGTACAAGCTAGCATTAAGGGACTACCCCCACCCCTCAGTTTATTTGCATTTTCTAACACTCGATGAGTTTGTTACGTGCTTTCATACACTTCTCAATCAATAAATAACGTGTATATTTTTTTCATAGGCGGAATTAAACTGCGTGAAAGAACTGCACCTTTAAAGTATACCGTTGACGATGACCTCAACTTGTCGGATGATGATGATGATGATAATGTACCATTTCCAACTACAAGACAAGTAATTGTGGAGTGGCTTCACGAGGTTTGATATACATACATGAAGTACTATGCTAGCCAACCTTATAGGCCCATTGTTTTGAGATATAAGGTAGATACAGAGAAGGAACAGAACTATGAAAATGGATAGAGACAGTTTTTCGCCATTTTTTTGTGTCAGATAACACCCAGTTACATTTTTCTGCTTCAAATATGAAGACCTTTTCATAAACATACTGCTGTTTACTTGTTTGTCTTAGTTATTTTTCGTATGTAGGGGAGTGCCTGTTAGAGAGGACACTTATCCTTAGCCATCGTTATGTGAGGTAGGGTGGTCAGTTCCTTTCCTCGCTGCCTTTATCTCCCCAGTGTTGCCACCAGGTACCCATTTGCTGCTGGGTGAACAGTGAGCGAGCATTCAGTCAGGGCATCGAGTCGAACTCGAACCGTAGACCTTCCGCACGGGAGGCACGCGTTCTAACCACTATGCTACCTCGTTCATAGTTTTAGGGTACTAGTTATTTTCACACAATGGCACAACAAAACAGCACATTGAATTACGAAAACCAGGCCGCGGTCGAGTGAGGACGTGTCGATAGGAGTGAATTATTGGAATAGCAAAAATTGTTTAATGGCTACGAAGACAGTTCTTGAACCTGATAATATGGATCTGCTCGTTTTAGGCGCCATTAGGCGTATGTAGAAGCCAAAGAAACGTGCCTTTTCCTACCTTGTGTGTAAAAGAAGGTATTAGAAATTAGAAATGCAGTTAGTAAAGCCTATAGCCTAAATGCTGGCCTTCTAGGGTGTCGTGTTGACGTACTCTGTTCTTCAAGGACTCCTTAAGTTGCTTTTTAAATCGAATGTAGAGCCGAGAGTTCTTGAATATCATTTGGAATGTTCGTGCATACGGAACGGGATCATTAATTTTATAGAATTTTCGTCCCCCCTCTCAGATTCATGTAAAAATTTTTGTTTTTCCTCTAGGACTTCAGAAGAATCTCCTCTCCTTCTTTCAAAATGCTCATTACCTGTTGCCCCCTTCCCTTTGATTGGGTAAAATTTTGCTCCCCCTTCCGGATATCTTCATTTTCCTCTCTTGGAAGAACTAATAACCTGACCCTATGTGCTATGATTCGTGCAAAGTGTATTGTTGACTTTACTTTTTGTGTGAATGATTTTTTGAGAAAGGTTGTCTCGTTTCAGGATGCTTTGGATCTTTGGGAGATCAGACAGTATTGGGAGAAAGTCGAAGCCGAGCGAAACCTTCGACGGGAGCGCCAGCAAGCTGAAGAAGACGCGCGCAAGAACCTCGAAGCGAAGCGTGCCGCGCTTTTACGGCGCCAGGCCGAGCAAATGATTAAGCAGCAGCAACAGCAACAACGAAAAATTCAAAAGCCAAGCAAACCAACCGCAGAATTACAGAAAATTCCAACCGTCGATTCTAAACTCACCATACGACCAGTCATATCCGGGACTCCGACAATTGTCAGCCGTCCTGTGACCGTCACAACGACAAAGTTAACCCCATCTCCATCCTTTGTCACTGTGCCAGGAAAGCCTGGCCTGATCGTGCAGAGGGGAATAACGCAGGCCCAAAGTTTACTATTACAGTCACAGCAGCAAAAGCAGCGACAAATCACCACACAACAGAGCCCAGCCCAGAAAGTTTATAATGCTCAAACACCTTTGCAGGTTCCTGTATCAGTTGCTCGCCCATTACCCCTTGGTGAGTGCCTTGTTGTCACTTGCCTTTGCCATACTTCTAGTCTTTCTGACTGTAATTGCCCCTTTTAAAGATGAACTGTCTACCACTCAAGGTTTTTATGAGAGACAAACAGAGAGAGAGAAAAAGTGAGTGAGTGAGTGAGTGAGTGAGTGAGTGAGTGAGTGAGTGAGTGAATGAGTGAATAAGTGAATAAGTGAGTGAATAAGTGAATAAGTGAGTGAATAAGTGAGGGAGTGAACGAGTGAGTGTTAGTGTGAGTGAGTGAACGAGTGAGTGAACGAGAGAGTGAACGAGTGAGTGAACGAAAGAGTGAACGAGGGAGTGAACGAGAGAGTGAACGAAAGAGTGAACGAGGGAGTGAACGAGAGAGTGAACGAGTGAGTGAACGAGTGAGTGAACGAGTGAGTGAATGAGTGAGTGAACGAGTGAGTGAATGAGTGAGTGAACGAGTGAGTGAATGAGTGAGTGCGAGTGAGTGAATGAGTGAGTGGGAGTGAGTGAATGAGTGTGAGTGAGTGAGAGAGTGAGGAGTGAATGCCAGCGAGCAAGTGAGGGAGTGAGTGCGAGTGAGCTAGTGAGTGCGAGTGAGCTAGTAAGTGCGAGTGAGCTAGTAAGTGCGAGTGAGCAAGTGAGTGTGAGTGAGTGAGTGAGTTTGAGTGAGTGTGAGTGTGAGATAGAAGAGAACTAGGCTTCTAAATTGGAAATGTGTTGCCTCAACAGAGGGCATCTTCTAGCATCACTTTTATTTCCCCAAGCTTTTTGTTTGGCGAAGTGCCATGTTTTGATTAACAAATTAATCTCGTATCTTTTACTCGATCGTCACTTTCAATTTGATATTTTCATTTTAAGCCTCACCAAACGTCGCTCGTAGCAGCCTATCAACAACGACATCAAACTTCATAAACCGGACGAATCAGAATGCCTTGTCATCAAAGCCTCAACATGACAGAAAAGTGAAAAGAAAACAACCAATTGCGTCTGCTCCGAAAACGTAAGTCTACTGGATATACTGCTTCAGACAGCATAGGCATCAAATCTTGATTGGCTAAGAAAGGAATTCTCGCAACATTATTGGCAGGAACCCTTCGATGGCGACTCCTTTGTTAGCCAATCAAGATTTGACGTCTGTGCTGCTTAAGACAGAAAAGATGGATGGCTTGTAATGCCGATAACTTTTGATCTGCACAAGGTATATATATATATATATATATATATATATATATATATATATATAAACTATATTGCTCGTTCTGGAAATGTGAATTGAAGCCATCTGAACATACTTGAAAAATAGTTAAGAAGCTTGGCTCTAATGAAGGGGAAAATCGAAACAGAAAAAGCAAAAACTGCCCGGCCGTTGTGGAGGACTAATGGGAAGAAAAACTATCTCATTGCACGCGTTTATAGTGCAGTGGAATAGTCAAGAGACTTTGAAGTCTGACATCCTATATATATATATATATATATATATATATATATATATATATATATATATATATATATATATATATATATATATATATATATATGTATATATATATGTATATATATAATCTGTACTGCGAATGCTAAACATTGCAAATCAAAATGCTTTATTGTTTCTTGCTGTTTGTGCATTGGGCAAATGCAGGTTTTTACTGCAATGAATTTTAATTTTGAAAACTTATTCAAAATCCCCCCTTATGGCATTATCTCTCTTGTCATATATCTCTGGGTTGGGATTGCATTGCCTTTTTTGAATGGGCTGCCGTGCTAGCTCAAATGAGAACGTAGCATAGAACAATGCTTCAGCCGTGGTTGATAATGTTTCGTGTGTTTATACTAATATGGTAGCAGCTCAATCGAACATGGAAGCCCTATTCGGGTTGCAATTACCCTAGAAAATAAAACAAGAGGGATAATGCTTCCTGTAGGAGTGATGCTCTCTTTGGGGGCTTTATTAATCTTGAATTATAAGATAGGGTATCGTCCAAGGAGGTCATTAATGAAGTTCAAGACCCCATGTATTCACAACATACCCTCTCGCCATGTACGCAAATGTGCGCTTGATTATGACTACCTTTGATGTTTTTCTCTGACCCTCTCCCCCTTCTACGTGCGTTGTGAATGGCGCCAAAGTATATTATGTCATGACAGCATGGGGGGTTTTAAGCTAGGTAATATTGAAAAACAATTGAAGGGGGGTGGAAACTGAAGTATTCTATCGACAATTTTCAAGGAGTGATTTACTCTGTCATACTGGCTTATGTCTGAATTTGTCCTTTGATGAAAGGCAGTGTATTTGATAATTGCTATCACTTGTAATTTGTGAAATATGTCATATTTTTAGAGAAACAATCGTTACTTCAACGCCGATGAATTTGGCATCAAAGGGAGAAAAGGAAGAGGATAAGCAGAAGAAGCCAAGCCCAAGGAGGAGCCATTTGAATTACGAAACAATGCGAAAATTAAAGCGGCAGCTTAGAGATAGGAAGGAAAGGTAAACTCAGTCGTAATGAGGGTCATTTATGTATGATGTCTAACAATTTTCACAATTTTTGACCCTCTCACAGTGGGCTGACGGGCAGAAATTTCATAAAATTTAAGTTCTTCTTTTCAATTTATGAAGAAAGGAAAAAATTAAATTTGTGACTTATTACATGCGTTATCAATGCGTTACTTGAGGAGATATCTGTTTTACTGTCAGTGTGTTGCTAGCACTTTCGTGACAAACCCTCGCCGTTTACCCGGGCTTGGTTCCAGCATTGAGAGAAGCAGGTTTTGCCCCACCTAATGACTGGATTATTTGTGACTTAATAAAAATATCGTTGATAGATCAAAAGTTACGAATTTTTATGCCAGTTATTTAGTATTTGATACATGGTGCAAGCAGGGGTTATTTCTAAAAATTTTAGCAAGGGGGGATCTAGGTGCCATGTCAGAAAGTGGGTGTGGCCCATTTGCAGCTACACTCATATTTTTGAAGATGGAAGCATGATAATTTAGTAGCCAGCATCTACAAAGATCATCACATCACCACTGGGTACCTGTCTTTCTTTCCCTTCTGTTTTTCTATTGCATTTTGTTGTTAAAATTAGAATTTGTTTTAGATTTTTATGTATATAGGTTGGTCTCAATTAGCATAAAAATGCTAGAAACAAACCAGCGTTAAATAATGATATGAAATGAAGTGAAGTTTCAAGTTTTTGCTAAATGTTGCATCCTGACTTAGGCCACCCGAATGGAGCATGAGCACTTCAACCATAGGGTTTAATCATAACTTTTAATTGTATTCAAATTGTAAAAGTTTGCTTTGGAAAAGAATACGGTTCTTTAGAAGAACATTTTTGCTATCATTCAAATAATTTCTTGAAAAAGTTGTGCTTAATTATCAAGTTAGTTAAAAACAGCTATCGGAAAAGCGGCGTTTTCCTGGCATTTTGCCACGAAAAACGATGATGTGCATAACATGTTTAGACCTGGAAGAGCTACTGATGTACTACGCTTCTGTTTACATTGTATTTTAATGATTATGTTATTAATTTGTTTAATAATTATTGTAAATGAATAACTTACATGTAAAGTGAATAAAGACAAGAAAAGGGAGGTCTAAATTCCCAAATACCCCCCATCGCCCTCTACAAGTCTTAGGCCCCGTTCACACGGAGCGCAACCATTCCACTTCGTTCCGTATTGTTCCGAAAAGTGGAACGCTGAACGGTTGCGTTCACACTGGAACACTTCAAATAGAACTGTTCTGTTCCAAAAATTGGAAGGACCAAAAAAGTGATGCGAAAAATGGAGCGATGCAAAATCGCTCTGTTACGTTCCAGTCTGAACAGACAAATGGAAAACATGTGAACGGAACAATTGCGTTCCTATCTGAACAGAAAACAAAATTAGTACACAACCATTCCGTTCCCGTGTGAGCAGCCTATTTTTCCATTCCAGAAATTAGAACGAAGATGGAACGGAACGATTGCGTTTCCGTGTGAACTAGTACTTAAAAACAGTTAATCCCCTCCGTCTCTTTGCCGACTTCATAAATGTATGGCCCCATGGAATAAAATAACGAATATATTCATCAGTTTTTTATATGCAGATTGAAAGTTTCATTTTTTGTCCAGTTTTAGTTGTTCTATCCATAGTATTGTTTGTCATGTGCCTCTAGGAGGTAGCGCATGCCAATCAGACAAAGTGAAAACGAGTGTAGATAGTATTTGCACACATTTTACCTGATTGTCAAGCTTTTTACTTTGTTGTAAAAGTACTTTACCCCTGATCCATAGATGTATATGTTGAGACACTTTCTATTGGGGTGGGGGGGAGTTTTGATCATGTGACCAGCTACTTTTTCTAAGACAAAGGTCACGGAAAGCACTGTGGCCAACTCTCTTGCAGCTTGGTCGACTTTTTGACCCGCTCTTTTGCAATTTCAAACATATTGGGGGCGTGACACCCCCACATCCCCCAAAAGGACATCGCTGCCCTGATTTGTAAGTTTTTCACCATGGGTGGCTTGTTTGCACATAAATTGACAAAGCAAAATACTGAAGCTCCTTATCTTTTAGATTAAAAGACCAAATCTTGAAAAAGAGACAACTGCTTGAACGAAACCTTCTAATTGAAATCGGAGATGAGCTTTACAATGAAGAGCAAGCGGAGCTTAACAGAGGTAACAAGAGAAAGCTTGATGAAGATTCTACGCGTACTGACTCCAAGAAAGCAAAGACTACCGCTGATGAGAAACTCTATTGTCTGTGCAAGACCCCGTATGATGAAATGAGGTACAATTGTTTTTTACTAACATAGACATGAAAAACCCGTAGGGCCATGACACATTATGTAGCACAAGAATTTGCAATGAGAATAGCACAGCGAATAAAAAGAATGAATCATTGCAATGGTTCCTGCGTTGATTAGGAATCTATGGCTTTGTAAGCTACAATACTTGCCAAAAGTCCCCGGGGCATTTTCAAAAAATTATGAAAAACCGTAGCTTTCTCAGCATTTCAACCATCACGCCTTGATGCAAACCCCCTTCCCCCTAAAACAATGTTGGTCTGTTCCTGAGACACTTGGCGTTATTGTTCACGAAAAATTTTTCCGTTACCTCATGTACTTCTCCCAGTAACCAACACTGCTTAGGGGGAGGAGGGGGGTGAATGCTCCGTCCAGATTAAAAATATACGAAGTGTCCCAGGACTTTTGGCGAGTATTGCAGTCTCAGAAAGATTAAATTAGCTGCTCAAGCAACTCAATTAAGTCTGATGACATGAAATGAGAAACAAACAAATTCAGGGCTCCCACACCTCGTTAAAATCCTTAAAATTCTTAAAGAATTAAAATATCCTTAAAAGTCCTTAGAAATCCTTAATCAAATTAATCAAACTCTCCTTAAATCTCCTTAAGAAACATAATTTCTAGAAGCAATTGTGGTATTTTTGTGAAAGAGCATTGAGTATTTTGAGTTTCATGACAGTGTATTGAAAAAGTCCAATTAGGAAAAGTCTACTGTATTTGGTGTACAATTTTACTTTATGGAATAGATTGATAAGGTCGATCTTGTCGCTATGGAAGGGGCTATTAACACAAAAACCTCCTTAAATCGTCTTAATTAGTATGGGTTTTTGTCGTAATTGAGCCAAATTCTCCTTAGAAATTGCTAGAAAATCTTCTTTTTTCTCCTTAAAAGTCCTTAATTTTTGAGGTATAAAAAGCGTGGGAACCCTGAGCAAATGTTCAGACTGGATGTTTCTTGATATTTCGCCAGATCCAGTCTTAAATGCTTCTTCATTGTTTTTTAAATCCTGGAGACTTTCAAGTACATCTCAGAATAGGCAACTGT
This sequence comes from Cassiopea xamachana, assembly GCA_900291935.2. NCBI lineage: Eukaryota > Metazoa > Cnidaria > Scyphozoa > Rhizostomeae > Cassiopeidae > Cassiopea > Cassiopea xamachana. Next base: position 2,257,174 of record OLMO02000286.1, read on the forward strand.
GATGTAAGAAGTAGGATGCCGAGGCGTTTTTAAAGCATGTAATGGATATTTCTAGGTTAATAAAAAATTTGCTTGTAGAAGCAGTTTTTTCAAGTTATTATGTGAAACTCAGCCCGCCTACGCTTCTCAACTGTTTCTTAATTTCTGCTTAGTTTCATCCTCGTGTTTCTTATAGAGATGCTTCTTTTTAGGAAAATGCGTAGTGTTTACAATGTTTTGTTATTATTTTTGTACAATACTTACCAAAAGTCCCAGGGATATTTTCAAAAAATTATGAAAAACCATAGCTTTCTCAGCATTTCAACCATCAAGCCTTGATGCAAACCCCCTTCCCCCTAAAACAATGTTGGTCTGTTCCTGAGACACTTGGCGTTATTGTTCACGAAAAATTTTTCCGTTACCTCATGTACTTCTCTCAGTAACCAACATTGTTTAAGGGGAGGAGGGGGGTGAATGCTCCGTCCAGATTAAAAATATACAAAGTGTCCCAGGACTTTTGGCGAGTATTGTAGATCTCTTTGTTCATCTGGAAACGAGAGACAACTCACGCTTAATTTCTGCAACAGCGTCCTTTTCATCGCTAGATATGATATTTTTCATCAATTTTGTTCAACAGGTTTTACGTTGGATGTGATTTGTGTAATAACTGGTTTCACGGCGATTGCGTTGGAATATCCGAAGCCCAGGCTGAATCTATGGATGAGTTTATTTGTGATGACTGTAAAAGACAGCAGCATGGGGTTGAACAAGAGGAACTTTATTGTCTATGCAAACAGCCATATGACGAGAGCAAGTGAGTATACTAGTGGCGAAAGAGAGGCTTATCAGTTTTTTGTTTTTTTTTGTCAGACCTCCCCTGACCTTACTGAAGCCCCTCCTCCCCCTGTTTCCTTGTTTACCTTATTTCGCCTTGTCAGAATTTTGTTATGACAGTACGTTTGTTTTGTAGGCTAGCTTGTTTTCCTCTCCATCGCATGTTTTGTTTTTCACACTGTCCGAAACCCCCACCTATTAAACCCCCTCTACTAGACACTGATCACAGCTATTGAGAACCCCCTTGCTATTTGCCACAGGATGGCAGTTATCCCCTTGATTTGCATCAGTAGTTTTTAAATGCTATGGTATTGATTGGATTATTACATGAATTAAGATAATTGCAAGACTCTTAAGGCATTTATGAAAATCTGTGTCAATATTTCATCAAAGAATGAGGGATGGATGAATGCCAACTGTGTTGAATGTTTTGTGTTTTTATCTAAATTTGTTCTTCTCTTTCAACTAAGTTTCTTTCTCCCTTTCTGCTCCCTTATTCCTGTCAGCCACTATTACCTCACAGACGAGTGCCCGAACCAGCATCATTCTTCTCTCCCAATAACTTTCTGGTTCAATGGTATCACACCCTTTCCTTGCAGATTTTACATCGGCTGCGATGTATGTCAAGATTGGTTCCATGGAACCTGCGTTGGAATCACACAAGCTGAAGCTGATTACATTGATAATTATGTCTGCCCTCGCTGTTCTTCCGTGAATGCGGGGGAGCGAATCGAAAACAAAGCTCTCTCCCAAAAAGATATTGAAGGACTAAAGAGGCTGCTGAGATCATTACAAGTATGTGAAATTTTAGCCTTTGACTGATCCTTCAAACTTCTGTTTGTGTGTGTGTGCCTTATCTATCTATCTATCTATCTATCTATCTATCTATCTATCTATCTATCTATCTATCTATCTATCTATCTATCTATCTATCTATCTATCTNTCCTTAGAAATTGCTAGAAAATCTTCTTTTTTCTCCTTAAAAGTCCTTAATTTTTGAGGTATAAAAAGCGTGGGAACCCTGAGCAAGTGTTCAGACTGGATGTTTCTTGATATTTCGCCAGATCCAGTCTTAAATGCTTCTTCATTGTTTTTTAAATCCTGGTGACTTTCAAGTACATCTCAGAATAGGCAACTGTGATGCAAGAAGTAGGATGCCGAGGCGTTTTTAAAGCATGTAATGGATATTTCTAGTTTAATAAAAAATTTGCTTGTAGAAGCAGTTTTTTCAAGTTATTATGTGAAACTCAGCCCGCCTACGCTTCTCAACTGTTTCTTAATTTCTGCTTAGTTTCATCCTCGTGTTTCTTATAGAGATGCTTCTTTTTAGGAAAATGCGTAGTGTTTACAATGTTTTGTTATTATTTTTGTACAATACTTACCAAAAGTCCCAGGGATATTTTCAAAAAATTATGAAAACCATAGCTTTCTCAGCATTTCAACCATCACGCCTTGATGCAAGCCCCCTCCCCCCTAAAACAATGTTGGTCTGTTCCCTAGACACTTGGCGTTATTGTTCACGAAAAATTTTTCCGTTACCTCATGTACTTCTCTCAGTAACCAACATTGTTTAGGGGGAGGAGGGGGGTGAATGCTCCGTCCAGATTAAAAATATACGAAGTGTCCCAGGACTTTTGGCGAGTATTGTAGATCTCTTTGTTCATCTGTAAACGAGAGACAACTCACGCTTAATTTCTGCAACAGCGCCCTTTTCATCGCTAGATATGATATTTTTAATCAATTTTGTTCAACAGGTTTTACGTTGGATGTGATTTGTGTAATAACTGGTTTCACGGCGATTGCGTTGGAATATCCGAAGCCCAGGCTGAATCTATGGATGAGTTTATTTGTGATGACTGTAAAAGACAGCAGCATGGGGTTGAACAAGAAGAACTTTATTGTCTATGCAAACAGCCATATGACGAGAGCAAGTGAGTACACTAGTGGCGAAAGAGAGGCTTATCAGTTTTTTGTTTTTTTTTGTCAGACCTCCCCTGACCTTACTGAAGCCCCTCCTCCCCCCTGTTTCCTTGTTTACCTTATTTCGCCTTGTCAGAATTTTGTTATGACAGTGCGTTTGTTTTGTAGGCTAGCTTGTTTTCCACTCCATCGCATGTTTTGTTTTTCACACTGTCCGAACCCCCCACCTATTAAACCCCCCCTATTAGGCATTGATCACAGCTATTGAGAACCCCCTTGCTATTTGCCACAGGATGGCAGTTATCCCCTTGATTTGCATCAGTAGTTTTTAAATGCTATGGTATTGATTGGATTATTACATGAATTAAGATAATTGCAAGACTCTTAAGGCAATTATGAAAATCTGTGTCAATATTTCATCAAAGAATGAGGGATGGATGAATGCCAACTGTGTTGAATGTTTTGTGTTTTTATCTAAATTTGTTCTTCTCTTTCAACTAAGTTTCTTTCTCCCTTTCTGCTCCCTTATTCCTGTCAGCCACTATTACCTCACAGACGAGTGCACGAACCAGCATCATTCTTCTCTCCCAATAACTTTCTGGTTCAATGGTATCACACCCTTTCCTTGCAGATTTTACATCGGCTGCGATGTATGTCAAGATTGGTTCCATGGAACCTGCGTTGGAATCACACAAGCTGAAGCTGATTACATTGATAATTATGTCTGCCCTCGCTGTTCTTCCGTAAATGCGGGGGAGCGAATCGAAAACAAAGCTCTCTCCCAAAAAGATATTGAAGGACTAAAGAGGCTGCTGAGATCATTACAAGTATGTGAAATTTTAGCCTTTGACTGATCATTCAAACTTCTGTTTGTGTGTGTGTGCCTTATCTATCTATCTATCTATCTATCTATCTATCTATCTATCTATCTATCTATCTATCTATCTATCTATGTATCTATCTATCTATCTATCTATGTATCTATCTATCTATCTATCTATCTATCTATGTA
>OLMO02000286.1:2261019-2284038 GCA_900291935.2 Cassiopea xamachana
TATATATATATATATATATATTGATCTGAATGTTTAAGTCTATACTGTCGGTATAGTGCTCAATGCATTGAATCGCAGAGCGTAATAGATTATAGATAGATTGGATCAAAGACAGGACATCACTTTTTCTGTTACTCCGAGTTTCATGCTTACGCGATCATCAGACAGACTTTAAATTCATAACCAATTCAGAGCAGCACTCGCTTAGCATATAAAGCAGTTATATAGAATACTTCAAAAATAAACTTTTTTTATGTATGTATGTGTATATATATATATATATTTATATATATATTTAATGTTCATATTTATACCTATATTTCTATTTTTTTATGTCATGTGCATTTTTTATAATGATTTTTATTGCTATGGTACATTATTTATACCTTTCATCATTCCCTTCCATTTTTCAGAGTCACAAAATGGCATGGCCTTTCCTCGAACCAGTTGACGAGTNTTAGAAGTATCTGATTATTACGAAATCGTTAAAGAGCCCATGGGTAGGTTTACTACCTGTAATGATAAATTTCTTATGCAGGGATGTCATGCTAAGGTTTTTCATTTCATTGATTGTTTTAAATTGTTAACCTGATTTGTGGTTTTGCAAGAATAGAATTCTGGTTTTTCATTTATAATTATTTAGTTCCCGTAAATTCAAGAAAATAATTCGGATTCACAAGCATTTATGCCATCTGCAAGCAAATTAGTTATTCCAGCNCTACTCTCTAGTCCGGAATAGCCACCTCCAGACTAATTTTTTTTGTTAAAAGTGCATATCAGGATATTCTTTTTGCAACTCCCCCCTTTTTAATTTTGATCCAAGATGACATCGTCCAGCCCAGGCCTAGAATTTATCTTGTTTGATGATCGCATAGAAACAAAGAAATTGTCGTCAGAAGTACTGACAACGTAGCTGAAGGTCGTACCAATGATGGTGGCATTGAGAGAAGATGATGAAAGCACTGTCAATATGTTGGCAAGCTGTGTTTCCAGGACAGTTTACCAGCCCCCCATTTGTTCTGACCCCCCGGCTATTCAGCTCAAGACTTTTTCCAAGCCCCGAATCATTTCCAGCCCTCTTCTATTCCTGATTGGAGATATCTTCCCATTGCTTTTGTTGAATAAATGACAACTTATGCGATTTCCTCATATTTTATTTCCAGACTTACAAACGATGGAAAGCAAGTTGCGTTTGAATAAATACAAGACAATTAAAGACTTTGTCGCTGATGCGTCTAGAATTTTCGACAATTGCCGATATTATAACACTTCAGATTCACCCTTTTATCGTTGTGCTGAAGTGTTGGAGAATTTCTTTGTACAGAAGCTTAAAGCATTCAAAAATACGCTGCAAAAGGTTTCGAAATAGTTCATCAGAAGCGAACTAGCGACGTTGCGCATCTTTGCCCTGCCATTTGGAGGAGGACAACCTGATATCAGTATATTTACGGGAGAAAACCATATGCAGTTCGTTGCCCAAAATACTTTATAAACAAACTCTCTGTTACCTTGCTGGTTATTAAGAAAGAAGTTCTGATGCAAAGCATAAATTTTCTCCGTAAATTTTGCGAAAATAGCTGATGGCGGCATGCAATAAGAGCTTGCTATAAATTATTGATTTATATAGATGCGTTAGTTAAGCAAGCTGCTCATCATAGTTTTAGTTCATAGTTTTGAAATATAATTGCTCAACATGAATATAATAGGTCATTATTGCAATTAAAATTGATTGTTCTTAGCTAGATAATTATCCTGCATCTGTTTAATACACTTCAAAACAATTGGCCTAAGATGGAGTTATAACAGATGGCCTAGAATTGAATGCATTATTTTCGCTCAATGTCGGTCCCAAGAATTAATTTAAAGCATGAATATAGATGATCCAGAATGAGATCAGATAAATGTTATAGCATTTTCATGTACGAACTTAAGCATTTTTTCATCCCCAGATGCGGTCAATCACTCACGCCATCAAAACGTTTTTAATGACTTGAGATTCTAGACGCCAAGATAAATATTAATTTGCACCCACCAGTTTCAAACTCCCCTCACTTTCTCACATATCCAGTGAATCAGTCTCTTTCTATGTTGAATTTCGTTGTTTTTGGCAACTTGCATACTGTCATCCCGCAGACATATTGAGGGTACTCTCGCACTGTTTTGCCACTTGGATACTGTTATCTCGCAGACATGGCGAGGGTATTTTTGCACTTTTTCGCCACTTGCATACTGTCATCCCGCAGACTTTGCGAGGGCATTGTTTTACCTTCTCTCCTCATTTTGCTCAATCATAGTTATGTTGCTTTTTATTTGTTGTTCTCTTGTAACTTAAGATTGTAAATACATACGTTAGTAAGTCTGACTCTGAAAATTATATAAAGAAGCCGAACAACTTTATCATGATTCAATCGAGTTGCGTCCTCTTTATTCCCTTCTTACCACAAAAACAAGATTTCAAACGTAGATAAGTCGGAAAAGACAAACAACTTGCATAATACAAAAGGTTGTGCGAACTACTGAAGAAAGTTATATTTGAGGCATTTGAAATTCAGAGAATGTTAATGTCAAGGTATTCATTCCTGTAATTGATCTCGGAAGATAAGGATGTTGCAAGATTAGGACATTAGCAACAAAAATACGGGTGAACAGGTAATTATTGTGTGCAATTGCATTCGTTAGCAAATAATTGTCTTGGAGTGAAATATTTTAACAGCTACTACATTTTTTAAGTTTGTGCTTTACACCAAGCAGATAGTGTAAGAAGATTCATTTCAGAGGAAGGAATCACATTGCAAGAACCAAGCTGACTTTGGCAGCGTGAAGCTGATAATTAGCTATTGCGAGAAACAGCTACAAAATAATTTAGGCGTGAGGACACTGTGATTCGTCTGAGATGTCAAGCGTGTTAACCGACTTGTTCTCGGACTACCTCTAACAAACATTGCTGCAAGAAATAAAAATGATCTCATTACTGGTTGCTTTCAACTAGTATATCAACACATTATACCTCAAGAATAAAGCACGCTCGGGTATAAATACTCTTTGCTTAACTATTATTCTGGTTAAATGTCCCTGTCAGTTCCCTGTGCTCTCTACAATTGTTAAAATGGCGGATACCTTGCGGCTGTGACATGTTAATTTACTCTCCGCCTTAGCCTAATTCCGTCTGGAAAACATCTGCTCGGTACAAGGAAGTAGAAGCTGGTATGATAGTGTTGGCTTTTTAAAGTATGAAGAAGCAACTTTACAGAGTTAAACAACTTGCCGACCAGAAAGTGGGGAGGTGAGCTATTTCGCTTTCTCGTTAAGAAATAGGCCACATCCCACCTCAAACTTGGAGTGAATTGTTGTTTCTCTCCTATTTTGTGACTTTTATGGAGTTTATTGAGCAGCTAGAACTTTTTCAGACATGTCTTATTACGGTTATAGTATTCTGCATTGTTTTATGTTTTGTATATTGGTGTAAACTACCATGTTTCTGAGTAAGGAAGTTATAGTTCAACATGGAAGTGAAATTCACCTGTTTCCATATTAACAGATTAGCATTCGCAAACAACAAATAGCAAATATGGAAGTCCCTTGTTGCTTTCGACCTTATCGAGAGTGCGGCGTTTTCCCAAAAAGCAGTACAACAAGCAGTAGCAGAATTAAATCTACCTTCATTTTAGCGATTCATTCCTACCGCTTACTTTCCCAATAGGGCAGAAAAGACAGAACTATTATCAGAAGATTTGCAGCATGTGAGTGAAACTGTTGTAATTGGCTTTATATTTCTCGAACAGATTAAAATAGTTTGTGAGTTTGTTAGTATACACAAATGAGTTCATTTCAGAAATCTTCTCAAACAGGATCTGCATGAATCTTTAATATCCAAGTTGACATTTGATCTGTAGATTTCGAAACTGACTGCCTTAGCTTTAAGGCCCTGATGTTTTTATAGAGGATTTACCGTAAATGAATAATTTATTGAGTTTTAGACCTCATTCATTGTATGCAGATGGGTTGTTATTTCAATAATTGTGCACCATATCAACATTTCCATTCCACTACTCATGATTTTTTCAAGAGAGTTTTTTAGCCCCAGAACCCAGACTGCATTCTCTTTAGTGCATGGGAAATATATTTTCAGCACAGTTTTCACTGTATCCACCTGCACACACACCAAACTTTTGGTGAAAGCCCCATCTATTGCACCATTTTAAAGTCAAATGGGCTAGCAAATTTGCAGCCAGTTCTAGATTCCATGGTCACATTTCTAATTTTGGCTTGCTGATGTCACATGGAATGACCAGTTCTGGCCCCACCCATGCACACACCAAACCACAGAATAAGGAGCATTCTGTGGCCACACTTTAAAGAAAGCCATGTTGTTCATGGCACTAATTTCATTGATTCCACCCATGCAATTCCTATCTGCAGCATAGCTTTCACTACTTTCACCCACATAAATCTATAATTTGGTGGTGCTTCTCTACATAGAAATCAAAAGATGGAAACAGGCTCAGTACTAAAGCTTTCTTAACTTATTTCATGATTCTAGTATCAAAACTTTCTCAATGACTTTTTAGCAGCTTGATATCAAATGTTTTGTGCATACACATAAAAAAAACTCCAAACATGGAAATAGGAGCCAGGAGGCATGGGGGGCTCATGCTCTCCCATTTTAAGCAGATTTTATATAAAGTACTCCTTTTTAGGTTATACAGTTACCCTTTTTTACATCTGAGGGTATGCCCTGAATGCATGTGCCCCCCAATTGGTGAGTGCTTCCTTCATCCTGGCTCCAGTTACACTTGATCTACTCATAAATCTTAGTAAACAACAGATTTTAGACTGTTAGAGTAGAGCCAACTTGACTTACATAGGATTTTATACACAGGCAATTCAGATTTTGAATACATATACATGTATACATTTTATTAGGTCTCAAAAATTGAGTACTGAACTTCTTACATATTTTAGTGATCAAGTACTACTTTATTCTGAAATACTTTCTTCTAGAAAAAACTTGTATCTTTGATATATAGAATGTTCTTTGTTTAGTCAAGAATTTTACATTTGTCTCTAGCATCAGAATCTCCACATAGTTAGGTAATTGTGTATGGTACCATAGATAATAATAGTTTGCCTTGCATTGCTTACTTAGTTTGTGCATAGAGTCTCTGGTTTTTCAGGTTGAGAAAACAGTTGAGAAGATCAAGCTGGCATGCCACAGTACAGCCAAAAAGCTTATTCCTTGTGTACAAAGTAGTGGGGCGGACATAGAGAAGAGAAAAGTACGTTTCACTGCTGTTTTTGTTTTGCCCTGATATTTAGGTTGTATTTTGCAGCACGCATGCTCAAGACTTTGGTATATAAATACAGATTATATTGGAGTTGTTGCACTGAGAATTTTAAACAGACAGGAATTCTCTGATTTTAAATTCAATGATTAGTGAAAAGGAACTTGACTTAACTGATCAACCATTAATTATTTGTTCTTGTTTAGAAGAAGTTGCCTCAGATGTCACTTGGTCAATCAATGATTGAGAGTGCACATGCATTGGGAGAAAACTCATTGTTAGGGTAAGTCTGGGTTCTAGCATCAGATCTGTGCCTTTATATCAATAATATATGTGGTTTGGTATGGGAGCAATATCTCTAGTCTTTGAATTACTCTTCATGGATTGAAATAATAACTGGGCATTGAAAATTTCCAACACAATATTGGAAATTGCCAGTTGTCAAAAATACCAAAAACCTTTGACTTGTCTGACGGTTTTCACTTGGCAGGTTGGCACAGAGTGACTCCAAATTCCAGTTCCAGAAATTTTAAATAAATAGTATTCTCTGTTTTGCTTATTTAGGTTAGTTCTAAGGCAATGTGGTGAGGCACACTGCTGCCTGGCTGGAGAGCTAGCCAATTGTGACATGGATATTGATGAGAATGTTCTTGCTCCATTAACAAAAGTACTTGAGGTAAGTTTTAGTTCATTTAAATCAATGCTTTGTTTTCCCTCGACATTGCAGTACTGTTTGACATGTTCAATACATAGCTTTTCCTATAAAAGAGCAGGGTATTACTATATCTATCTTTAGAAGTACTACAGATTGAATGAGCACCCCCTCCTGATGGCTAAAAGTCTCATGAGTTCCCCAGCTTCAATGAGCACCCCTTCAAGCCCCCTCCAACCAGAAAATATCTGTTAATTTAGAAAATTTTAATCTCTACAGAGACAATCATTTGAATAGTTAGTAGGAATGGATGAAATGAAGGGTTGAAAGACTAGTTTTGTCAGTTATGTTTACTTCCTTGTAATAGGAAAGCTTGATAATGTATGTTTATAGTAAATAGTTTGAAGGTGATATATTAATTAGGTGTGCTTTGTATTTTGAAATGAGTGCCACAGCTTAAATAATCACCTCTTAACTTAGTACCCCTCCTGAAAGGCCTAGTATTTAATGAGATAGCCATTTTCACAGTACTTTTGTAGAACTGAAAATTTAACCAAAAATATGTCATTTTTATCAGGATGATATACCAAGCATACAGACTGCAAAGAAGAAGCTATCAAAAGCAGGTTTGGATATGGATTCTCTAAGAACAAGGTAAAACAAATCTGTGCAATCCAACAATTCTATGAAATCTCTGAAAATTGTATGTGGTTATTGTAGATGGAACTCTGAATGACAGGATGTCCTTTCCATCTATGACATTCATACGAGATGTAAATTTTGTTATTAGTTTGTCTGGTAAAAAGAAAATAATTCTGTTAATGACACTGGCAGTGACCCTTTCATAGATGGCTGAATGCCGTTAAAACATCACAAGGTGCCCGTGGAGATATGGTTGCTGCGGCGGCAAAAGCTGACACCTTAAAAGAAGATTTAGATGCTGAAAGTGCATTGTTTCACACATACCAGGATACCCTAGCAACAGAGATGCTATCTTTTGTTGCTAAGGAGCATGCCCTCTCCAGCTGGGTAACAAAGGTGTGTTTTGTTCTTTTTGTGGCATTTCATGCTATATTAATTGGTATATTTTGATAAATTCATTGTGTATTTTTGATATGAATTACATAACTCAGACCTGAGCCTTTTGATTCCTAAAAGAAACACCAAGATGAGGCTAAAACATTCTTAAATGATTCTTATTACATCATCGGCCTCATTTACACTACTACCGATCACGTGTTGATCCGATAGATTTATGAATTTCTATTTTCATCATTGTTCCATGTAGTTACTCGAAGCCCAAGAGAGATATCACTATGAATCATTGAAAATTATTCAAAAAATACTTCCAAATTTACAGACGCAAGTAGGTGAGTTGAAAATTACATTTTAAACCCTCAATGTTCAAATCAACTCTCTCCCAAATGAAATAAATTCATCACAGAATATCAGTCCATTCAAAGCTCTCATAAAAGATCGCATTTCACTAATCAATGCTTGCAGCCAATAATCTCTACAATGTAATCTCCACGTTGCTTAATGTTTGTGTATATTAGTGTCGTATCACTGTTGTAAAGCTAGCAGGAAAAACAGTATTATTGTATCAAATTCTTGTCAAAGCATCAGATGTGCCGTTGCATCCTGTTAGCACATGTGTTTTGATGCACCTTCTATTTTCTACAGGACGTATCATTTCCAGTCGCACAAACTCTGTCGTTATATAGAAATATGTAGACTCACCTAAGAAGCTACGAACGTGGAAAAAACTAGAGAATAATTTGTTTACTTCAAACACTTTCTGTAGCTTATCTCAAACTACAATGCAATCAGTCTTGGGTATTAGCTACTGTTGATATTCCGTTTCTTTCTTTTCAGATGAATCGATGTTTAGGCCTGTTTTTGGGTGTTCCTTAGAGGACCATCTAAGAGTCAATGATAGAGAAATAGCCTTTGTTATTGAAGAATGTGTTTTGCATCTTTTGGAAAACGGACTCAATGTCGAGGTATATATAGTTAGGAATCACGCGTTTGCTTTTAGTTGACTGGTTGTATTGTACCACTAACTTAAAACAAGAAGCAGTAAGTGAGAATTTGAAAATGCTAGAAATTGGATTCTCGGCCCCTTTTTCAATCATTCGCAGGGGAAGCGAGAGAGATAGGGGGGCCAGCAAAGGCTATTAGAGGGCCTCAGCACGCGACAAAGTAAAGACTCATGGCCTGGTTATATGAAAAATTTCAGCCCGTTTGTATCCCTCATACAGTCAGACTTTTAGGTATAGGTTTACAGTGATTGGCTGTAACGAAAAATATGTGAATGATTCTGTTTGATCTTATCTCTCCTTTTAGGGTATTTTCAGATTGGCTGGAAGTGCAGCAAAAATAAAGAGATTGAAAGTGAGTATTGCCAGCTTCCATTTTTAATTCCTCTCTTTTATCTGATTACGTCATGTACATCTGCAGCAATTCTTCACTTGTATTTGAGAACAATTCTTCTATTCTCAGCAGCATCTTCTTTTTTCAAGTATCCTTCATACCCTTTTCATGGCTCACGTGCACCTCAAACTTTTCGAATCATTGAGTCTTAAACTTTGTCTAATATTTTCTTTCAAGTTGTAGTCAATATTTTCCTCCTCGTCCACCTCAAAATTCTTCGAATCCTTGAGTCTTAAACTTTGTCTAATATTTTCTTTCAAGTTGTAGTCAATATTTTCCTCATCGTCCACCTCAAACTTCTTCGAATCCTCGAGTCTTAAACTTTGTCTAATATTTTCTTTCAAGTTGTAGTCATTATTTTCCTCCTCGTCCACCTCAAAATTCTTCGAATCCTCGAGTCTTAAACTTTGTCTAATATTTTCTTTCAAGTTGTAGTCATTATTTTGCTCCTCATCCTCCTCAAAATTCTTCGGATCCTCGAGTCTCACACTTTGTCTGATTATTTCCTTAAGTTTTCGTCACTATCCTCTTCTTCGTTTTGTATGACCCCTCTGCATCTGAAACTTCTTCGAATTCTTGAGTCTCTGAATGGTCCCTCTGCATCATCGAATCCTCGAATTTCAAACTTTTTCTGATAGCTTCCTTCAAGTTGTCATCTCTATCTTCTTCCCTCTGTATGGCTCCTATGCATCTTGCGCTTCTCAAATCTTCGACTTCTTCGTTGATTTACCATCATGATCTTCTTTCAAGCTTTTTCATACTCTTTTCCACTTTTCCTTGCTGATATTAGGCTGGATTATTGATTTTTTTCTTTGTTTGCACTGTGAACAGTTACGTTGTGTCTTTTTACTCAAAAAGTAATGAATATTTCTATCTTCCGTACTTTAGGCCTCGTTTGACGCTGGAATCGTTGATCTAAACGAATTTGAGAATGATGTTCACGCAGTAACAGGTGGGAATCATAGCTTTTCCAGGTTCTTCTTCTTTTGTCACATCCCCAACTCTACAGCATTCGCCATGTTAACCTGAAAACGTAGAACTACAAGTTTTAGTCAATAGTTTTAAATAGTCTGTTGGTACTACAGAACTTTACCACAGCACGAAAAAGCGGCAACAACTTTACCACAGCACGAAAAGCAAGCAAGATCGTCTTTTCATTTAAGTGTTTTGGAATCTGTTTACACCAAGACTCAAGACCTAGTCTTGTGTATACAAAAAGAGTTTGTTTTCTCATTGGGACTCTTCAAGTAAACAATGGTAATAGATCCTAATTGGTCACACTTGGGGCCAATTAGACGCATCCTAACACATTAACCGCATCTGGATATATATTTCGGTTAACCTTTAGGTCACTATCCGACGTTTTTATACTCTGATGAGTGTCGCACGGAAAAAAGCTTTCATTATGTGAAAAGAATGTTGCCGCTTTTTCGTGCTGTGGTAAAGTTCAATAGTTTTAGTGCTTTCTGGTTATATGTATAATCGCTACCTTTTAGTTTCAAAGATATCTTATCATTTTTTGAAGGCATTTTGAAGCAATATCTGAGGGAATTACCACAGCCGTTATTGACGTTTGAGCTTTATGACGATTGGATCAAAGCAGCCAGGTAAAAAGGACTCCTTAGCCCTGTTTGCACTGTATCGTTTTTGCACGAAAATGGTATGGGAATGTTCCGTTTTGGCATACAGTCTACATTGAACCGTTTTCCTATACGGCACCAAATGAAGACTGTTGCATAAGAAAATAACATAGTGTTTACATTATGCGGTTTTCATACGAAAGCAATTCCATAGCGTTTTCGTATGAAAATGGTATGGGAATGTTCCGTTTTGGCATACAGTCTACATTGAACCGTTTTCCTATACGGCACCAAATGAAGACTGTTGCATNCCACCTCAAAATTCTTCGAATCCTCGAGTCTTAAACTTTGTCTAATATTTTCTTTCAAGTTGTAGTCATTATTTTCCTCCTCGTCCTCCTCAAAATTCTTCGAATCCTCGAGTCTCACACTTTGTCTGATTATTCCCTTAAGTTTTCGTCACTATCCTCTTCTTCGTTTTGTATGACCCCTCTGCATCTGAAACTTCTTCGAATTCTTGAGTCTCTGAATGGTCCCTCTGCATCTCAAACATCATCGAATCCTCGAATTTCAAACTTTTTCTGATAGCTTCCTTCGAGTTGTCATCCCTATCTTCTTCCCTCTGGTATGGCTCCTATACATCTTGTGCTTCTCAAATCTTCGAGTTCTTTGTTGATTTACCGTCATGATCTTCTTTCAAGCTTTTTCATACTCTTTTCCACTTTTCCTTGCTAATATTAGGCTGGATTATTGATCTTTTTGTCTTTGTTTACGCTGTGAACAGTTACATTATATCTTTTTACTCAAAAGTAATGAATATTTCTATCTTCCGTACTTTAGGCCTCGTTTGACGCTGGAATCGTTGATCTAAACGAATTTGAGAATGATGTTCACGCAGTAACAGGTGGGAATCATAGCTTTTCCAGATTCTTCTTCTTTTGTCACATCCCCAACTCTACAGAATTCGCCATGTTAACCTGAAAACATAGAACTACAAGTTTTAGTCAATAGTTTTAAATAGTCTGTTGGTACTACAGAACTTTACCACAGCACGAAAAAGCGGCAACAACTTTACCACAGCACGAAAAAGCAAGCAAGATTGTCTTTTCATTTAAGTGTTTTGGAATTTGTTTACATCAAGACTCAAAACCTAGTCTTGTGTATACAAAAGGAGTTTGTTATCTCATTGAGACTCTTCAAGTAAACAATTGTAATAGATCCTAATTGGTCACACTTGGGGCCAATTAGACGCATCCTATCACATGTAACCACATCTAGATATATATTTCGGTTATCCTTTAGGTCACTATCCGACGTTTTTATACTCGGATGAGTGTCGCACGGAAAAAAAGCTTTCATTATGTGAAAAGAATGTTGCCGCTTTTTCGTGCTGTGGTAAAGTTCAATAGTTCATAGTGCTTTCTGGTTATATATATAATCGCTACCTTTTAGTTTCAAAGATATCTTATCATTTTTTGAAGGCATTTTGAAGCAATATCTGAGGGAATTACCACAGCCGTTATTGACGTTTGAGCTTTATGACGATTGGATCAAAGCAGCCAGGTAAAAAGGACTCCTTAGCCTTGTTTGCACTGTATCGTTTTTGCACGAAAATGGTATGGGAATGTTCCGTTTTGGCATACAGTCTACATTGAACCGTTTTCCTATACGGCACCAAATGAAGACTGTTGCATAAGAAAATAACATAGTGTTTACATTATGCGGTTTTCATACGAAAGCAATTCCATAGCGTTTTCGTATGAAAATGGAGTGGGAATGTCCTTAGGAAGGGACGTTAAACTAGGGGTCCCATGCCTGGATGCGGCATGCATAGTAGGCCTAAATTAGATGAAAAAGCTAGGTATAACAGCCTACTCAAAATAGAGTAGACAACAACAACAACAACAACAACAAAGAGCCTTAGGCGCTTTCAGGTATGATTAGTTGCTGTATGTAATTTTTCAGTGTTGCAGTTCAAATGGCATCCATTGTATGGGATTAGTTAACGTAATGAAGCTGTATACTTCTTTTGCAGTATAACAGAAAGAGATGTCAGACTGCAGGCTTTGTGGACTGTTTGTGACAGACTTCCACATGCGAATAAAGTTAATCTAAGGTAAACAGAACATCCCTTTAACGATCTAGGCCACATAGGCTACGTTTACGAGGGGCCGGCCGAATATTTGAGCGGTCAAATATGAGGTCGGTCCTGTGTGAACGCTGCTTAAGGTTGCTTTCGCAAGCGGCCGAATATTTGCACGCCTAAATGACCTAATCTGAGGTCGGTTAGCCAGCCCCGTATGAACACTACGCCTAACTGGCAAAATATTTGACCGACCAAATATTCGGTCGGCCCCGTGTAAACGCTACGCCTAAGTTATCGAATATTTGACCGACCAAATATTCGGTCGGCCCCGTGCGAACGCTACGCCTAAGTGAACGAATATTTGACCGACCAAATATTCGGTCGGCCCTTCGCGAACGCTACGCCTAAGTGACGGAATATTTGACCGACCAAATATTCGGTCGGCCCCATGTAAACGCTACCATAGTCGTTTTCCTTGGGTGCAATTCTTTGATTTACTTGGAATATTCTTTATAGCTCGTGGTTTTTTGGTTTTGTTTTGATTTGCTTACAACCATTATGCATTTAGTCGATTAATATATTACATCAATTAATAATTGTAAGCAGCTCTAGGTTCGGCAAATGTAATGAAAAGAAATTTTGATGTACAGAGATTGAGAGAGCATCCAGCTGTCAGTAGCTGTTTAAGAAAACGCTAATTTTTGTAAACCATGCCAGAATATTTTTCAAACTCCTTGCTGAGTGAGAGGCATTGCAAGCGGCATACTCTTCTCAATATAGCTTGCAGTACAACTCTTCATACTTCGCATGAATGTGATGTTAATTTTGTTGTATTACTAACTTACGGCCATTTTACTTGGAGGTTGGCCAGCCCGGCCAAAGGAGCTAGCCCGTCTAGCCTATATCCGGCAAACCTATCATTTTTATTGTTAATCAAATTTGCATATACATGAGCTAACAGCCAGCCCGGTTAGGCGGGATCCGTGAAACAGACTGGCAGATTTTGCTTGACCGAGATCCGTAAGAACAATAGAACGTGTTTTTTATGCATTTTGGGTTTTCATGGAAGTGGGCCAGCCCGGTTAGGCGGGGTAAAATCGACAGACAAAAGCCTGCGCAACTACCTTTTTTGTTCTTTCGCGCGGTTTTCAGTCGACTCACTTTGTTAGCGATGTCTTCTAAACAACTAGCACAGAAATGTAAGCAGTTTATATGAACATGGAAGAATGTTGGGGACTTGCTAACCTGCCTTAAAGCATTTACAACGAAGAAAGAGTTTCATGGACTGGCTTTTGATGAAACTAGGGGCTGCACAATCTCGGCACAATGTAGAGCGCTTAGGAAAGAAACAGCGAATATCTATGAAGATGGAGTATTTACCACAAAAATTAAGCAGGTACAAAATCTCAGATATCAGTCTAACCAAGAGGAAATTGTTAGTAGCCTTCTGGTAGCTCATACAAGATGATATGTGCGTGTTTTTGATACATGGATAATAGGACTAGGAGTGATGGCCCAGTGGTAGAGTGTCTGCCTCACAACCGGTAGGTCGTTGGTTCGAGCCCCGGCCGAGTCATACCAAAGACTTTTAAAATGGTGCTCACTGCCTTCTCGTCCGGCGCTCGACATATGAGAATGGAGGAGAAAGTTAAACATGCGGAGCTACCAGTGGACCAGCCCCCCCCCCGCTGTAGCTTTCACTGCATTCGCAGAGGCGTGGCCTATGGCTATAGAAACGGAGATAGGCGCCGCCCTATACGCCATTGGGCGCGGGAATGGACTTTGACTTGACTAGCACATACGACTTATGGACCTGCTTGCTTTTGGAGGTAAATGCATATCATAGTAGAGCAAAATGTCTTGTATACACGACCTGGTTCATATCTCGCAAGTCAGGCCAGCCCTGTTTACCGGGCTGGGTCAATCCTTCCATGTGAAAGCTTAAACAGACCATATCACCGTACCAAGCTGGCTAGCCTCCATGTAAACAGGCCCTTACTTGTACCGATGAAATTTCTGCAGGGTTCATGCTAAACCTGGAAAACCTTGAAAACCTGAAAAATAGGCCGTTTTTACCAAAAGTCAGGGAAAACCAGGAACAGTCTGGGAATTTTATAATATTCATCCAAATCAGGGAAACGTCTGGAAAAACAAATTGTTTCGTCCACGTATCATATCATATCGTTCGCAAAGTGGCTGTTCTACACGTTTTTTTTATAAGAAAGTCATTATTTTGCCTGAGCCTCAATTTTCTTAACTTTTCCCGAAATTGAGCCTGAGATTTTCTTAAATCTTTCTTAACTTTTACTGAAATATACTGGCTAGAGTGGTTTACACTTTCGTAAATAATATTGTATACTTGAATTTGAATTCCATCTTTAACATTTTGAATGCAATAACGACGAAATACCGATTTTTGGCCTATAAAAACAAGTAAATTTGGAAATTGAGCCTCGTGATTTTCTTACGATTTTCTTAAGATTTTGACGATTTGAGCCTCATTTTCTTGTAAACTTTTTTCTTTCAAAAAAACGTGTATTTGTTGTAAGTAAATGTGAACTTTATCACTTTGCATATACCCTTTCTTTCATAAGGAACCTAGATCAAGGCCTAGTGCTAAAAGTTCCATATTTTTGGACCTCTGTTTATCAAATTCAAGTACTAAAAGTTCCTTAATAATTCCTTAATTTTCACTGCACATATAGTGCCATAAAAGCGGTACAAACATAAGGAAACATCAAAATTTTGAATTTTGCCTTTAATTCTGGCTAGAATTGAAGACTATAGGCACAAATAAGGTAGGGAAGAAGTTTTAATAATGTACCTATGGGAGTTTTGGCTGCAAATGAATGGAACTGGGTTCTCTATTCTTGATTAAATGCAGTCATGAAAATTTTACAAATTTCAAGGTTCTATAGGTTTTTTTCCGTTAGTGGTATAAGTTCCTTAAATATTCCGGCTGTCTGCACGTAGGTCCCTTATAAAGTGGTTCCTTATGAGAAAACCATGTAGTGCTATAGCTATTGACTATCAGCCAGGGAACAGTCAAGGAATAGTCATGAAACTTTGATTCGGGTATTGGGTATGAACCCTGTCCTGCAAAAAGCCATTAGGTTAATATTATTTTATATCTAGCACTACAAATCATATCTAAACAGCATTATATTCTGTTATTTGATCTAGGAAACAGCTGAAAATTGTTAGGCTTGTGTCGCCAGCAGTACACCATCACCCAGAAAGATAATCCCTTTCTTTCTTTATATTGTCTCTTTAGGTACCTGGTATGCTTTTTCGCTCTTTATATTGTCTCTTTAGGTACCTGGTATGCTTTTTCGCTAAAGTTGCTGAGAATTCTGAAATCAATAAAATGTCGAGTAGTAATATTGCTATTGTATTAGCACCGAATCTAATTTGGAGTGAGGCGGATGATGGAGGGTATGTTGTTTATTTTGACATTCAATGACTTATGGGTCATAGTAAATGAATGCTGTGCATTTGCAGGCTTCCTGACACGATGTACAATACAGTATAAACCCTCATAAAAGAACCTGTTTTCATAAGAACCTTGAGGCTGAAATTTCACTGCTTGAACCCCCTAAATAAGAACCCCAAAAAGGCTGAAATGGGGATGGTTCATATGTAATGGATATCATCCTGTTTGGCTTCAAAATTCATGGGTAGAAATTTTCACAGGCTGTCTGTGCTTTTCAAGTTGCACAACATATGACAAGATTATTATAAAAGAATTCTGACTTAAAGTGTTCTCAAGATTCATCAAGAATTCTTGTGCTAAATTTGTTAAGAACCTTACAGATTGGAATTAAGAATACCAATTCACTAATTAAGAACCTATCCAGGCTGCTCAGAGAAACCTAGAAACCAGAGAAACCTGTGGATATAGGGCGCACTATAAATGTCTTTATTATTATTATTATTATTTTATGCAATTATAGGGAGGCAAGATCTTCAGATGGGTGAGCATGCCCTGTAGGTCTCATTTGTGGGTTAGGAAACTTGGGAAAAGCTAAGGAGTCTTGGTAATCACATAGTGATAATGTTAAAGTCTTTATTATTTTCAAGTCATAGCTCTCCAGTATCAGAGTGCCTGTTCTGCCCTACTTTTCCTACCACAGAATTATGTTTCGATTATGGTTTAAAGCAGGGGTTGGGAACCTTTTCGGTTGAGAGAGCCATTAAAGCCCCACATTTCAAAATATATTTCCACGAGAGCCATACATTATAAATACAACTAAATGTATGGATTTTTTTCAAATATAGCACATTTTGTAGCGAATGTCATTTTCATGTAATGCCCTCGACTCTGAAGAAAGTTCAGCACAGATTTTTCTATGAGCCAGATGTAGTCATCAAAAGAGCCACATTTGGCCCGCGAGCCATAGGATCTCGACCCTTGGTTTAAAGTTTTGCCACCTGTCTTTGATAGATTTCATGCTTTGAATGGTTATATATGTTAAGTAGTGTTGGCAGAGCAGCCGTGGCCTAGCGTTAATGCACTCGACTCAAACCAACGTGGTCCTGGGTTTGAGGCCCACCGCAGGCCATTGGTGACGTCAGGAAGGGCATCCGGTCCTAAATCCTCGCGCCAGAACTAAAGTCCCCTCAGAGGCACCCTCCAAGTCCCAAGGAATTGGGGGAAACGGAGGTAACATTGAGAAAAATGAATATGTTAAGTAGTGTTGGCAACAAGGTCCCTGCTAGCAAAAAATGTAAGAAAAGTAGTAATGCAAGTTTATGAAATATTTTTAAAGATTTTTATTCAAACTCTGCAGAGGACCTTTACGTAGTAGCTGATTACCTCCCCTGAATATTGATTCCCAGATTAACTCTGAATATTGGTTGATGGATCAATCATTAACACCACCCTCCTATCATATGTGCATTATACGATCATATCATTCTCTCAGGCCTTGTTTACATTATACCGTTTTCACATGATAACGGTGTGGAAATATTACGCTTTGGCCTACTGTCTACACTGAACCGTTTTCCTATCCGGCATGAGACTAGTTTGATAAGAAAATACTATAGCGGTCACAGTATGCCTTTTTAATACGAAAGCATTTCCATGCCATTTTCGTATGAAAACGGCATCGTGTAAACGTGGCCTTAAAGTGCACATAAGGTCAAATTGAAAGCCCTGCTATTTCGACAGTTTGTGGTGTGATAAGTTCGAATTTGAAAATGACATTTGTATTTAGAGCTTGTAAAGTGGTCAAAATGACCCTACTTTAGAAGCGTTAGTTGCAAAAACGGATCACACCAACAAATTCGTTATACTTTAAAGTTACGTGTATCCAAGAATCGCAAAAAACATTATGTCCACTTTAAATGACATGGACTTGTAGCACATACCTTGGATAAGGGTTGTTGGGAGTTACACTAGATTTTAGTAGGATATAGGATTTTTTTGCTGAGAAAGAGATGGAAGTCAGATGAGCAAGGAAAAATACAATGTGTTTGCAATTCAAATGGATGTTTGTTTGTTTTCTACAATAGAATGAACGTGTTTCAAACGAGCAATACTACATCGATTTTGGACTCACTTATTCAACATGCTGAATGGTTTTTCCCAAATGGTAAATTTTATTATGTTATGGCTATTATTACATCACTACCTCGGGATTGAGGCCAGCACTATCATCATCATCGATTATAATCATCAGCATCATCATAATCACCAGCATCGTCATCATCATCATCATCCTAGTCATCATCATTTTCATCATCCTCATCTTCAAAATCATCATCACCATCATTTTCATCATCATCTTCATCATCATCATCTTCATCATCATCATCATCATCATCATCTTCATCATCTTCAAAATCATCATTATCATCACGATCATCATCAGCATTATTATCATCACCATCATTATCAGGGCCTTAATTTCGACGACGCAGCAAAGAACTACATAATCAGAAAGAAAATTACCATTGCCTTACTAACTAGATATTATATATTCTATCGCTGAAGTCGAGATTGGGACTCTCCAGAACTTCTTATACTTTAAGTTTACGTTATATAAATATATATATATATATATATATATATATATATATATATATATATATTATATATATATATTTATGTATGTATACATATAAATATGTATGTATGTATATATATATATGTATATATATATGTGTGTGTGTATATATATATATATATATATATATATAAATATAGCTGAGCTCATATAATTCGAACCCCTAAGTAGCCACATGTAGACTACCTTATTGAGCGAGATTTACAGTTTTATGTTTAGATGGAATATAAAATTAAAGTTTTCATTATTATCATTTTCATCAGCATGATCGCGATCAGCATCATCATCATCATTATCATCATCATCAGCATCATCATCATCATCACGATCATCATCAGCATCATCATCATCATCATCATCATCATCATCATCATCATCATCATCATTCGTCGTCATTATCATCATCATCATTCGTCATCATCATCATCATCATCATCATTCGTCATCATCAGCATCATCATCAGCATCATTACAATCACCATCATCTTTGCCGTCATTTTTCTCGTAGTATTTGGCACCAATTATTGTACTCCCTGTCAATTACCTATTTGTTTGCTTCAGCAGTCTAAATCTCAATCATAACACTTTCGTTTAGAACTCATCACTGACTTTGCTGTATTCTTTTCTAGGTGTCGTATACTCAAAACGAGAATCAAATTTGAGCCCTATCTCTAATTCGAGCCCCCCTGCGGTGGAGCCAACCGAGGAAGAGCCTTCATTTAGTGGAAGCCTGCTCAGCGAGGTCTCGCAGCTACTTGACTTGCCAGCTTCCACCACGATGGGGTTAGTGAACTCTCAATTTTGTGATTAATACAGGCTTCTTGTAAGGTTGTTAGTTTGGACATTCCACAGGAGCAGCTAGGAATGCCTGACGATCGTTCGAAATCATATGCATGTGATCAGATGCTTGTCATGCATGTGATCAGATGCAAGAAAGCATTATAAAGAGTTATATGCATTGTTCATTTGAATTCTACGCATTGTTCATTTGAATTCTATGCATTGTTCATTTGAATTCTATGCATTGTTCATTTGAGTGGTTTTCACTTCCACTTGTACTTTTCCATGGTAGGGATTTTTGAAGGTGACTGTACTAGTACGTATAGAGCAGAATTCTTAGCAAAAATAAATTAGAAAAACGGAGAGAAAGAATGAATGAACTATGAAATTAACGGGCAGGAAGAAGTGAAAGACAAATATAATAAGAAGATATGTGCGGTTTTATTTTTGGTGATGAGGATAAATTCAGTTGGAATGAAAGTTCATATGATAAGGTGAAACAAAAGTACTAGGTGTATTGCATACAGAAAATTTGAATGAGCAAAATTTTTTGCTTTAGAAGTAAGAATTAACTCAAATTAAAGTGTACGCTCAATAACATTGCGCAAGGCACGATTTGCATTTGAAAACGATGTGCCACAAAGGCCAAAGATATGGAAAATAATTTTTGCTATTTCATGTATTGAATAGAGGTGGTTGTAATGAGATGTTTGCTTGTAAGCAAATTGTTTGTACCAAAATGTACACAAATTAGCTTGGACCAAAATCCAAGTTTGCTTCTTATTCATTTTATTAATATCTTTCTCTTTCAATCATATGCTATTTTTATCTGCGATTTTTGTAAATATTAGTCATTATTTTTGCATATAGTGTAAATAAGTTTTTAACATGACCTCTCTGCAAAACTGATGCATACTCTTAAGTGCGTAATTGCCGCCCCCTCCCGCTAATTAATTTTTGAAAATTTTCGCAACGCTCCGCTCTTATAAGGACCCCCGCTTATTAGTTGTTGGGCAAAAATTTTTCAAATCGTGTTCCAAATAGATGTTTTGAGCAAATCTTCTTGTCTGTTAGCAATGCTTTTGTGCTGCTTACGTTCTCACGACCATAGACGCCTGATTTATGAACATACAGTGCTTCGTAGCAGTACTATCATAGGTTTCAAAGCAATTGCTCAACCCCCTGCTTATTAATTTCTTCTAATAGTTTCAACCCCCTTGCCTATTCCGACCCCCGGCAATTAGGCTGAGTGGCAGCTAAATGTTTTTTTTCTTTTTTTTAGTAAGTAATGCCGGGGAAAGGCCATAGGGCCTATAACAAAGCCTCGACAAAGGAAAAACTGAGAAAATGAGGGGAAGTTTAAGTAGAAAGGGAGACAAGATCAGTTTGTTGATGTTAGATTTAAAAGATGACAAATTGTTGGATTCTGGGAAAGTAGTGGGTGGCAATGAGTTCCACAGTTGAGAAGTTCTAGGAATGAAAGATAACTTGGAAAGGGTGTGAATAGGCAGAGCTTCTGGTGGTTCGAACACGCTTCACTGGATCAGGAATAATATTCTTGATTTCCTGAGAGCAAACATAGAATGTAACTATGTAACATGGAATGTAAATATAAATGTAACTAAGCAAACATAGAATGAGACTTTGCCATGATGATATTCATATTTATGTATTTCAGACTGCTACCTGAAAACCCACCGGCAGAAACCAGTGAATCACCGTCACATGAAATTAAACAAAAGGCTGCGCCACCGCTTCCAAGTCGTCCACCTCCAGCACTGCCTCCGCGTGGCGATGCGGCAGGCGTTAATAAACCATACACAGGACATCGAACATCTCAAAGTGCGCCTCCGCCTACCACTCCACCTCCTTTTGTGCCTAAGACAAAACCAAAATTGCAATAGTGGAGGCTGAATTTTTGTATTCTTTATTTCTATCATAGTTCTTATTTTTGTACATTGAATCATTTGCTGTTTTACAGTCATGCTGCATACGTACTCTAAATATATAGTTGTTTTCTAAATGTTGCTCCTGCTGTAAGCTCAGAAGTAGGCTAGCAACTGCTGATATCGGATGTCCTAGCTTTTGGTCAATACATATCTTCACCCACTCGTCAAATCTTTCACACCGCGCCCCTGAGCACTGAGTTCTATGTTCAGAATTTGTTTTTCATGCAAAAAGGCCTGGCCTATAAACAGGGACGCCTGCGTGTCCCTAAAGCACGAGGACAAGGCTTCCTCTGATAGCACGTCAATGTATATGTATGTTCCTCCACAGAGGTAGATTTTGGACTTCAAACTCTTTTCCAGAAGAACAATGTTTAGTATATTTGTCTCGTGTTATGTTGGGGATCTGGGGCCTGACCTAAGAAAGCTTTTCTTGAATCAAACTGTCTCAAACGCCGGAAAATGCCCCTTCACAAGATAGGAGAGATGGAAAAGCTCAGTATGAAGGGCAATTCTTGCTCCTCCTGCGCCCCCATGGAAGAAGGCAGAGGGGGTAGCTGCCCCTCCCAGCATAAGCGTCCCTGACTATGAAGATTTAACTTCTATGATTGATTAAGCTTATCATGGATCCAGTTTGTGCACGACAAGAGATCTAGGCATACCTAGCTTTATTATGAACTGGCAGGCGGGTCTTTCATCGTAGAGTATTTGAAATGATAATGTGTTCAGATTTATTGCTGCAAAACCCCACACAACAACTTACATTTATGAAATGAACCTGCTCAAGCTCTTATGAGATGAAGTATTCCAGTAATCAGAGTGCTGGTTCTTAACACATCATCCTGGTAATGGCAGAAAAATGAATGATTGATAGTTTAGCATTGAAATATAAAAGTCCTTTCCCGCATCAATGGCGCATAGGGCGGCGCCTATCTCCGTTTCTATAGCCCTAGGCCACGCTTCTGCGAATGCAGTGACGGCTACAGCGGGGGGGTGTGGTCCACTGGTAGCTCCGCTTGTTTAACTTCCCCACTCCTTTGTCATATGTCGAGCGCCAGACGAGAAGGCAGTGAGTACTATTTTAAATTCTTTGGTATGACTCGGCCGGAGCTCGAACCCACGACCTACCGTTTGTGAGGCAGACGCTCTACCCCTGGGCCATCACTCCGGTGTGCATTGAAATACTATGGGAATGAATTTAACTATACAGAGCTTTAATTTATAAAATGGTTTTCTAACACCACTGTTTTTGAAGCATCAACGAAAAGGGTGGACTGGCAGACAGGCTGAGTTTATTTCCCACTGGATAAAAAATGAATCATCAAAAATGAAAAAATGAGCCATCAAAAGGAAAAAGTGAACCATCAAAATGGATCATGTACTTTCTTCGTTGCTTTAGGGGTTCATATATGATTGTTGATATGCATTATAACGTACGTGTCCTGAAATTCCGTTGTGGCCTGAAATCCCGTTGTTGCCTGAACTCCCGTTGTTGCCTAAAATTCCGTTGCGGCCTGAAATTCCGTTGTGGCCTGAAATTCCGTTGTGGCCTGAACTTCCGTTGTGTCTTTAGCAGCAGTTGTCAACATTGTTGTTTTTGGGATTCAGTAAAGATAACCTTGACGTACTGTTCTGCACTAAACTTCCAATACACTCTTCTTCTACCAAATTACCGCATGATATGAACTGGCAATCAAAACTGAGGCCACAGTTACACGATACCGGATTCATTTTAACTCCGGTTTGCTCCCACGCCATCTGGGTCAAAATGAATCCGGATTCGTATCATACCGGATTACTTTTGATATCAGATAGAGGGGTGCCGTGTAACTCAAATGAAAACAGCGTCAGTTTGGCCCAGATGGCGTGGGAGCAATCCGGAGTCTAAATGAGTCCGGTATCGTTTAAGTCAGGCCGGAATAGGGGACTTGACCGGGGATCATCCCCGATGACCGACGACCATCCCCGATGAACAAAGAGCATGTCATGGCGCCAAAGCTCTGAGAGTGGAATGCGAAGGTTTATTGCATGTGTAGACAAGGGCGGATTTACGGGGGGGCCGGGGGGGCCATGGCCCCCCAAACGGTATGATTTCACACCGATAGAATTTGAATTAAAAAGACAACCAATACATAAATTAAACATGTAAATGAATAAGATAAAAGTTTTTGCATAACAAGAAACTAGTT
>OLMO02000286.1:2284138-2308792 GCA_900291935.2 Cassiopea xamachana
TAACTTAGTTCGTAGATTGTTTTTTTTCTGTAATTATGCTGAAGGGTTTTGTGTATAAAATATAAAATATGAAAATATGAAAATATATGAAATATGAGTCCGGTATCGTTTAAGTCAGGCCGGAATAGGGCCGGGGATCATTCCCGATGACCGACGACCATCCCCGATGAACAAAGAGCATGTCATGGCGCCAAAGCTCTGAGAGTGGAATGCGAAGGTTTATTGCATGTGTAGAGCGTTCCTTTGCGAGAATTAGGGGTGAAAAAGCATACCTTATCCATAGTTTTACTTTGGAGGAATACACAGCGTATTTTCCAACAGATGAAATGCAGCAAAGAAGCTGTTTTAGGTGCGTGAAGTGAAATTGAAGGGCAGGTAGTACACTCTGTTAGAAGTTGTCATAACAAGAGTGTTGTTTTCGTTTTCTTCGTTAGATGCTTGTAACCTCAAACTTGAAGGCATCATCTACTTGGTTCAAGCACTCCAATCCTCTCTCCCAACGTGACAGGAAAATGATCACCAACAACAAATCTTGAAATCTATTGTTTATCTTTCTATTGTTCGTCGGGAACCATCGGGGATGATCCCCGATGGTCCCCGATAGCGCGGTTTTCATAAGTCATAAGCAATCGGGGACAATCCGATGGTCGGGAAACCGCATCGGCGATAATCGCCGATGAATTACTATATGTGAAAACCAAGCTTAAGAGTTGCGCCCATAGAAATAGTACTTCTATGGTTACACCCCACTAAGCAAATAGGACTTTGAATATAAAGCAAGAATTGGCAATTTCTAACCACCTATGTTTTGTTTATCGATATATACTTCAAATTCCATATCAATGCTATTACCACTATTGTGCAGAGCACAGAGAAACCTTGCCGATTGTGCTGAAAGAAAGGGAATATTTTTGCTTCAAAAGAGTCATGCCGTGTAAATGTTGGAGTCCATGACTTTAGATTTTTTTCTGTGGATAGATATTGCTTTAAGCGTGGGTTACTTCGTACAATGCCGGACTGCTGTTTGATTGCGTATTTCATATATCCAACGTGCCTTACTGCATGCATTCATAAATACTATTGGAGTATATGGTATCAGACAGGCTAAATATATATTCTTAAACCCGCTAAATAGGTACTCTGGCTGGAAGAATACATGACAATGCAACTTCTCTCCAGAGCAGAAATAGCTGCTGTAAAAGTCAAATAAACACTCTTTCATAAGGAATCTAGGGGTTGGTTCTAAAAGTTCTTAATTTTTGGACCTCTTTTTATCAAATTCTAGTACTAAAAGTTCCGTAATAGCCCTTTAACTTTCACTGCATATATATTGTCACAAAAGTGGTACAGACACAAGGAAATATCAAAATTCTGAATTTTACGTTTGATGTTTGTTAGAATCCAATGCAAAAGGCACAACTAAGATGTGAAAAAGTTTTATAAATGTATCTACTTGAGTTTTGGCCGTAAGTGAATGGGACAGGCTTCCTGTTTCTTGGTTGCTTGCATTTATAAGTTATAATATTTTTTTAAATTGCAAAATTCCTTTGGTTTTTTCCGTAAGTAGTTTTAGTTACTTAACTATTTCGGCCGTCTACATGTAGGTTCCGTATAAAGTGGTACCTTATAAAAAGGTGTGCAAGTGAAGGTGCAGTTGCAATAGTAGGTTGAACCTTGTATCCTTCAATTTCCCGTTCTATCTCAGTGGAGCAATTGCCTGAGTCTCTTTTTTTAAAAATCTTATCTCTTTTAAAAAACATATTTTGGTTACCCTTTAGGTCACTGTCCGACGTTTTCATGCTCTGATGAGTGTCGGATGAAAAAAGCTTTCAAGTATGTCAAAATAATGTTGCTGCTTTTTCGTGCTGTGGTAAAGTAATGTATTTCCCTTTTGTTGGTGAAAATAGTAGGCCTGTTTTTGTCGAAGAGAAAATAGTTTTATAAAAAGTGTTCATGTATAACATAGGTTTGAAAAACGCTATCCTACACTAGTACCCTATCCCTTCCATTCAGGATCTGTAAGGTATCCTCAATAAATACTGTTATTCAGTATTTGTAAGGTGTCCTAAGTATCCTCAATAAATGCACACTAAGGCTGGTGAGATGGTACTCCAGGTTTCGATCAGGGGCTATTTTAGAGTGGTCTTGGCCACACTTTGTGGCTGCGTATAATAAAGTGTGCAAATGAAGGTGCAGTTGCAATAGTAGGGTGAACCTTATATCCTTCAATTCCCCGTTCCATCTCAGTGGAGTAATTACCTGAGTGTCTTTTTAAGAAAAATCTTATCCAGGGCCTATTTTAGAGTGGTCTTGGCCACACTTTGTGATCTTGGACATCTGAAGTATGGTCTTGGAAGTTAAAAAGTGTGGTCGACTTTCTCGGTTTCATATGCTTTTTAGCTCACAGAAATCTTGTGCATCTTGGTCTGAAGATGTTCTATGTAAATTTCGAAAAGAGTACAACAAATTTTCCAATATCGTGTTAAACTGCAAAAATTTCTACTTGAAATTTTGAATTGCTTGAAGGGCGTAGTCCCAAAAAAGCTGAAGTAAGGCGTGGTCTTGGAAAAGTTCCATAAAATAGGCCTTATACTCAATAGAAGTAATACAGAAACTGATGACAACAGAAAGGATTTTTAGGGATGTGTTATTATCCATTACGATGCAATGCAGATGAGAATTTTGGATTTCACACTGGAATATTGAACTATTGGAGGCTTGGCTAATAGGCCTTGGTCCTAGCTTCTTCACCGAAATGGCACATCTTCAGTCTAAAGCTATCCGTCTCATCAACAAGCCAGACCTCACTAATTCTCTACAGTCTCTCTCCCATCGTCGTCTTGTTGCAGATCTTTCCATTTTCTACCGCTATTTTCACGGACATTGCTCTCAGGAAATCAAGAATATTATTCCTGATCCAGTGAAGCGTGTTCGAACCACCAGAAGCTCTGCCTATTCACACCCTTTCCAAGTTACACTACCTAATCCACGAACTCTATCTCACAAATTATCTTTCATTCCTAGAACTTCTCAACTGTGGTACTCATTGCCACCCACTACTTTCCCTGAATCCTACAATTTGTCATTTTTTAAATCTAACATCAACAAATTTGATCTTGTCTCCTTTTCTACTTAAACTTCCCCTCATTTTCTCAGTTTTTCCTTTGTCGAGGCTTTGTTATAGGCCCTATGGCCTTTCCCCGACATTACATACTAAAAAAAACCGAAATGGCACATCTTCAGTACCAAATTCATCTATCCGCCTTTGCATGCTGCAGTTTTCTAGAAACTTTTCAAATGCCACAAAGATCTTGAACCGTGTCTGGTTTTATCACTTTTGAATCCATATCTTTCAGGGTTTTTGGCTTTAGATCATTGCAAATTTCAAACCCTTCACCCATTTCATCTTATTTCATGCTTTTCTTACATTTGATGACTCGGTGGACTAGATTTAGAGCGTTAAGTTTCAGTGGATGATTAATGCGAAGTCAAGAAAGAAACTCAAAGAATACTCTAGGAAGGAAGATATGCCTGATAGATTTTTTAGTCGACTTTTTGGCTTCTGTCTACTTTGGTTAGTCTACTTTGTTGAACAGCAGTGGCGAAGATAAAGGTCGTGCTTGTCGTGCCAAGCACGACCATGAATTGCAATCATTATTTTTTTTCTGTGAAAATAAGTAGCAAAGAGTGTTTGGACCATTTTTTCAATGGGATACAAACTCTAAATGGCATTATTATCCCTGCATTATTATCTTGTCCAAAGCTTTTGACACCCTGTGCCGAGACTGTGTTGAGTCCAATGCGCATGTGCAAGGTCGTGCTGAACAGGAAATAGCACGAAGTGGAACAATAAACTATTGTAAATTTCTGTGACTATAGTGGTTAATATGCAGTCATGTGCCAGAAATAACAATACATGGTCCTGCTGGATTCTGATAGCACTAAGTAACGCACATGCGTAGTGCACTACAGTTTCTTATTGCTTTTCCATTCAGTAGTTATCCGAGAAGGCAAGGAGAAATTTTCCTTACTCCATAAGACCAAAGAAAAGCTCAAAGAAATGGCTCAGATTCACGCTCAGATTTTTGTAGATGTCGTAGTTCAGCTTTTGCAGAGGCCTTTTGGGTCTAGAAGCATCGCAGACCAAAAGCTAACCGTACAACAGCCAAGACCAATGCCAAATTTGAATATAAAGACAGGGGATAGATCATTTCAACTGGAATGGTACTCTAAGAAAGATTGGCTTTGTGGAAGTATTATTAGAAATGGTCTTTTCTGCTGGCCATGTCTGCTCTTCAAACCTGGGGTATCACAGTCGTGGACGGACAGAGGTTACACGAACCTTAGGAATGTTTTGTCAGATGGGAAAAAGCACGAGAAATCAACAGCACACTTAGAGGCCTACAAGGTGTGGAAAATATTTGACGTCTCTGAGAGGGTTGATGTTATGTTTTCCAGGGCGAGGAGAGAGGAAATAGAACGGCACAATGATGAGGTGAGGCAAAACAGAGGTATGCTAAGAACTTTATCTGAGGCTGTTGTGTATTTATCCAGGCAAGAATTGCCTTTTAGAGGTCATGATGAATCTAGCTAAACCTTGGAAACTATAGGGAACTTTTGGAAAGTTTTGCAAAGTTTGATACTGTTTTTGAACGTCGTTTGCATGGTAAGGTTGGCGAATCAGAAAGGGGCAATACTGGAGATTTTCCTGGTGTTTCAGGTGACATGCGGAATGATCTGATTGAATACATAGACTCTGTCATTCAAGATCAGATTGATGAGGAAGTACAACAGTGCACTTTTCTGAGTGTGCAAGTTGATGAGACTACGGACGTGTCAACTAAGGAGCAGCTTAGTGTTATTAATTGGCTTGATAAAAAGGATGATGTTATTGAGAGATTTTTGAAATTTTATAATGTGAGTTCAGATAGAACTGCTCCTTCCATTAGTTCAATTGTCAAAGATGTTTTAGTCATTATGGGGATTCTATTCTTAATAAATTGATCATGCAGACCTATGATGGGGCTTCTGCAATGCCTGGATACATTTCTGGTGTCCAAACCCTTGTTAGGGGAGATTACCCCTTTGCTTACTTCTTTCACTGTGCAGCTCACTGCTTAAATTTAGTTCTATGTCAGTCTGCCTCTTCTATCCCTTTGGTTAGATTTTTCTTTGCAAATGTGGCTGCTTTTAGCACATTTGCTGGCAACAGTCCTAGAAGGAAGGATTTGTTGCTTTCAAATGGAATTGATATACCTAAGCCTGGAGAAACTAGGTGGTACTATTGTTCACATACCATCAGTGTTCTTTGTGATAAGTACAAAACCCTTTTAGACTTACTGGAGAGGACTATTGAAAACCGACAAGGCTGGGATGATGCATCCATATCACAAGCTAGTGGCTTATACCATTTTATGAACAGCTTTTTGTTTTGTTTTCTAGTTCATGTTTTTAATAAGATTTTGGAACATTCATCAATTCTGTACATGGTTATTCAAAATCGAAATACAGATCTCAGTTATGGTTGTCAGAAAATATCTGCTTTTGGTAACTTTCTGTCTGATTTGTGCACTGACAGTGCATATCATCAGTTCTTCCAATCGACAGTCTCTTTAGTTGGGGAACCATCTTCCAATGCAGATAAAAGACATAGCTACAAAAGTCTTTATTTTGAAGTTGTTGATAACATTATGTCTATGCTGTCTGAGAGGTTTGCAGACTGCAAGAACTTTGCTTTCTTGGATCTGGTGAATCCTTGCATTTTCAAGTGATGGAGAAAAGGAGTGCCACCAGATATGCTCCAATCCTTGAAGTGTAAATATGGTGTAGAATATCACTGCACAAAGATGTCATAAAAGAGGTTGAAGATAAAAATATTCTTCATGACAGAATAGTTCAGAAATCTGTGGAGAAGCCAAGAAGAGTTAATTTTCTTTTCAAATAGATGCATAAAAAAGTCTTGGTAGCTTGCATGGATTTTCTTGCAAATGGCATGCAAATACTATAATTCATACATTAACAGTACACTGTTACAGTACAAATGTTCATTCATGTGAGCTTTAATGGATTTCTCTTTTTCTTTGGTAGGCATGCAATTACTATAATTCATAAATTAACAGTATACTGTTACAGTACAAATGTTCATTCATGTGAGCTTTAATGGATTTCTCTTTTTCTTTGGTAGGCATGCAATTACTATAATTCATAAATTAACAGTATACTGTTACAGTACAAATGTTCATTCATGTGAGCTTTTTTGGATTTCTCTTTTTCTTTGGTTGGCATGCAAATACTATAATTCATACATTAACAGTACACTGTTACAGTACAAATGTTCATTCATGTGAGCTTTTATGGATTTCTCTTTTGCCTTGGTAGGCATGCAATTACTATAATTCACACACAGTATACTGTTTCTGTAGAAATTTTCAATCTTGTGAGCTGTTACATATTTCTCTTTGCCTTGGTAGGCTTTTTCATAGCTAATCTTTTCTGCACTGAGATTGCATCTTGATAAATCAAGAAGAATTGTTATTGCTCCCCATTGCTTTAGGCTTTTGTATAAGTATCATGTTTTTCAAGGTTGCTTTGTTGCTGGTATTTTATATTGGATGTTAGAAGGTTTGTTTGATAAAATTGCTTCCAAATAATGGATTTTATTGTATACTACTTTATTGGTTACCCAGACAGTCTGCTTTGGTCTGTATTTTGCATTTCTTTGATTGAGACATCTTATCTTAATTTTCATAAGCTGACTTCTGATTAGCAATCTGCCTTAACTTATATACAAGATAAATATATAATTTATGCATACATTCATACAATAATTGGAGTTCAAAAACAAAGATCTTCTCTTTAGATTTGCTCCCCAATATCTGACTGATCTAATTTAATGTGCCTTTAACTAACGTGATCTCAATTAATCTGCCTTTATATTAATGTATACACATTTAGAATTGTTCCTTTTTCTAATCTTTAATGTTTTTGCCAATCATACTCCATGGAAATGGTCCTCTCTATATAACAGATTTTCTTCCAGTTTCTGCTTTAGGCTGTAAAATACTCAAGTCTTTTTTGGTACATAAAAGATACTTGTTTGCTTCTTTTCTGAAAAATGAGCTCATTCATGTGTTTTGGTTCTACTTGTGACTCCATGCATTTATGTTATGAGCCTCCTTTTCTTCATGTCATAAATTAGATCCCATTTTACAACTTGCAAAACTTCTGTGCAATTTTTCAATACTATTTATTTTGCCTTTGGAGAAATTTCCTCATAGTACAATGTTTTATAGCACTATTGGAATGACTTTATGAAATATATCTCTTCAAATATATCGCTTGTGAGATGAAAGTTGGATCTCATTGCTATCACTTTTGCTTCCAACCTTTTACCTACATTCACTGCTTGGACCTCCAAGTCTAACTTACAGTAAATTTTTACTTCTAAGCACTCTCTCTCTCTCCTTTGCATATTGTAATTTATGCTCATCTGATTTTATTTCAGGCAATGGGCCACTACTAAGGAGGGAAATTTCTCTACTAAAAACTGTCTTTTCTGCATTGGTGTCGTGGAGGTTTACTTAGCAAAATGCCCTTATGCTTCATACGAACGTTTGGTCTTCACAGTTATGCTACCTACGAAAGTAACTGTTGACGAATTGCTTCTAACTTTGTACCAACAGTAATGCAGTGAGAACCTGTACATAATTTATACTTTTTGCGATAAACTTTCCAAATTTTTTGGGCACAATATTGCTGTTTTGTACTATTTCCACACTGAAGTATATCATGGAGATATGTCAGCTACCCTTGCCAGCATTTATACCAAGAGGCTAAAGAAAACATTGGTTCTGATTCTTAAAGGGAACAGGGAAGAAACCTGAGAACTTGGTAAAGCAATTTTACTTATTGCAACAAAGCCAGAGAAAGTGGGCTCGTTATTACGTTAAATGTTGTTCAAATAGTTTCATCGCAAACGTTCCACAACATTGCCAGGCCAATGATCCTCTTTGTGTCTATTCTTCTATACATCAAGAACGTACATTCTCATCAAACTTGAAGATGATATAAGATGACATTAACATTTCTCTCAACAAAGTACACACATTTTATAAGAATAAAGTCTATATGAATAGCAAGGTTCAGAGTCACCGAAATTTGAGAATAATTTAAGAATAACGCAGTTTGATTACTCGCAGTTTCCAAGTTGCCATGAAACTAGCGAGGTTCCTTCTGCTCAAAATTGGAAACTCAAGCAATGGGCAAACCCTTGACGTGGGGCTTGAGCTTAACTCAATGATCATTTTCATTGAGGACCAATTTGCCCGGCCACTCTAAATTGGCATATAGCTCATGCCAAGGAAGTAACCAGCATGTTGTAGAAGAGTCTACAAAAGTCTTCTTGTTTCCAAAATGAAGCTTGCCACGACAACTTTTCTCAGCCGTCACACGTCACAATTACTGTCAATCAGCAAGAAACTTGGAAAATGCACCCAATTCACTTTTATGATCTTTTTATGTTCGTTTGATTAGACTGATTTCAGAGAAATAGATTTCTCTAGTCGGGTGGCATTATCACCCTCCTGTCTCTAATAAACATTAATTCTCTCAAATCGCAAAAGCTTGGTTATTGGAGCAACATTTGTTGGCCATTTAAATATGTTATGGAAAGGAGGGCAAGCATATCTTTCAACAATTTTCAATATAATAGACATTCTCTTGTACCCAGTGTCTACTATAGAGCACTCGATGGTTGGGCCCGGAGAAAAAATTTCCAAAATAAAGGTTCTCAGTTGGCTGGAAAATGCTATTTTGATAAAGGCCCTTGCAAATATAGTACAAATAATTGACTATACGTTTTTTCAACTATTGTGCAAGAGTAATGTAAATTTTGACACTGTAATGACCCAATTTTACCTGGCTTTTCTCAAGTCCTAAAATTTGGGGGTCTTACACCCCCTCACTCCCCGGTCACTACGTCCCTGATGAGCACGACCATCAACTTTCGTCTAGCTTCGCCACTGTTGAACAGGACTGAATTATCGAGTTGACTTTAGCATACTCTCTCAAACTTTAAACTGAATGTCAATTAGAGCAAATTGAGGAAAAGTTTATCGTTAAAGGCGAACTACACGGCAAAAGATCTGTGACATTTGCTCGGATTTCGATTCTGAGACCGTTTAAAATACTATCCCAGTGATGTTTGATGCTTTGTAAGTAACGGCAAGGTAGTCAACGAAGGCAGGTAAGCGAGATGGTGTTGTGAGTCAACCCAGTAAAACAATAGGTCATAAAAAATGAAGTCAAACGGTAACATTAAATTGTAAGAGCTGAAGACTATTATTTGCATGACATTACTCCTTCTAACTTTCTTAGCTCTTGCGGAAATGGATTCTACTCATAACTTTTCAGACTAGTGCAAGCAACGCACGTCGCTCTTTTTAAAGGGCTGTCTTTTATTCGTGCTCACCTGATATTGCTTTTCCCCTGGTTCAATCAGAAGTGGGTTCAATGCTCATTGAAAAGGAGATTATATCTATCAATTGATAAATGCTTGTGTGTTCAATCAGAACAATGCAAATATGTTGCTCCGCAGCTCTCTTCTTTGGAGCCATGCGTAACTATCTTTCGTGTTATGCACATATAAGACAAGGGTGAATAGTTCTCAATGACAGTTTTAATCAGAATACGAAAGAGAAGGGCTTGAGTTTAATATGTTGATATAAGCCAAAATGGGAGAGGAACTTCACGTTTCTTTGCTGATTGTAGTATGCATTGGTATGTCTAGCTTCTATATCGTTTGTTTGTTTGTTTGTTTGTTTGCTTAACGAAAAATAACGTTGGTTTATCTGAGTTTTCTTCAGTGTTGAAATCATTTTACCGTATTCAGGAAAAATTTAATACGAGGCTTGATTGTTTCATTAACTTTCTCATAATTTGGTCTGGTAATAAAATTTTACTTGCTTGTGCTCTATTGTGGAATTCTTTATCAGTTAAAGCGGCTGATTCATCTTTTGATAAACTGATCCCAATGATTGTTGCGAGAATTCTATTAAAGTGCCTAGATGGGAATTTCGTTCAGATACCCTTTAGTGTGCATAAGATAGTGCTATGACAACAAGATCGCAAAAATTGACCATATGCTTAATTTTCCGTTCTTGCAATTTAGCTGTTCTTCAATGATTAATGGATTGGGGTCAAGTGCCGAAAGAACTTCACATACTCCCCTGCCCAAAATAATTTGGTACATCGAAGTCGGGAAACTAGATACGGAAATTTTGCCATTATTGGTTCTGATGAAGAAGCAAATTTGCATAGACTAGGAGCTTGTATTTCAAAGACTGATTCATTTGATAGGCCTACATACACCTTGATACAACAGCAAATACAACAACCCTTTATACTGGATTTCGTACACTTGGATTCTGAATAGCCCCCCTTTAGTCATTGGCACCTTGAAAGCTTCATAGAGTTTTTGCAGTAGATTTCATGCCAACTAGATACGATACAATGCTGATTGGCATAAATTAAGATGCTATCTGTATCTAAACTATCTGTGTGGTATGTTATGCAATAGGTAATCACCAGCTGGTAATTTCAATTTCTCCTTTGGTAAACTAAAAACGTTTCCAATTGCATTTCATTACCTTGAGGCTTGTTAATTTCTTTAACTTTTTCTAACCGTAAGCTACCTTTTTCTGTTTTCTTTCATGGATAACTTCTCGCAATCAATTGCTACCTACGTCATAGTACTTATTGCCAGTAGCAACGGCTTGATGCAAAAAAAGGCCATGCTACTTATCATAAACATTGTGTTTGTTCCAAGCATTATCGGACGTGCCCCAAAAATGACTCTAGCTACATGGGATTTCTGACAACATATTTTTCAAAAGGGGCCAGTCAAAAATTACGCAACACCTGAGGGGTGGGGGTATGGTCATTTTTCTTACGAACTGTTACGAAAATTTAGGGGGTGTGAGGGTTATAGGTTTTGATCCCCACACCCCCTAAAATTTCGCTCTTTTGTTATGTAACAGAGATTTTGTTTTGAAATATACTTTTTCATGCAATTACATCAAGGTCGAAATTAAGATTTAACGGTGTTTGTGTAGGTATGCATCCTCCACTTATCTTAAGCATTGTTGTGACGTTGCTTATTGTCTCTGGGCTTATGAAAAATTACCAAAAATGTCATCTTTTGTACCTTCATGCAACAAATAATCATTACATCTAGTGTTCTCAAATAGCAAAAACATTGATAAGGGGGTCTTGAGACTCAAAATGTAATGTATCCACAGGGATGGGTGGTATTAGATTTTGTTTCGATAAATTACAAGGGGTAGGGATTGGTGAAAATGGGTGAATTCGGGTGCTACGTAATTATCGAATGGCCTCAAGGTGTTGAAGCTTGCTTGTCAACAACGTGCCCTTTTACACGCGTAAATAGGGTTTTACATTTCCCCCGATGAGGAAAAGCTACAATTAGCTCTAATAGACGATATCCTAAACTTTACAAAGTCTTCTTTGCAAATCCTCCACTGCTGTTGGTGATATTATCTCCACTTCCTCTTTCTCCTATACAAGTAGCACTTCTATGCTAAACCAGCCACATAGTTTTATGGTGAGTGAGTTGAGCCATACATGAAAATATATTAAGTCTTGTAATGCGGCAAGCTGTCCCAGAAATGAAATTAATTGTTCTAGGGGAAAACTGCATTTAAATTACATAAACAATCAAACTGCAGCAAATTCACCACCTCTCATTGAAGAACAATGCCGCAAGAAGGAGTATTTTGGAAGTGTTGTCTGACAACTTGCGTGGGAGTTGTTTACCTCTTAAGGAGCCTTACTTTGATTTGTTGCAGCAGTATAGAATGGAAATGGTTTGTCATGCAATAAGGTTGATTATTCTTTCAGGCATCTTCAGTGTGATTCCTTTGGCAAATGCTGCTGGTAAGTTCTTTGAAGCTCATTTAATAGACCATAGCATTTTCAGTGTTGTTATTTGATAGTATACTCTGCATTTCCTGACAATTTGTTAAATCGGACTCCGAAATATCCTTTTTTCGAGCTTCTGCTATGGTTGCACTGGTGTATAGCAGCAAATTTACGCGACTTTATGTTGAGGTCATAAATAACACCCGTTAAAATGGTTTTGGAGGAGCATGCTCATACCACTTCACCAATATAGTTGCATTTGGTGCAGCAATTGCCAGTGGACTGTACTAACGGCCTGTGTAAACACATTAGGCAAGGCAGTGATTTGAGTGCAGTTATAATATTTGTTTTCGATTAATCTCACCCTTTGGAAAATTATTTGATTCCCTGCTCATTCTGGTCAGGATATCCGCAGTTCAATGTGAAATCACAAATTCTATTTGGAAAATGGGTTACCTCGAAAACTGCTCATGGTAGTTGCCTACCTCTATGTTGACAAGGATAGTGGTACCGGGGACTCTTGGGATGAAGGGGCTGAAACAGTCTAAGGGGATGAAACCCTTCAAAAATTTCACAGAGTTCCCCCATCGCCATCTAAATTATTGGAGATTTCTATGCTCTGTCAGCCCTTTCATAGCCTGCTCTTCTATATTTTCAGTCAATTACTCGCTTGACTCTTTGTCATCACTTTGGTAGACCCCCAACATTTCTCCCCAAGCTCCACCTATGCATTGCAGGGAACCATCCTTTGACCTGATTCGATAGTAAGAGGATCCTACTTTTCTGAATCATGAAGTACTCCCTGCAATATAATTTCCCAATGCAACAATAGGGGCGAAGCTAATGCAACTTGTTGGTGGGGTGCATAACCCCAATTTTCCGACAGACTCTGTTCGAGCTCAATTGGCCGTCAAATAGGGCTCTTTTGCAATTTTTCAGCTATACGACGTTGACGAACGCTATTGATATTTGGCAAATGTGCCAAAAAGCTGAATATATAGGGTATGACAGGCCCCACGGCCGCTATGGCAACTCTCCTGTGCATCACTGCACGAAATTTTAACAAGCTTTTTCACATCAACAACAACAACATGGCGGTAATATCATTATGATTTAAACTTGTTAGGCCGTGTGAGACAACTGGTACCAAATCGTGGAAGTTTTCGGGGTGGAACTCTACTGCAGATCAGAGGGGAAGGTAATTAGATTTACCAGCTATTTCTCAGTTGCAATTTGCTTTTATTTGTTTTCAATATCAGCCATAGAGTAACGCACAGCTAAGTGCGGCAAAAGAAACTTGAGTCATGTTTACGTAGTTGCACACGTTTGTCGAACGTAGCACCCAAGTTAATGAAGATTTTTAATGGAGTAGTTCATATTTGTGAGAATGTCCTGCAGAATCAATGGAAAATGCATAAAAGCCTCCTGGTGTTCTGTAACCTCAGATTAGGTTCTTCAAGTGCTATCAATGCATGGAATTATAAGAAAAGTTTTTTGTTGCCAATATATTTTTAGAACTACCTTGTTATTGCAGACTGTCCTCAAAAAGTACATTCTGCTGATTGAAATAGCTGCTTTGCATTTGTACCTATCTTATGAATCTTACATAATAATGCCAATAAATTTTGCTCTCTTCAGGATTCTCACCAGATCAGTTCAGCTTCAAAGATCCTACAAAGGGAAACCAGGTCATATTCATCAACACAGTCACTAAAGACATCCTAGGATGTGATATTGTAATAACTGATACCAATGTAAATAGAATCCTTTGTGAGACAAAGTATGTCTACCACCATCCTTTTGATTACCATTACTTTTATTTTCTGTGCTTGTTTTTGACCAGGCAGTTGTGTGGTTCTGATGTTTGCAATATTTCCAGGTGGGGCTATTGTTTTGGGGGAACAGGGGGATCAAAATGACTTTCAAAGTGGAGGGGCCTGATCATTAAAGAGTCAGAGATAAGCTCAGGCAAAAATAGTTAAACATGCTGCTTTAAGAGACATGCTGCTATTGTCCCCACCCCCGCTTTTGACACCTATGGAGAAAATAGGACTGTGAGCAGTGATGTGCTTTTTGGAGATGTGGGGGGGGGTGTCATGCCAATCCATGAAAATGCAAGGAAGCTGGTCAAAGTTAGTCATGCTGTGCTGCAAGAGATTTGGCAACAGTATTTTCTGTGACCTTTTTTGGTTCCAGTAGTTGGTGAACCCCCCCCCCCCAACAGGTAGTGTCTTGGCACCTCCCTGATTGTGAGTTCATAATGATGTTATCCATGTGCTTCAGTTGTATGCACTTGTTTATATATGCTTTGTGTTCCTGTTTGGATGTCTGAATGAATGAATGACTGGATATCTAGCTAATTATTAAAAGATTAATTTGATGATTTTGTTGCAGTCCTGCACCACTTGCTAATACTGAATATGAAGTGAAGATAAAAGTTGATGGGAAATGGCTGAATGATGATAAGCCTGGCACATTTTGTGGTGGAAGATGCATTTTCTATGTAAGTCTAGTAGCTTTACTTTCATTTTCATAAAAAGTCTGTTGGTACTACACAACTTGACCACAGCACAAAAAAGTGGCAACATTCTTTTGACATACTTGAAAGCTTTTTTCATCCGACACTCATCAGAGTATGAGATTAACTGCATCTGGATATATATTTTGGTTAGCCTTTAGTTCACTATCCAATGTTTTCATACTGTGATGAGTGTCAGACAAAAAAAGCTTTTAGTATGTAAAAAGAATGTTGCCACTTTTGTGCTGTGGTAAACTTTCCTTTTCCTTCATCTAGTGGAAAGTACTGTAAAAGCTCTTTTAAGCTCCCCTCTTTAGTAAGTCTCCTTTTCAAGCAAAAATGTCAAATAAGTCTCCCTAGGTACCCTCCCCTCTATTAACCTTCCCCTCTCTTGTGGAAGTATATGATTGAATGGCCTGTCAGGACATGGAGATCACTGCCAATTGAGATCACATGTATAAAGCAAAGCCCATGTATAGAATTACTTGTTCATCTTAGAAACCTACAGAATACTGATTCTTTTGAAGGAATTCAACAGGAAAAAGTTTGTTTATCCAAACTGAATTATTCAAGATATTCCAAGAGTTCCAGCTGACCATGATGATTATTATGAAGATGTGTACATTATAGCTAGTGTAGATGAACTTTTGAAGTAGGTAGTGCCAAAACTTATTTGTATAAAATTTTCATCTTGAGTCAGTAATAAGCCCCATTCTCTAATAAGCCCCCCTCTCTCTTAAATCCCCTCTCTATGACTCCCAAGAATAAGTAAGCCCCTGGGCTTAATAGAGCTTTTACCCTATACAAGATATTGTGCTTATTTATCTATACAAGTTTGAAAACAAAAGCAAAAGTATAATGCACATTTGACTGTGCCCCTCACAGCAGGAAAGAGCTTGAAGTGTTTCTGAAAAATCAGAGAAATCTACCCAGTTGATTTGGCAGACACTCTGAGTAGAGAGCAATAATGTACAGAAAATAATAAAAGGCATCAACATGCAGTAAGTTTGCATGTTTTATGATCACTTATATGAAACTTTGGGGTTGATGAATGGATGAGTTTTGGTACAGAGTATTCTTTCTCTGCAATGATATTAGTTTTTCAAGCCCAATATATTATTTTACATGATCATATGCATCTTCCTTGCAGTACAAAGATTACTGGACTCCTACAATCTCAGGGGTTGAGCCAAAGAGTGGCCTGCCAGGTAAAAAAATTCTTCTTATATTCTCTTATGAGGGGTAACAGCCCCCTTGCTTCTCCTAGTGCCAGAACACCCAGGGAAGCAAGGGGGTTGTCATCCCTCAACATTTTTAGACTTGAAGATTTGTGACAAAGTTGCATAAATGGTGGTTTATAGGGAAGCAATAATTCATAACAATCAAGAGATTTTCACACTATCCCACATATTTGTTGAAGTCTCTCCACCACTGTTTATACTCTGAAAAAAGACTGATTTTTCTGAGTGAATCACAAATAGCATGTTTTTAGTTATTGAAGATAGGACAAGGGCTAGATAGAATACACTTTCTTGGAAACATTAAGTTTTATCAGTTTGGTCTGTTAGGTGGTGTCCATTTTGCCAACTAGTTTTGCACTACCTTGGAATCAATTATGGCTGAATACTCACTCATTGCCCAGCAGTTATTGTAGACATGGTACTAGCACTACATAGATAAAAAATGAAGAAAAGTGATGTCAAGTTGTATTATGTAGGTTACCCTTTTGATTAGTTTTCCCACACTTTGTTACATGTGTTCCTTGATAGGTAGATAAATAAGCCTTGCAAGAATATATGTTATTTATGAATATTTTACCCTCCATCATGAGTTTAACAAAAAAAACTAGTCACTCTGTCATGTTTCAGAGCAAGTACCCTCTCTTTCATGCACTTCTCCTACCTACAAATGTTACAGGACCCAGCCTTTTTCCCACCAGATATTATGCCTTTTATGAAACTTTTTATGCTTTTTCTGAATTTCAGGTAGCACTGTTAAGATCTGTGGATTGATTCAGACAATTCAGATCAGCCGCTTGTCTAAGGATTATGATTATCACAAGAGAGAGATCAGCAAGTATGTCCATGATAGCTCAATCAATCTAAAGCCAATGCATCATCCAACAATCCATTCAATCCCATTATCATCCTATAATAGATTAATAATGGATGGAATTGCTATGCAGTTAATCCATCACCCATAAATTTGTTCACAAGTCACATACAATATTTTGAATCCAAAGTTTTGTATTTGTTTAGGTCCTTTGTTGGCAATGAGATCTGTGAGCCATTCAACATTGCAACAAATGAGCTGTAAGTTACTCTGTTTTATTTAAATGATGACTTACTACACTTCTTTATAAGAAACAAACTCTCTGGCTTCAGCCTGAATGTTTCTTAATGTTTCATCAAATCCAACCTTAAATGTTTTTTAAATGTTACTTTAATTTAAAGACTTCCAATGACAATAACAGCCCAGACTAAGCAATTGTGATGCAAGAAAAAGGATGCTCAGGTCTTATGAGGCATGTGATGGCTGTCATTCTATTTTCTTGCTAGTTTGATAAAAAATTTACCAGTAGAAACAGTTTTTGCAAGATATTATTTGAAACTGAGCCTGCCTACATTTCTTAAATGTTTCTTAATTTTTGCCAAATTTCCACCTCATGTTTCTTATAGACATGTTTCTTATAAAAAAACATCTATGAACTGCTTTATTTTACTTCTGGCTTTTTATGAGTTGAAATTGCTGTGTTTAGTTTTGGAAAGCAACTTTTTTATGGAAGTATGTTTCTGGCAACCATCTTTTCATGCCACACATAGGGTTGCTTCTTGCTGAAGAAGAGAGCTAGTCAGTATTGAAGCTGTATACTAGATTTTTGTTTATCATCATTTGCTCAGCCAGATGAAAGAAAACAGAAAAAGAGGGATCTATCATAGCAGAACAGACTGAGAAATGTTGCATTCATTTCAAGAATGCTTTGAAAAAAAATTCTAGGGCTTCAATTTTTTATAGTCACCACTGACATAGTTTATGAGATATTTTTTCCTGTACACTTTTATTATTTCTGACATGGCTTCTTTTAATAGCAGCTTTGATCTAGTTCAGGGGTCTACAGTTTCAGCTAGAGGGCTGCCTCAACTATAAAACTGGTACACATTCAAGTTCCAAATAACAAAGAATGAAAATATAGATGTTCTTTTTCATCACCCATTTTTTCTGTAGACACAATGGTCTCCCCAGGTCAGATGAAAAGGCTGTATGGGCCACATCCATCCTGTGAGCCTTACTTTGGAGATTCCTGAT
This sequence comes from Cassiopea xamachana, assembly GCA_900291935.2. Taxonomy (NCBI): domain Eukaryota; kingdom Metazoa; phylum Cnidaria; class Scyphozoa; order Rhizostomeae; family Cassiopeidae; genus Cassiopea; species Cassiopea xamachana. The sequence goes on from OLMO02000286.1 coordinate 2,301,900, forward strand.
TTAGCTGATTGACTTGCACTGTTGAAATATTGTAATATTATTTCTTTCATTTTTCTCACATCCAAGTATTGGTGCTGAAATGTCATGTGATGGTGTAAGGTGCAATGGATGCTACGAGTGCCAACCAGCTACAAAAACTGTTGGTAAATCATTTAGTGCCATCCCTCAATTTATAATATTTTAGAAGCACCATGTGTTACTACTTAATGTGGTATGATGTTCATTGCTTGTTTTGTTCTATTAAAGCCTAACCTATGATATAATATCATATATCATGTTTTATATCCTGTCCTATGGTATATTTATATCACATTATTTCATTTTATATATCATCAATTAAATGAGTTTTTTATATTGTGAGATTATAATTGCATCATAGGATCATGGAATGCTTCATTCATTGTATCAGACAATGGTCGTTCAAAGAGAGTAGAGGGATCATATTTGGTGGATGGAAACGATGAAGCATATACATTTCAGACATATGCTGGTAAGGTGTGGTTATTGGATGGCAGCTAGAAATCCAAATTGTTAATATTTTGTTGCATAGAATGAAATAGAAAGGCTTGAGAATGTTAGTGCCTTTTAAGAAACTTTTAAAAAGTGGAAATTGTAGCATTGAGAAAGTACAGATAGACAAGGAGAGAGTTATAGGGCAGATACAAATTCAATTGAAAATTATTTTCATTTGATTTCGTTAGATGTGTCAACCATCAGCCCAAATTCAGGAAGCAAAATGGGAGGCCAGACCATTACAATAACAGGAAGGTTCTTTACAAATACAATTGCACACATCAATGTCACTGTTGCAGGTATGATCAAGCTAGTGCTTCTCAATTAATTTATGCAAAGCCCCCCTTATAAAAAGAGAAAGCATTTCATGCCCCCAACTCACTAAAAATAGGATCATAGTCTATAAAAATTGTATGGGTATACCTCTTCCCCATGGTCATATCCACCCCAAAGCATCAAATCGCATCCCCAAAAGGGGCACACCTCACTAGTTGAGAAACACTGGATTAAGCCAATGCTCTTGTTTTGGGAGGTTTGTTTTGGTGTACATTTTGAGAATTTGATTGTATTGTATGATTTTCTTTCACATTTCTCCTTGGAAAATAGGTCTTTTTTTTGCTGTCAATTTCATTGTTGCTATCTTTCATGTCAAATAGAACCCCTGCTCCCTTTCCATCACCCCCTGGCTTTTACACCTTCCAATATCTATAGCCCTCCCTCCATTGTATACATTTAGACTACATACTGGCCAATCATTTTGCTTACAGGTGTGCCTTGCAAAATAATATCAGCTTCAAAAACGGAAATAAAATGTAAAACAGGCAAGGCTCCTCCACCACCAGCAGATCCATCAGATCCATATCCAGGTAAGATTAAATACAATACGTCAGAGCTACTTAGTGTTATGTGCTCATCCCATAGCTGATGATTGGACAGTTCAGTATATTTAGCAACAACGTTTCAAAGGTTAAGACAGAAGATCCCTTATTTATCTATCCTCCACTTTTTATTACATTGTTACTAATTTATAATATATTTTTGGCTTAATTGCTAATTTATTGCCAATTTATTGCATATTTATTGCTAATTTATTGCATATTTATTTTTTATGTGGAATACTTTTTACTACACTACTACTCACTTCAAAGAGATAATAATTTTTGAACTTATGTCCTAGTGCAGATATATGTGTATTTATTAAATAGGCAAACATAAAAGTTGTATTTTATTTGTGCAGGTATTGAGGATCAAAATACAGTTTTACTTCCATGTGAATAGGACTCAAAACATTATTTCCTATCAACAGTTAGCTCCTGAAGCATTATAGTTCATCTTGTTGGACACAAAAGCTTAGCCTTTTGCTTGCCTTTCTAGGTGCTCGTGGATTTATCATGGAAATCTGGAACGGATCAAGAGCCCAAAGTTTCTCTGACTTCTCAAAATTTAACAAGTCATCTCCACTGTACAGTCGACATGTTTTGCGTGATACTATTTCGTTTTTTGATACGAAATGGCCAAAAATGGAGTTCAGTCATGGGAAATTAACAGGATTTTTTGTACCCCCACACACTGGGATGTATACATTTTTGATCAAAAATGACGATGTTGGACGACTGTACATGAGTGAATCAAAGTCTGCTTCCAATAAGGTGTGTCTTTTGTTTCGTGTTCAGAATAAGTTGTAAATGCTTAAGAGATTCATTTCATAAGAAAAATACAGCGAATTAGTAGTCAACAACTTTCTTGATATTCAACTAATTGACTAACTATGAGTAAAGTAAAGGTAATCCCGTATACTTTCGTACGTAGGGGAGTGCCCGTTAGAGAGGACACTTATCCTGAGCCATCGGCATGTGAGGTAGGGTGGCCAGTTCCTTTCCTCCCAGTAGCCTTTATCTCCCTCGCCGCCTTCATCTCCCAACTATGAGTATGTTTTAATTTAAGTATTTAAACAGCCCTTCTTCAAATTGGTTTTTCAACAGTATCCATTGCTAATAAATTAAGGCTAATTATTTTCAGCATCTCTTATTCATGAAATTCATGATTCTGATAGCAACTTTGTAATCGTTATTTTACAGAGCATCATAGCTTCAACACCAAGCTATTCTAAGAACAGCTATTTCAGGTATTCTAGTCAAAAATCTACCAAGAGGAAACTGATGAAGGGTCAGGCTTATTATTTTGAATCGGATTTCTTTGACTATGGTGGGGGCTACCACGCAGAAATGGCTGTATTGGTGGACAAAACGAAGAGGACATCAGGACAAGTCAAGGGTGGATATGATGAAAAGCAAAGAATTCAAATCAGCTCTGTTTATTTGAAAGAGAAACAGGTAATAAGCAGAAATAAAGTTCGCTTTTGAGGTTGCTTTTTAAACATTTATATCAATACCATCTTACGTTCCAAAATTTCTCAAGCCAATTAGATTAGAGATCAGACGCAAAAAGACGACAATAATTTTTAGTTTGCAAAACATGTTTCGGATATTGCTTTATCCATCTTCAGTTGCTATAATACTAAATTGTTAAATAGAACACACTAATAAACGTTGCAAAATCAATAGAAGGTGTAACGAAAAATAATTCGAATAATGAAGAGAACGAAAATCGTTGAAAGGGCTAGAATGTTAAGGCCAAATTTTAGTGCTGGACCTGTTTGTTTAAATTGGGCCCCTCCCACAATATATTCAAAGCCTCTTAAACTTTAAGCTGTTGGTACGTTTTAGCCGAGTCGATAACTTACGTTACACCGTGCTACCTTTTGTGCAATGATTTCATCTGTATGTTATAAGTCTGATTGATTGATTGATTGGCTGGTTGAATAATTGGTAATCAATTTTTATCATTTGTACATATAGTGGGTGATAAGCTGGGTTCAACATCTAAACGCTGGACAATACGTACTCCTTTGAATTGAATAGTGTGCTGACTTAGTGATGAACTGATGTCATGGGTGATTTCTTTATTGATGTACCATGTGATTTAATGATTGACTGATTGGTTGGTCGATTAAAGAGAACTGATTTCCCTCATTCTTCTATGTACCAGTTTGTAGGTTGAAGGTTGCATGGCAGACCGATTTTTTTTTAGTTGATGATCATAAAATACTATGTTTTAAGTGTTAAGGTATTCTCATCACATTTGTGCTCATTAAATGCTTCTAGGTTCTGAATGTCTCATCTTCAAGTGTGATCTTGTTTAAACTATCATATGGAGGTCGGGTTTCAAGCCCAATTTCATCAAATGCTAATGCATCTGCTTTGAAACAAGAATTGACAAAAATGTTTTCATGGGAGTGTATTTATTCCCAACCTACAAGTAAGAGATAATTGTTTCATTGAACTAAACTGCTTTACTGATATGCACTTCCTATCATCTGATTGTACATGTAGCATCATTACAGATGACAAGAATGATTAATTATCACGATTAAGCATCTCTATCAGTCTATTCAATATCGATTGCATAGCTCTGTTTATAATTGAGTTTGTTTCATGATTGATTGATTTGAGTTCTGTTTATGATTGATTCTCAAAGATGATCAGAATGCTTCATGATCATGATTAAACATCTACATCAGTTTTCCCATAACTCTGTTTATGATTTAGTCTATTATGATTAATTGATTTGAGTTCTGTGTATAATTGATTCTCAAGGTAAGTCGATTCGATTGATTAATGATTGTGATTAGATATTACCTTCAACTCAAAATCAACATTGATTTCATTGTTCTGTTTATGATTGATTCGGCATCTGGTTTGTGATTTGCTAAAATAAAGAATGATCTGAATGATTGATGAGTGATTTCTTTATTATTTTAGAAAATGGTCATTACTTCCAGAGTTTTGAAGGAGTGAAAGAGAATGAAGAGTATGGTACTAGAAAATCATCAGTGAGATCATTGTGCGGAAGGCAATCATTAAATATCGATGGCTCATGGGTCTATTTGTATAAAGCTGATCTTTCAAAGAAGAATGGCAAGCTCCAAAAATTGTTTACTTTGAGGACTTACAATAAAGTAAGAGTTATGATTTTGATTATTAAATTACAGTATATTACATTATCTTATACTATGATATATTACATTACATTCTATCATATTATATTACATTATATTATATCATATTATATCATATTATATTACATTATATTATATCATGTTATATTACGTTATATCAATATATTATATTATACTATATTACATTGTGGTATATTATATTATATTACATTGTGTTATGTTATATTATGTTATATTATATTATGTTATATTATATCATATTGTATTACATTGTATCATATGATACTATGTTGTTTTATATTTTATTATCTTATATCATATTGTATTTTCTTTTATTATGGTATATTGTACTATATTATATAGTATTACTCTATCTTCTATTCCTTTGGATTATATTACATTATTGTAATTATACTATAATATATAATATTATGTTTTATTTTGTTATGTATTGTACTATATTATACAATTTTGCAACTTCAATCATTGTATTAGAAATTGTTTTTATTCTACAATTTTGAATTACATTATATTATTTTACAGTTGTTTTTTTGCATAATGATGTGTAATATTAGAAAGTATTAAAGATACATAGATAAAGCTGCAAAAGATTTCAATGTAGGCTCAACACATTGAAAAGTAGGCCTTTATTTAGTGTCTCGGTTCTATTCAGAGCCGCCGAAAGAAGGGAGGCATATTGCTTCAGGGCCTCAAAGTCATATTGCTCCAGGGTGACCAATGCCCAATGCTTCAAGGTTGGGGGAACGTCATGAAGTAAAACAAGCAGATGCGTTAATTTCCAGACTCTTAAATTTTTCTGTTCACTTCGCTCGCTCTTCTTTCACTTTTGTCCTGCGGCCTTTGAAGTCTTTCGGCGGCTCTTTTTCTATTTACTGGTATTGAACTGAAAATCTTTGATTCATAATTCAGAGAAGAGAGGCACTGCAGATATAGTAAGTGCTGAATTTTGACAAATTAGGTATCGATTTTATAGATGGAGCAAACGGGATATTGCAAATGAAAGTTCTGACCGTCATAAATTATTTTCATTCCATCATTTAGCTTTGTTATTCCATTGTTTAGCTTTGTCATTCCATTGTCTAGCTTTGTCATTCTATTGTTTAGCTTTGCTTTGGATACATGGGAGCAGTTTCTAGTAATATTAAACTGCGGTTCAAATATCAAGACCAAGAGAGTAAAACCCAAACTGCTAGTAGGTCTTATTCATTTGCACGATCAAGTAAATTGCAAAAGTGGAATTACATTTGTTTGGACATGTACAAATTTGTATCTGAAGATTCATGGGTAAAGTCAAGAGTTTCATCGAAACCCAATTTTAAGTTAGATTATATAGCTGTTTACCGAGATGGGTCTGGCAGTGAAGACGCTCTTGTTGATGATGTCTGGATTGGAAGTACAGATTTAAGTGGTAGGCTGTTTATGTTTGTTGAAATAAAAGATTATCTCTTTTGTTTAGAAAATGTCCTCTTTCCGATTTGTTTCGAGTATTCATGTTATTTCTAAATGATATTAGTTCTAGATACCGTGTCCTTATTTTCAATTTTAGCTAGCAATTTTTTGATGGGCTTTTGAAATATATCCTTAGGCCACATATATGTCATGGTTATTTGTGTTGGAATGGAATGAAAATATATGTGTATATTTTGATGCGTTTGAGTGATTTTTTGATGATTTGGTATCATAACGCTAAATTGAAAAAGCTCCTTCATCTACATTCAGTGACACCATCAATCNCCCTGCTGCGCAGCCAAATGGTGCTTTAATTGAAGAGTTTGATGTCACACAACAAAGCAGTGGATCATGGGAAATAACGATGAAACCTACCAATTGCCGAACAGATATAGGCCTCATTGAAGTGAACGGGACAGCTCCTGTTAACGATACAGCCACGATGAAAGTATACACCCCCACGTCATCGGCTACGATTTCCATTGAACAACTGCAAGCAGCAAGTCGCCCAGTTGGAGGGACATTGAAATTATCATATGATAACATTGTTGTTGAAGGTACTTATGCATTATGACCTTTGACATTTTTGTGACCTTTGACATCTCTGTGGCCTTTGACATTTTTGTGACCTTTGACATTTTTGTGACCTTTGACATTTTATGACTAATGTACTATATATTTAATTTTCTATTTTAATGAAGCCTTTCTTTTTAAAACTAAAACCTTTTCATAAACCTTCCACAACAACAATACTTTTGATAGACGCCGGCTTTTGATGTCTGAGTTCATTCTTTATAATGTTTTTTCCATGCTATGCGAGTACCATATTTCTGCACCTATAAGCCCAGGGCTTATTTGTGTTCGTGAGGCGTTTTGGTGGGCCTATCTATGG
>OLMO02000286.1:2311998-2326830 GCA_900291935.2 Cassiopea xamachana
AAGAAAACTATCATGGCTGTTAGAATATGTCATTTTTTCGTACATTTCTTAGTAGCATTACTTACAAAGTATGAATTTCTATAACTTTAGTAATCTTCAATCTATTCTCTTTTGTATTTCTTGCTCACACAGTAATTCTCCTGGTTCCGTCACAGGTAATGCATTTTTCATGGAGAATGGAATCGAGACTGGTAACGTTATGCGGTATAACCTTGGTATATTCGTAAAACCATCGAGCTCAACTTTAAATGTTGACATCACTCCTGGTATATATTGGATTACAAATGCGAACAACACTGTCAGTCACAATGCTGCTGCTGGTGGAACACATTTCGGGTANATTGGTATCAAATGTTCGACCATCCAGATGGACCAAGTTTCACAACGTCAATTTGTCCAAGGTAAGCTTTCAGCATAAATGTCCTATTTCAATATTTGCAGCCTCATTGGAAACAGAATTAGGTGCACACCATATACACCATATACAGGGAATCTCCATACACAGGGAATCTCCCCATGCAGGGAATCTCCATATGCAGGAAAGTTCTCCTAACATTCCTCTTAGAATTAAAATTCTTTTGTCAATTTTCCCAAGGTAAGATTTCAGCATAAATGTCCTATTTCAATATTCAGTGATGTGCCAAGACGCCTTCTGTTGGGGGGGGGGCGTTCTGACCAATTGACCAACTATTGTTACTAAATTGTTACTAAAAGAAAAAGGTCACAGAAAATACTGTGGCCAACCCTCTTGCTGCCTGGCTAACTTTTGACCAACTTTCTCGCAAATTTGAAAATATTGGCGGACGCGACGCCCCCATGCTCCCCCATCGGCACATCCCTGTCAATATTTGCAGCCCTATTTGAAACAGAAATAGATGCAAGAATATACTGCTACTTATCATGAATGACGTCATGAAACACTTTTAAGACATTTTCGATCACTGGCGCTCTTGCCAATGTATTGACCAGATCCTGAGTGTTATAGCTCAAATTGTATTTCGTTAGTTTCATGCTTTAGGAAAGTTTAATAGAACCATAATTTTTAACAGACATAAACACCTAAAAATTTAACCTCACAATCTTAAAGTGTTTATTTATGATAAAAAAGTTCTTTTGTTTGTTCTTTCATTTGTTTGTGCATAATTTCGAAAGTTTGCTGGACTTTTGCTTTAACCTATTTTACTTCCAGCTTCTTTGCAACTTTTTGAAGTTCAATATTTAAGTGTTTATATGTGTTAGAAATTATGATTTTATTAAACTTTCCTTAAGTATGAAACTACTGAAATACAAATTTAATAAGTTATTCTGCTTCTGAATTCTTTTGTTTTCATTTCATTTCGTTTCAAATATTTTAGGAGGGTGACCCTTCAGCAGTGCTGGTTTCCAAGGGCCCTCCATAACATATATTACAAATAAACATACCATATCTAAAATCAAATAAAGTGAACTTAGAACGGCCCTAAAAACATTAACTAAAATGGATATTAACATTAAAAAATTACTGCATAAGAAAAAGAAGAATCAAGGTTTACAATGACTATATGCTATATACATTTGTTAAAAGTGGTCAGGGATGATGCCAGCTCTTGCTCAACAGAGAGGCCATTCCAAGTCTTAGCATCTCTGAGAGAGAATCATTTTTAGCCAGTTTTCGAGCTTTTCTTAGTTTTCGATTAAATTCTCCCTTATGTTGTGCCCACATCTCCTCACCTCACCAATTCCTTTTTCTCGCGGTTTCTGTTTTTCTTTCAAAATTTATTGCCTTCTCCTTTTCCATGCCAATTATCCAAACCTTCTAATTTTTTGCACTTTTCTAGAAACGTACCAATGCTTGAATTCAAAAATAATTCGGCTCACTCATGTGGAAGATACGGACTTTGGATCTTCCCGATTTATCACCCCAAAAAGGGAGGGTCATGCAAGGCTACCGAAGCAGAGCCTGCAGTGTTCCATTCACTGTTTGCTTGGAACTGCATGCGTGGTGCTGAGGTTGACGTTGGAGGAGCAGTACAGTTTGTCGATAATGTTGTGCTAGATAACGACCTTGCTGGCATAGAAGTTGATGTAGCAGACTCTGATAACAGTCCTTGGGGAGGCGCAATGGTCAAAGACTCGTTGATTGTCGGTCACTCGGAGCTTGCACGGTACAACAAGATTTTTAACGACCAGCAGAGAGTTTGTACAAGGGCTGGTTTGCAATTACCAGCATCACCAAGATTAACCGTGAGCAATGTTACGTTTGTCAATTTCAATCTGTCGTCAGGCTGTACAGTATTTCGGGCGTGTGGTCTCTGTGGTACCGCCAAAAAGGGCGGTTGGGTGTCAAGATTTGAGAAGCTTAAATTTGTGAATTCACCAAGAATTGCAAACTTTGAGTTGAATCACAGAGCAATTTACGAAGATTTGGATGGTTCATTGACAGGATATGCTGGAGGAACAGCCCTGCCTCACAATCCAACATTACCCCCGCATAAGTGCACCGTGGACAAACGATTCTCAATTGAAGGACTCCCTGGTGCTGTTTGTAGTCCGGGTGTTGCGTTCCGGCGTATTGCATGGAACAATATAAAGCCAAGTTCGCATGATTTAAAGAATGCTATCATTACTAATAAGTACGGCAATACAACAAGCCCATGGTCCAAAAAGTCAACTACCCATATGTTGGGTTGGATGGCTGTCATTCTATTGAACGAGTCAACAACGATTGGATTTGAAATGGGTAATCAAATAACAAACCTAAGCTACACTATGAAGGTTTATGAACTTGAAAAGAACGACCATCTTTACATTTCACATAAATTCTATCAAGAGCCAGATTTCTTCACAACAACAGGTGCAATTATTAATGGGACAGTTGGAATTCCCGATCCAGCAAGTAATGCTCATGGGAGATGGAATTTCAAAACACCTGAGAATAGACTAACAATTTTAGCCAAAGGAAGCCCTAAATCAACTCCTGCGCAGCCGATTCCAATGCCCGTCAACCTCAGGGTATATCGATGTTTCTTTTTAAAATGTATTGTACCAACACCTCCTCCCGCTCCAAAGGGAAGGCCAGAAAATGCAGGTTACTGGAGTAAGCCAGCGGATTGGAAGGGTACTCTGGAAGGCTACGGTGGTTATAATGGTGTCTTACCTAAAGATGGTGATAATGTTATGATTAATTCTGATAAGTGGATGGTGGTGGATGTTCAAACTCCAAAGCTCAATAGATTGTATATATATGGCGCATTGGAGCTTGAAAATGGTAGGAATCACAACCTCAGTGCAAATATTATATTTATCAGTGGGTTGCATGGGAATTTGATAGTTGGATGGCCTGACAAACCCATGGTTAATAACGTCATTATTCGCCTCCTTGGGAACCATGCCACTAAAGATATGCCGTTGAACAATGGGCCCAATGTTGGTGCCAAAGCTTTGGCTGTTTTTGCACGAATGCAGATGTTTGGCAAAGAGAGATCCGTGTATTGGACTGCACTGGCAAAAACAGTGAATGTTGGTGAAAATACACTGGTTGTTGAAAAAGCACCGGACTGGGTTGCTGGTGACGAAATTGTGGTATCTACTTCAACATATGAACCAAGACAGGCCGAGAAATTCATCATTGAACGTATAAATGGTAGCGAAATAACAGTAAAAGGAACATTTAAATTCAAACATCTTGGAGGTAGATATCTCATTGGGAATCATATGTTAAGAATGGCAGCAAAAGTTGGATTACTCACACGTAATATTGTCGTCAAGGGTGCAGATGACCCGTCTGGATCTCTGGGCGAACAGTCATTCGGTTGTCGCGTCCTTGTCGGGTCGTATGTGGATGCTGGTATACGTTATCGTGGTAAGGCGATGATTTCAAATGTCCAGTTTGAGAACTGCGGTCAGTATGGATGGAATGAGGATTATGATCCGAGGTAAATATGAATGTTTTGCTTTCACTATGACATATATTTTATGCTTTTGTCTTCGTGCGCAGACTCTGTCGTTTGATATTGTCTTCCTAATATAATATAATATAATATAATATAATATAATATAATATAATATAATATAATATAATATAATATTATATTATAATATAATATAATATTATAATATAATATTATAATATAATATAATATAATATAATATAATATAATATAATATAATATAATATAATATAATATAATATAATATAATATAATATAATATATTTCAGTCATTGTTGTGTTTATAAGATTCTAATTTTGGTACCTATGATTTGATTTCTAGGTATGCCTTGGCATTTCTCAATCTTGACAGAATCCAGGGTAACGAGTCATTCGTTCGAGGAAGTTCCTTCAATGATGGATACAACTCTGGCATTGGAGTTTTCGGAACTCATGATCTACTGATCGAAGACAATGTTCTATACCACGTGGTTGATGCTGGCATACGAGATCATGGATCTGGAACGAGGATTTTAAGAAACTTGATCGTGCTATTGATAGCTCCTCATACTTACAAAGGATTGATACCTCCATTGGATTTATTTTGGCCTGGTGGAATCGAGGTGATTAAAGCGAAGAACACAACAATGATTGGGAATGCTGTCGCTGGGAGCGAAAGAGTTGGATTCCTCATCCCAGGAGAGAATTGCACAGTTGTGAACAATGGAAGAAATTGGAAAGACAATGAGGCCCACTCATGTTTACATGGGATTCACATTGACAAAGAAAACAATTTTGGTGCTTGTGCGCTTGTATCGAACTTTTACTCATGGAAGAACTGGGATTATGGAATTTTTTCTTTTGCAAGCTGCAGTGTTATCGTATCCAACTGCACATTTGCAGACAGTGGTAATGACTTGTTTATCCACGTTGGAACGCCACGTGCCCTAACGCATATACGAAAGGACAAATTTGTTAAAGTAAGAGACAGTCTTATCATTGGAGTGAGCCCTTCATTTGACTGCATAGCTGACAGTGTTAGGCCAATGCCTGCTACAATTATAGGTTCCAGGGCCCCCAGGAGCAGCGGAGGTAAGTCTTCAATTAAGCTCATTCATTTGAATTGATTTTTCTAGTTTTATTTCCTCGTTTCCCAGGGCCTGCGTTAACATATAAACTAGAGACAGTTGCCTACCCATTTATCACGGTTTCTTCTCCAGTTACAATATTTTGTTATGTTTTTCACCCCCCTCCCCCACCCAGTAGATGGTCCCTTCTTCCTCTTTGGTGTTATCATAGGCACATCAATGACTTCATCTACAATTTTGTATCTAGAGCAAGTAGTTTCTATGACAACACTCATTTTCTACTGAGAAGCATGTTCGTAGAAGATGAACGTATTAATACAAGGTGAAGGTGATGTGTCTCCTAGTTGTAGTGGATGACAAAGTTAACCCGAGGGAAATAAGGGAACTATATGTCTCCATCGGGGATTGATAGCCTGGATTTGTCTAGATTCCATACTGCTCCATCTGGATAGATGTTTACTGTGCTTGCTTTCCCACAATCTACGGGTGAACTTACTGACATACTGTGTAAATGTTTATGTTCAAACCTTCTGAAAATACATTCCTTTTATCAAGGAACTTTACCCCTTGTTAGGCCCATGCCTGCAACTCTAATTGGTGACAGGGCCCCCAGAACTAATAAAGATATGCTTGCATTAGCATTTCACGGAATGTTTCATGTCTTTATTTTTGAGAAAGTTGTCGAAACTGGTGTAAAATTGAATATTACTGAATAAAATAAAATTATGTGCGTGTTTGCCAGTGGCATGCCGAAGGACCTTTGACTGGGGACCAGTGTCACCTTTGACACTTGTCACCTTTGACCAGTGTCACCTTTGACCTTTAAGTTATAGCAAATAGAATTTATTAACAGGGTACCAAATTTCTCAGAATTATTGACAAGCGATGATACAGAGCAGCCGTGGCCTAGCGGTAATGCACTCGACTCAGACCAACATGGTCCTTGGTTCGAGGCCCACCGCAGGCCATTGGTGACATCAGGAAGGGCACCCGGCCCTAAATGCTCGTGCCAGAACTAAAGTCCTCTCAGAGGCACCCTCCACGCCCCAAGGAGCTGGGGGAAACGGAAGTAGAATCGAGGGAAAAAACCAACAAGCGATGATCCGAAAGCCAGCTTTTACCCACTAGCCAAAGAACTAGATACTATTTCACCAAAAAGTGAGGGTGTGACAACCCTACACCCACTACTTCGAGACGCCCCTGGTGTGTCTGTGAGTCCGCTTCCTATTCTCTATGTTCATATTTATCATATTTTTCAGTAGCTGATAGAAGTATTCAATAGCAGAGATAATCACACGCTTGTGTCTTCTTTCTAGGTGGAATGGTTGGGGCAATTATATCTTCCTTCATTTCCATTGTCACGCCGGGTCCTCTGAAGCCATGGAATTTGGCAAAAGACTATCCAGCTATTGGCGGCGGAACAACTTATAACAGGACAACGTTTGCTAATTTTGTTAAAGCTTGTGGAAAAAAGACAGTCTTATTCTCGACGAATTTGTTGAGTGGTGACATTGCCCATCCAACTGACCTCCAGAATATCAAACTGATTAATGTTGCGGAGAGTATGAAAGTTTTGATACAAACTCCGACAACAAGGTGGATCAACCCTGCCGATTGTGTTGATATGGACTGCGATGCATTGAGGAAAATTGTAATCAAAGATATTGATGGCTCATTCTTTGGGAAAGCTAGTAGCAGCTTAATTTCTCGCTCTGAATATCAATGGGATGGTGATCGTCGATATGGTTTGGGTAAGTTTCGTTGAATAACCCATATATGAGTGTCATTACAGCCAATTTTCTTTTCCTTCTACAGTTAAAGATGAGGATATCATCATGGAGTTTATTGATCCAAACTTGCTTACACAAGGACTTTGAAAGATGTTGAGGGCGTTCTCGTAGTGTCATATCTTAGCATTGAAAATACACGTTTTTTTAAAAAGAAAAAAGTTTATAAGAAAATGAGGCTCAAGTCGTCAAAATCTTAAGAAAATCGTTAAAAAATCACGAGGCTCAATTTCCAAAATATAGTGTTTTTATAGGCCAAAAATCGGTATTTCGTCGTTATTGCACTCAAAATGTTAAAGATAGAATTCAAATTCAAGTATACAGTATTAATAACGAAAGCGTAAGCCACTCTGGCCAGTTTATTTTCAGTAAAAGCTAAGAAAAATTTAAGAAAATCTCAGGCTCAATCTCGGGAAAAGTTAAGAAAATTGAGGCTCAGGCAAAATAATGATTTTCTTATAAAAAAAACGTGTATGCAAGATTTTGTTTTGAAGGATAGCAGTAGTTAGAATCTACCTTCACCATCTTTCTCTGATATTTGGCATTTGTTTTTAAATTTTTCTACCAATTATTTCGTCAAAAAATTGTCATAACTTGTACTTTTGTTCGATGCTTTATATGCTGATGAAGAAAATAGACTAAGAGTTAGATAAATGAAGATATGAAGGATTGAAGTTTGCTTTAAACCTTGGAAAGCATCAAAAATATGTATTTTGATGCTTTGCATCTGATTTTCGTATAGTCAGTACAGTACATCCTCGTTTACCCGAACTTCCCTTACCGAACCTCGTTTACCCAAACTTCATTTATCGGAACCTCGTTTATCCGAACCTCGTTTGTCGGAACGCCCCATTGCTGTCACCGAAATTTTCAAATTCATTTGTCTGACATGGCTTCGTTACCAAGGTGAAGCAACCAGTACTAGTAACGCGATGTTCCTTAGTCTCTGTTAACTTGCTGCAGAAAAGCGAGCTGACAATTTGAAGCAACTCACTGTCCATGCTTTTTTCAAATAGTTTTTTGAATCATACTCAAACTTTGTAAATCAGTCCTAAAAGGCGATAAGATAATTTTTTTCTTGTCTGTTTTTCAAACATATTCCACATTATTTGGCATATTTTGTCAAACGTGAATGTTAAAGAATCATTTTGGCGACTCAAATTTCCATCCTCGCTTACCGGATAAACGAGAATACACTGTACAATTTAAAAATATAGTTGATAAATTAATCAGCAATTTAGAACCATGTAGAAGTGTAATAACCATTTGAAAGTTACTAACTATTTAGAAAATTTGAAACATTGAATAAATTTTACCTTTGTACATCTTTTCCAGTTATGTTATCTGATTGTTCTAACCTCAAATATTCCCTCATCAGGTAACTTCAGAATACCAAAGACAATGCTGTCAAATCTGGATGGCACCAGAATCGCAGCTGATAGTAAATATCCCCATAAAGGAATTGTCCGAGGAACTAGAGACAAGAGTTTCTGCACCTTCAGAAAGGATTTTGGAGCCTATTACTGCACAAGCCTGGATTACTTTTTCCTTGTCATTGAAACCATGGACGACGACACTGAGACATTACGCCGATCGCCAGTTGGGGTGGCAGCAAATGGATACATTGATCTAATAAATGGACCCATGGACCACGGTTGTTGTTTTGGATACACGTGCCAAGAAAGGATATCAACATTTTATAGTGTCGTTGCTTCACAGTTGACTTATGAATTACACTTTACAAGTCTATCACCTTATACACTAAGATTACATCTACTGAATAGTGAAATGAAGGACGCTGTTATTGTCAAAATATTCTACTCAAATCCCCAACGCCTTGATATATACTACAAAGGTGGGTTCTACTAACTTAATTCTAACTAAAGGTTTTCTAAGCTGTGATATTCTCTGTTAAACATAGAGATCGCACGCGTGGGATCTCTAGCGAACGATCCAGTATTACCTTCGTGCACTTTAAGCAATGATAGCTTACCACTTTGAAGCTATCTATCTTTCCTTGCGATGTCGATAACTCTTGATCTGCGCAAGATATGAAATTTACTCCTTCTGGAAATGTGAATTGAAACCTGAACATGCTTGCAAAATATTTTTCAATTATTCGAAACTGTGTGTTATCAGTCTTTTTGCAAAGAAAGTACACTTTTTACCACCAAAACACGCTTCTCGATACTTTTCGAACGATTTCTCGCAACATTGTTGGCAGGAATCTTTCAATGGTGATTCCTTTGTTAGCCAATCAAGATTTGACGCCTATGCTGACGCCCCTACGTTTTAGAAAATCTGCAGGTAGCTTGATCTTTTGTAGGTAATGTATCATTTTTGTCTGTTAATATGAAGCAAGTGACATTTTTCTAGGTAGTTTTTATTTTAACTATTTATTTACAATTTCATTAACGTTGGCAAACTAATACAAATTTAGCTATTTAGCTAACTAATGCCATCAGAATAAAAAAAACAAATTATTATTATGCTTTCTTTAGGAGAAAAAGAATAAAACTATAAAAAACCCTATTCCATTAACAAAAACGTTGCACAACCTGCAGATGCAAGTACTTCCTCTCCATGATTTTATTTTCTGTTTGAAATTAGTTAGTGTGTCAAAGTCCTTAATTTCCTCCAGTAATGAGGCCCATAAATGGCGACCTATATATTGAATATTTTCAATTTCATATTTTGCTGTTTCGACATTCGGCAATTGCAAATGATGTTTACTTCTCAAATTGTATTGGACATCTCTCTTAGGGTAACGAAAGCTATACAGTAAGAATGTACTTTGTTAAAGCCTTAGCTTTTCGTTAAATGCCACAATTGGACCTTCCCCTAGTACAGTATCCTTAACACGCCTCTGTTTATATTACCCACAAAGTAACCAGCAGGAACTACTTTGTAGATATGGTATCTTAGGATTATAACGTTATGAAAATTTTGCTTTATACGTTTAGGTGTATACATTCTGCCTACCAATGGAAGATACCAAGGTGCAGAGTTTGAGCTGCTTCCCAAAGATCCCACAAAACCGGCTGACCAGTTTGTTCCTACATTAGATGGAAACCCTGGCTTGAGCTATTTTGATACGTCCGAGAAAACTTTATACTTGGTTGTTAAAGGTCCGGAATTTATTGAAATCAGGACAACAAGTGTTATTCAGGTATAAAGTTTTGGCTTTTTGTATCTTTTTTCTTTTTATTGGTTTATAGCAGCGTTTCTCTGTTTAATTGTACAACAAACTATGACATAAGTCTTTAGCTTCAAAATGAAATGTAATGCTAGGTTCACACTATAGATTTTTGTCTATAGATTCAAAAAGTCATCGACAAAAAGGAAGAAGTCGGGTAGACACTTGTCTACAGAAACGAATGTTGGAAAACTATTTGCGCGCTGTACCTGATGTAGTAAACATGGAAAAAGAGATGCTTGACACTTTTATCTACTCTTAAATATTGAAAAATAAGGAAACAGACCAACGAAAATTAAGTTCTATCGATCTATCGACAAAAATCTACGAGAAGTAGAACATGTTCTACTTCACCGACAAGTGAGTCATTAACTTTCTTCGAACGCGGCGTCTTTGTTTGCACTTGCCGACATTCTTCGTTTTGTCGATGACTTTCCGAACCTATAGACGAAAATCTACAGTGTGAACCGAGTTTAAGCTTGCGCACAAGCAAATCAATGTGCACATGCTGTTGAGGACTGGCGCAGAAAGACATTTTTCAGCGTTTGCTGTTAAGTTGAAATTCCGATTTCGCCATATCGATAGATCACGGCTTTCATCACTGCTACATAACCATACACGTTTTTTTATAAGAAGCTGTTTTATGAGAAACGAGTACTAGGCCGATCAAAAAATTAAGAAACTCTAGTACTTTGTTTAAGAACTATTTTCTCTTTCCATAGGGGGACCCTGCAAAAACTAATTGGGAAGCACTGGCTTATAGTCTTGGTTCTGTCTACAGCTGCATTTCGATCATTGAATTTATCTTCACAAGAGCATCAAAAATGCTTTTTTTGTTATAGAACTAGGCTAGCATTGCTGGCCGACAGAATTCCACACACATGATATTTTGAATTAGATAGAAGAGTATTTTAGTGTATAGAAAACTTACCTGCATTGTCATCTAAAATCTGTGGAGTATTGATGGAATAGATTTTACTTTTTGGCTGATAAATTTTGCTCAAGTTACCTGTATTGATTCATATTAAAGTTTTGTAGTATATTGAGTAATAAAAGTCTACATCAGTCCATGCTCTGAGACATGTGCGATCGCACATTCAAAATCCCCCGCACAAGCAAAAAATGGCCCGTGCCAACATCATTATTAACCGTGCAATTGCACATGCCAAATAGGAACTATGTTGTCGCAACTGCAACACTAGTGACTGTTACTTTTTGCTTTCATAACTCTGTTCTATCCTGTTTTTATCCTAAATGAATTATTTGACATGCTTTAGCAACAAGAAACTCTCTTTTGCGGATACACAAATTTTGTATCACATGTGGAAATCCAAATAAGTAAGCGCAATCACTCGTGCAAACGAGGGTGCACGTGCGAATTGACGCTCGTACACCAATTTCTTCCGGGCATGGACTGATACATCTGTTAGGGGTTGTATGCATGCATGGTCTTGAATAGTCATATTGTTTTACAATCGCTTAAACCCAAAACTGCTTACCTACAAGTTGGAATTTTCATCACCGTTTACAATTCTTGTCACTCTAGCTTAAATTGGGTGTGTCCTCGCAAAGTGTCAGTGTTGACGATTTCTTCAAGAAGAATCTTGTCAGGAATTTAGCTGCTCTGTTTGGAATTGATGAATCAAGAATACGAGTAATGGATGTTATTACTGCGGGTGGAGCACGGCGCAAGAGATCCGCCGGCCTAACATATATCGACGTAAGCTATGCACTTGTTTATCATAGACCTGGCTGAAATAAAGTATCATCATCGGTTTACTCTGACTGCAAAACGCTTGTGAAAATTGTTGCTACAATGAAGCAAATCTGAGTGGTATCAAGGAATGGCTATTGAGAGAAAAGAAGAATGCTTGTTTGAGCATATTTAGTTGAGAAATTAGAGTGTGACTAAAATCAGTAGGTTTGCGTTAATGAATTAGTCTCTTGCATATGACTCCAATCGTGCGTGTAGGCCATCGAGCAGTTTATTTGAAACTTCATATGCACCGGAGCAAAACGCTATTCTTAGAATTTTCTATGTAACTTCTGTGAACTGATTTCAGGTGCAAGTTGGCGATCCACCACTCAATTCAACACCAAGCTCTAATTCAACCAGTAAGTTAAAGCTTCGATACTTAAATCTTGCATTCTTGATGTTGGTTATCAGTGATGTGCTTATGGGGGGGGGGGTGACGCCCCCATTATTTTAAAAAATGCAAGGAAGTTGGCCAAAGATTGGCCATACTGCAAGAAAAATGGTCACAGTATTTTCCCTGACCTTTTTTCTTTTCAGTAACAGTAGTTGGTCAAATGGTCAAAACGCCCCCCCCCCCCAATGAAAAGTGTCTCGGCACGTCTCAGTTTCATTTTCATTTTTCCTTTCATTTCATTTCACATTTTTAAGGAGGGTGGCCCTTAACTAATAACTGATTTTCAAGGGGCCCTCCATCTACACTATACTTATATGTCTAACAAAAAGCAGTAATAATTACAAAATATGAAACCTAATTACAATATTTAAAAAGTCTAATTACAAATCTTAAAATAACATAATATACAATTTAAAACGGTTGTGATAATTTGTAAATACACTGACGCAGGCTAAATTAGGAACTTAAAGGCTTTAATTGAAGTAGTTTGTTTGGCCTCAGTTGAAAGGCCATTCCAACATTTAGCACCTCTGAATGAAAAACATTTTTGTCCGTTACAAGAGCTTTTTAAAGGCAGCCTCAAATCAGTATTTGTATTTCGAAGACTGCGTGTGGCATTAACGGTGTTTTTAGTAAAGATATCGCAAAGATATTTGGGAGCAATGCTGTTTAAGCATTTAAAGACTGTTAGATTCACTCGTCTATTAATCAACTCTTCAATTCGTTATATGTATATTTCATCTCTTCTTCAATGAATTTCAATTGGTCCAAAGGCCGTAGACTTTCCTCCGTAGAATGGATCTTTGATTTTCTAGAAATAGATTATTCATAAATATCTGTGTTTTTCAGGCAACCACACTGCTTTTGCTAAGCTGGAAGACCTTACAACAAAAGTTGTTCAAAGTACACAGACTGGCTCATTGTCTTCAGCAACAGGACTCAACCTTGATGTAGTTACTGTCACTGAACCTACCCCACCCCCTGTTGATCCAACTGGAGGTGTGCGTGCTACCCTTGATACTGGTAAGTCGTGATTGTTAAATTTCTGATTATGCAGTGGAATGTATTACAAGATATAGCATTATTCCAATTAATACTTTCTCAATTATTGGAGATACTTTAAACCCAATGTAAAGCAGCCAATATTACACTGCATTTTTTGGTGAGGTGTATTGTTGCAGAAACGTTATTAGATAGCAATGATGCTCGTGCGGACATGTTGTTTTATTCTGTCTGCTGTCCCCACGAGGATCAGGAAAAAAGTTCTGCCGCAAGAGAGCAGCCACCTCGTATATGTAAAAACAACAATTCTAAAATTAATTGTGAGTCGGCCATAGGATAACACCTTATTGCAAATCCAGAATGCACCAAAACATATACAGACGACAGTTTTCAGATCATTTGGCAAGCAAGATCGTCTTTTCATTTAAGAGTTTTGGAATCTGTTTACATCAAGACTCAGAACCCAGTCTTGTGTAGACAAAAAGAGTTTGTGTTCTCATTGGGACTCTTCAAGTAAACAATGGTTAATAGGTTCTAATTGGTCACACTTGAGGCCAATTAGACGCATCCTATCACACGTAACCGCATCTGGATATATATTTCGGTTAACCTTTAGGCCTTTATCGGACGTTTTCATACCCTGGTGAGTGTCGGACGAAAAAAGCTTTTTATGTTAAAAGAATGTTGCCGCTTTTTCGTGCTGTGGTAAAGTTCTGTAGTACCAACAGACTATTAACTATTTTCTTGATGTCTTACAGTTCAAATTGTCAACGCCACCAACGACACTTTGAGATATGATCAAAAAAATGCCAACTCTCAAACTACAGTACAACCACTTGATTATTACATTCCAAAGAAGCTTGTCATAATAGCAGAACCATCAAACAGTAATGAAACTGTACCATTCCCTTCACATCCAAAACTCCGTATGTATGATGCCCTAAATAGATGGGTGCAGAATCTTGGCAGAGAAGTAGATCGATGGAAAGTCATAGCGAAAATTGTGGCCGGACCTGGCGATTCAAATGCAAGACTGATGGGCGAATCAACAGTTGAATTTATCAATGGTACAGCTAATTTTACAAATTTAGCTGTCTCACACAAGGGTACTGGATACAAACTGAAGTTTGAAGTCACTTATCCACTCAATCTAAGTTTCGTTGTTGAATCTTCAGCCTTTGAAATCAAGGAGCGTGTTTTGGTTTTTGCGCTTCTGCAGCAACCAACAGAAGCAAACGAAACGGTGCCGTTTGCAGTGCAGCCGAGAATCGAAGTTCGCGATGCTGCCAATGGGGAATTAGTAAATAACACTGGTTGGAAGGGAAGGAAATGGTTGTTCACAGCAACTCTCGTACAAAATGGAAACTCAGGCTCTGGGTTAATGGGAAGCACAAGTGTGGAATTTGAAGGAGCTTACGCGCAGTTTACAAATCTAAGTGTAGATTCCCCTGGCAAAGGATTCCAGCTCACGTTAAATGCCCTTACATCACCAGCATCTATTTATTCAGCAGCATTTACGACTACAGCATTTGACGTAAAAGAACGCGAGTTGTATATAAGGATTTCGCAGCAGCCTGGAGATTGTAATGATACTGTAATTTGTGGTAGTCAGCCCATCTTAGAGATAAGATCAAAATATCCCGATGCATTAGCAGGAAATATTGGATGGAAAGGCAGTAGTTGGTACATTAATGCATCCAT
>OLMO02000286.1:2333199-2349260 GCA_900291935.2 Cassiopea xamachana
CTGACTCATTCAATCACTCACTCTCATTCACGCACTCACTCACGCACTCACTCACTCACGCACTCACTCACGCACTCACGCACTCACTCACGCACTCACTCACGCACTCACTCACTCACTCACTGCATTACTGGTTTACTCACCCATTTGCTGATTGATTAGCTGAATAGCTGACTCACTAAATGACTCACTCGGTCACTCACACCCCTCTGTTATCTTTAGCTACACGTATTTTTTATAAGAAGAAAGTTTATAAGAAAATGAAGCTCAAAGGGCTAAAATCTTAAGAAAATCACAAGGCTCAATTTCCAAACTTTAGGTTTTTGTTTGCCAAAAATCGATGCAGCGTCATTTTTACATTCAGAATGTTAATGATTGGATTCAAATTCGTGTATACAAGAAAAAGAAGGAAAGTGTAACCCATTTTAGTCAGTTTATTTCAGTGAAAGTTAAGAAAATTCAACAAAATTTTCAGGCTCAATTTTGCGAGAAGTTAAGAAAAGGGAGGCTCAGGCAAAGAAAAGGAATTGAATACACGTTTTCTTATATAAAAAACGTGTATTTAGTTCATGCATTTACTACTTCATTTACTCCTTGCTTCAATTACACATTTTTTAACTTTTCTTTATTCATTAAACCTTTACTTTATTCACTCATTTTATCTACTGACAGTTTATAATGCTATAATTGACTGTTCTTAATCGTACAACCATTGTGCTATTCGTATGAATCTTTTAGTTCACAAGAAAGCAGAGCTTGAGATGTCTCCTCTCTATGGATATGAAATCCATCCACACCATGCTGACCACAATGAATTTGTAGAAGTCGTCTTCAGTGATTCTTCAAGCTCTATGAAGAAGAAATCTAGGGATGAAATAGTAGATACTGTTGCTGGATGCGAGTTGGTGGACACTGTTAATGAAAATGAAATAATCGAGACAGGACTAGACAACCCATCTTATCACTCTCATAGTGTTTATGATAATGACATGGTAATTATATCCTTTTGCTTTTGTTATGAGAAAATTGCCATTGCATGCACGGGGCGCTGTCTATCTTAAACTATTTTTTCTTTCAAAATCTGGCAGTTTCTGGATACATTTTAAGCAAAGCATTTCGGATCTAGAATTCATTTTACTACATAATATTGTTCAAGACAGCTTTTTTGTGAAAGAACTGCTCGCAAGAATAAGCTCCATTTATTAAGAATTCCAGATTCTCAGATAGTTTGTCTTCATTTTTTAAGCTGCAAGAGTTAGGAAAGGATACTAGAAGTTATTGCTAATAGCTGCAAGAGTTAGGAAAGGATATTAGAAGTTATTGCTAATTTTAGTTGTACATTGGCATCACTATGCCATATTTCTCCACCTATCAGTCCCCCCCGCGTATGAGCCCCCCGGAAATAAGCCCGCCTTTTCCCTAACTCAGGCTTTACTCCACGTATAAGCCCCCCTCCGCAGATAGGCTCTATAGGAGTGCTTCTTAGATCGAAGCAGAAAGTAGATTCACGAATAGTATTGCACCTTTCCTTTCATATTTCTAACGTTCTTTTTGTGCAGTTTGTACCACAGAGTGTATACGTACAAGGCATTTGTACCTGATTTTGAGATTTAAAGGAATGAAAGTGAGAGTAAAACTGACAGTGAAACTAGTGATGAAGAGGATGAATAAAGACTCTATTGCTGGGGTCGTCAACCCGCGGCCAGCAGGGTATTTTTTGTAGCCCCAAAGGCCCCTTACATCTGCAGTTCTTGCGGCCTGATATATGAGTGTCGGCTGTAAAAGGGAGAGGAAATGAATTTAGACGTAATATTACTGTCGACACAGCAGCTAAACAGCTTACAAATTAGTTAAAACGCACAACCATTTATAAAAAGACTAAAATCACTGTTAAATCTATACAAAAGGAATAAAAATGGGGGTAATCTTCCAAGGAATCGTGTTGTGTGTACAAATTCAGCTCCTCAAGTGAACGTGTACTTTAAGTCTATGTTTGAATTTATGTACTGCTTCAAAGTTACAGTACATTTACCGATAAATAAATTTTCATTGATAAGATAAGTAGTTAGTTAACTTTAGTATATATTAAAATCAAACTGTATTTAGAGTTGCGGCCCTCGTACGCATTTCAAAATTCAATTTTGGCCCCCTGGTTTATAAAGGTTGCTGACCCCTGCTCTGTTGCACGAACTGATTAATTGGGGGGTTGTTAATAGTTACTATTGAGATTGTTACTACTCCTCTCGCAATTTAGGCTAACAAACTGAGCATTTTGGATCTTTTTCTAACCGAAGATTTTTCTGCACCTCGTATAATTCCCCTGTGGATAAGCTCCCTTCAGATAGGCCCACCAAAAAAGCCTTACGAACACAGATAAGCCCAGGGGGCTTATAGGCGGAGAAATGCGGCGGTATCCGGGCTTCTGCATGGTTGTATCATATGAAGGTATGCATACCGTGGCGGTAATTTCAAGAAAAATCGGGGGACAGAGGTATTTTAGAATTAACCGAATATTTGCAAAGTACGTGTGTTTTTTATGAGAAAAGAATAAACAGGAAAGCGAGACGCTGGAAAAATATGAATTTCTTATTAAAAAAACGCGTACTTAGCCTTTCCCACTACTTTTGGCGAGAATTTGCCGACTGGATGGCACCTGGGGGCACTCTGCCCCCCCTTAATAACCACTACTGTATGCACGCTTACAACCAACTATATGTGCTGCTTGTTTTCAATCAGGATACCGCTGTCCAGGGGTTCCGCCAGAAGCTACAAAAATGCTATTATTGACAGCAGTTTTTCATTCCCCTGTGCAGATATTTGAACAGGGGTTCCCCGAGCCACTGGAATGTTTCCTTGAGGTTCTGTTCCAGCAAATAGGTTGAAAACCACTTGATGTATATGTTTATGTTTGAATACCTACTCTTTCGTACCAAATAGAAAGGGGTATAGTATGGAGGGGGTTAGTATTTTCGCTAAAAATGCATTAATTGGGGGGTTGTTTATAGTTGGGGCGTCAATATTCAATAGACGGTATGGGGACACAAAAATTTCAAAGTTATTACAATTAGTTGTTAACATTGTGTAAGTATAGGGTGATTAGTTTTGTTCTGATTTCCTTAGTTGTTAATATTGATTTGTCTTCACAAAGTCAATGTGTTTTACGTACTTATGCTTTCTAAAACTTTAAAATCTTAGGTTAGTAAAATGGGGATTTGGATTTTTCAAAATTGCTTAGTTGGGGGGGTGCTTAAAAATTGGAATGGGTGGTGAAATTTTCAAATATCTGCAATCGGCCCCCCTTCTATTCGGTGTCAAAGAGTACTATTTATCTGTACTTACCAATTTATTCTCTCGTTCAGGCTGCGTTGTTCTCTGGCTCTCCTCCACCTCCCGGCTCGAGGCCTTCAACTGTAGATTCGCGTTTGAAATCTAGACAAGATCACGTAACGAGCTTCAGACCGAGGTCAGCTGGACCAGCTTTTGAGACGACTGANACAAAAATGCTATGATTGACAGCAGTTTTTCATTCCCCTTTGCAGATATTTGAACAGGGGTTCCCCGAGCCACTGGAATGTTTCCTTGAGGTTCTGTTCCAGCAAAAAGGTTGACAGCCACTTGATGTATATGTTTATGTTTAAATACCTACTCTTTCGTACCAAATAGAAAGGGGTATAGTATGGAGGGGGGTTAGCATTTTCGGTAAAAATGCATTAATTGGGGGGTTGTTTATAGTTAGGGCGTCAATATTCAATAGACGGTATGGGGACACAAACATTTCAAAGTTATTACAATTAGTTGTTAACATTGTGTAAGTATAGGGTGATTAGTTTGTTTTGATTTCCTTAGTTGTTAATATTTATTTGTCTTCACAAAGTCAATGTATTTTACGTACTTATGCTTTCTAAAGCTTTAAAATCTTAGGTTAGTAAAATGGGGGAGTTGGATTTTTCTTCAAAATTGCTTAGTTGGGGGGTGTTAAATAAATGGGAATGGGTGGTAAAATTTTCAAATATCTGCAATCGGCCCCCCTTCTATTCGGTGTCAAAGAGTACTATTTATCTGTACTTACCAATTTATTCTCTCGTTCAGGCTGCGTTGTTCTCTGGCTCTCCTCCACCTCCCGGCTCGAGGCCTTCTACTGTAGATTCGCGTTTGAAATCTAGACAAGATCACGTAACGAGCTTCAGACCGAGGTCAGCTGGACCAGCTTTTGAGACGACTGANATTTTGTTGTGGAACGAATACAATCTGCAAAAGAGGATGATCACCACACAAACATCGTCACTCCGAAGGCAATCCTTACAATTCCAGAGTATGGATCTGAGGGTGATATTTTGGAGATGCATCCAAATGTGCCAACACCAGAACCTGGCTATTATGATGACCTAAATCGTATGTGCAATTTTCTTTATGTTTTTTGTGATACAGTTGATATTTATGATCGAACTGATGGTCGAATCAATGACCACATTGATGACTTGCGTGATCGTCTAAGTGATGATCAACTTAAGCAGCTTTCCCTTGTTTTCTAGATATTCACAATGAATATAGTTCATGAACAAATGTCGGATTTTCTGACCATTGCGTGTGTGGTTCAACCATTTTTGGATTTTCTGACCAATTGTGTTTTTCTGCCATCAGAATTACACATATGCCAATTCTGAAATGCCTATAGTCGTGTTAAGATTTCATGAAATTCTACAGTATCTTTTTTTAATAAAGTTGTATCTACGAGCATCTTATTTAAATGTACCTATGGCATGAAATCATTTTCTGATGCTTTATGTGTATAATTACCTTATTTAATAATTTTTGCCATAAATCCTCGAACTTGAGTTTGCTTGGAAGCTTATTCAAGGGGAGTGCTTTTTGGAGAAGAGCAAATTCAAGGGATACGGTGTACCTGAAATCTACTTTTGAAACCACACGTTTTCAAATGTGATCTGTTCTCAAAGAAAGTCACTTTTGAAACAAATTGAATGCTAGATAACGATCTTCTATAGCATCCTGAAATCCTTCTTTCCTGCTATAATTTCGAGTCTTTGCTCTATAGGCTTTTTAAAGATACAGGTTATTGTTTTATTTGTTAAGGAAATCTTAGCTGAATTATAGTTGAACTGCAGTCAACTTTTTCACTGGCAGAAAGAGTTGTTTTTTAGCTTCATAGATAGTAGTTTTGAAGAATGCCTCACAAAGAATTCGAGCACAAAGTATTTATTTCTATCTTAAAATCTCTAGTGTCTTTTTGAGCTCCATTCTCCAACATTACCCTTTCTCTTCTTGTTACAAAGATGATTTGCCAGTGTACAAGACATTAGAAATAAAACAACTTCGAGATGAAGGGATGAAAGTTCTCCACCACGTATGTGAAGTTGAAGCCAATGTGAATGGAACTCTGGAGGAGCTGAGGACTCTGATTGCAAAGAAAACGTTCTTGAAAAATCAGAAGGTGCTGTTCCTGACGTCTAAACTTAAGGGAGTCAATCCGAACAAAGAACACAACGTTAACGTGAAGGAGATCTTTAAAGATGTCATTAGAGTCAAAATCTTGCATGGAACAGGTATCTTTTTGAATATTGTGGTTTCTCATTTTGTTGATTTTGTTTGATTATTAGACTGCTTGATCATTCTGAAGCTTGTGACGTATGAATTGTCAAATTCAAATTGCTACTCTATGGCACTGGCTTCGGGGGCGTCGAATCGATTGTCAAAATATAGAGTCCTGGTCCCTAAGATTAGGTATAAGCTTGGAATTCTGCCTATATGTATCGGCTATAGCATCATTTTCAATTCTTTTGGAATCTAAACAAATGGAGAGTGGTCTGTTATGGCACCTTCTTCTGGACAAGGATGGAAAAGAATTGAAGCTTACTATTTTGTGCAAAAAAAGTGGAGAGACCAGCGCCCCCGGCCCCCCGATTTCAACGCCCCTGGGCTTGAATAATAATTGTATCATGTTCTTCTCTAATTCGTAGTAGATTATGATGAGTAATTGTATTTTGTCACTGCTCTTGACCTGCGTTGTCAGTCCATGCCCGGAAGAAATTGGTGCAAGAGCATTAATTCGCACGTGCACCCTTGTCTGCACGAGTGATTGCTCTCAATTCTTTGAAGTTGCACGTGCGATTGATGGTACTTGTATCCAAAATATAAGCTTATCGACAGACAGAGTATCCTGCAGCTGAACTGGGTCCCATGTCTTATTTAATATATAGCAGTATAAAATATAAAATCAAATGGTGACAATCGCTAGTTTTGCAGTTGTAACAATGAAGTTCTTATTTGGCACATGCGATTGCATATTGAATAGCGGTGCTTGCACGGGCGATCTTTCGCTCGTGCTGAAGATTTTGCATTGTTGAGCTGCAGTTTAATTTTCAGATATTAGCCTTGTATACAAGTGGTAGCAGCTTTAAATTGAGAGTTGAAAACCATTTGTTTAGTTTCTAAATCCCAAAATTATGTTTTTAGTCATTGCTCCCTGTTAGAATAGACTCCACCATTGGGAATCATACCGCTAAGAACTTCAAATAGCTTCGGTATCTTCCTCTTGAATAGAATTCATTAGTGGGACGTCATGAAATTCTATTTTTAGAATTTAAAATTTTTGGTTTTAAATTCTGAAAAAGCACTTTGAAATAGCTACTATAGTAAAATTTCAGTTCAATCTGAAAAATAATGATGGAAATATAAGCAGTTGAATGCCGACATAGTTCCTATCTAATTGTATTTTGTGTCTGGTTCTAAACGTTTGGAACCAGGAGAAAACTTCAGGGGTTTGTATGGCAAGTTTTCGATCGTCAAATGGTCGTATTTCGTCCAATTTTGACTATATTCACCTAGAATTATCTGTACATGCCTATTTTATGGTGCTCT
Source organism: Cassiopea xamachana (assembly GCA_900291935.2). Taxonomy (NCBI): domain Eukaryota; kingdom Metazoa; phylum Cnidaria; class Scyphozoa; order Rhizostomeae; family Cassiopeidae; genus Cassiopea; species Cassiopea xamachana. Next base: position 2,340,076 of record OLMO02000286.1, read on the forward strand.
TTCACTCCATATGGAATTCTAAATTCTAAAAATTCTAAAAATGCATTTTCATGACTTCATCACTAATGAAACTCTATCGTATTCTCCTTTTGCTTTCGTTTGTTGTAGTGATTAACTCCTCTCACTTTCTTAGACGGCTACAGCTTGTTCTGTCCATGTGGTGCAGTAGCCAAACTTCATTGCGAGGTTTGTACAACAAGAGGCTACTGTTCAATTCAATGCCAAGCTGAGGACTCCATCGATCATAAAAAGATATGCGAGAAAGGAAACAAAGTTCAAAGGCAAAGAGATGGAAGCAAGCGAATGTCTAGGACCTCTGCAACTGGGCATTCACAAAGAATACAATATCATTGAGTAGAAAACATGGACCTTAAGTTTTAGATTATACATATATTTATTGCAGAAGCATCGCTGGATTTTGCTTCGCGCTGGATTGCAGCCAGCAGATTTTGCCCAGCTATATCACTTATGGTATGCGTTTTTTCCCTTGTTGGAAATAGCAAGAAAGTGGCAAGAACGATAGTTCACATTTTTTGGAAAAAATTTTTGAATACAGCTACGAACTTACGTTCCTTTTCCTTTGACAAAAGAACTATTAATTAACTTGTGTTTCTCCTTTTGTAGAAGTAAGAGCTAGTTCATACGATGACCCGAGCCTATTATAGCATTGGTTCAACAATGGCGCGACTGGAGGAAATGAGCCAGTGTTGAACCAATGAACAGCGTGACTGTGGCTCGAGCCGATGCTTTTCTGTGGTTTCATACGCTGAACTGAAGATGAACTTAACTACTCAAATTGCTAAATACATGGGTTCGGCTCATCTACGGCTCATCGTATGAACTAGCTCTAAGGATAGCTGCTACTTTGAAATTCGTCAATTTGCTTGGTCTTCTAGTACTCTGCTGGGTTAAATGTGTTGTGCTGCTAGCTTGCTTTTAAAATATAATTGTAGAATTTTATTAGCTCTTATCAGCTTAAACATGGCTTTTAGCTTGTAATTTATTTTAAATCTGCTTTGCGTCTTAGCTTTTTTACTCTTTATATTTAGTAGTCTTTTGAAGAGAAACCTTGACGACCTACACGCATGGGTACAACAACTTGCTGAAGGACTGGCTTTCACTTTTTCATTAATGACAGATATCGATGAATTCGAATTTTAAGTTATCGCACCTTAGAATCATTTATGATTGTTTCTTTGAAGCATATTGTCTGTGTATTGATTGCTGCTTCTAGTATGTGATTAACCTTCTTTCACTCAATTAGTTATTTAAATTCTCTATTATATATGTTTTGAATAATTCTCCTATTTTAGAACGCATGTCTTCATTTTGAATTTTACTGCTACTCTTCCTACTCTTCATATTTGGCGGCTTCATTGTATGTAAGACTATTGNGATGTTTTCATTGGATTGAAAACGAGAAGATAGCTAGAAGCTTGGCAAGCACAATGTATTCTGATAGACTTTGAAGATGATCTGGTCTTGTCTATTCACCCAAATCTAGTCACCCTATATTTCATCCACCCCCAGCACAGATTACTGATAACTGAGTGTCCCAAGGACACTATAATGTTTATTTCAAGTATAGAAATCAGAACTGTAACAGGCCTTTGGCCTAAGCAGAATTTATTTATACTATGTTCTAAGTTTATGCAACTCAAACCGTTGCTTTTCTAGAGAAGAGGCTCGCCCTTCTTTTTAGGGGTACTACTATTTATTCACTTAATTATATGTTCATGTTGTATGCATGAATATACCATTGAGAAGAAACCACACTGAAGGAATATTAATTAACCAAATAGTGAAGAAACAATGTAGCTTATTGGGACACATAGTAAGAAAAGGAAGCATCGAATACCAAGTGGTAGCAGGGAAGGTGGAAGGAATGAGAGATAGAGGAAGGCAAAGACAGACACACCTTGGGTGGTTGGGCAAGTACTTGGACAGGAGAGAAGTGGTCATTATTTATTTGGTAGAAAACAGAACTTGTATATATATATATATATATATTTATATATATATATATATAAACATATATATATATATATATTTATATATATTGTTGTTAGCCTTATCAAAGAAAGAACTTTGTGACATTATATGACTGTAATGTCCTAAAATTAGACAGCTGGTGCTCACTGTTCTCGTTTGTTTATAGCGCATTTAATGGTATTATTTATTGCAATGCATCAATTGAAGTAAAAGAAGCGTTTCAAGAATATTGAATTCCACCTAGCGCTAGCTATGGGGAATTTATCCTGTAAAACTATGAGCGCTTTTAACTCCGTTGAGCATAAAATTGTTGAGAGGTAATACACTACACGAGCACTGACAACAAGAGGATACCTCAAGTGAAGAAGTGAAAATTAATGCAACAGCATTTGGCAACAAGTGGGGTTTATCTTTATATTTTGGAAAATTAAAATCTGAAGGAAGAAGGAAATGCTCGCCACATAAATAGCTATTGAAGGTAGGTTGAAATTTTTTTACTCTTTGTTGTGACTATCCATTTTCGGAGAAGGCTCTTATACTTCAGGGGATATTTATGAAATGAATTCTCGTTTTTAGAAAAATGATTTGTGCATCCATAAGCAGAGCGAGATTTAACCATTTTCTGAAAAAAGATCTGACCCAATTTCACTTGTTAAAGCTAACAATGTGACATAGTTTATATATTTACCTCAATGGCAGCAAACAGCATACAATCTAAGCCCACATTCATAGTTGGGTCTGCTGAGCTCGGAGTCTTAAAATCACAAACAACCACTGGGAAAAGATTATTGCTAGCTTCGTATATAAATTTTAAAGCAAAAACAATGTAATTAGGTGCCAATGATTTCACTGCTGCGTTCCAAAAAAGTTTTTAATTATATTTTTCGAATTTCACAAAGCGCATCGCAGCAATGGCCACCCTTAAATTACCTGAAACGTCGCAATAAATACACGAATCGTTAAAATTCTATCGAAATTAAGATAAGAGATGGTTAATGACGACTTATCACTTTACACACTAAAATTCCGTTGGTAACGTCACAAACTCGGCACTTACTTTGTACCAACTTATAAGGGCTCAGTACTGGCGGAAAATCTTTTTGCCACCATTTACCATGTCCGCCAAAACAAACCTTGCCTCACTCTGGCAGACCGAGTTGGACATCTAGTGCCCTTCGGCGCTAATGAAGCAAAGCGAGGCGCCAGTGAGTTGCGAGGTTACTACAACAGGACGGACAAAATTGCTGTTGCAATTGTCTTGTATGTTTTGGAGCAACCAGTGTTTTGGTGAGGCTCTGGACAAATGAGTTATTATATCCTTGGATAGGAAAGATGCCCTGTTTTGTAGATAATGCAACAGGTATAGGCCACGTTTTTTTGACGTAAGATAACGCTTGACACTAATATGATAGCGAGAGCCTGGATATCTACAGTGAGTCTGCATCAAACAGGAACTCATTGCAAAACTTATGAGCAATGCTTGGAATGGTGATACTGTAAGGTGAAGTAAGCTACTTGTAGTTCTGTTATGTTCTCAAGCCTCTGAAGTCAGCTATACAGATCATCACAACGTCGAAATATTTCCTTATCTAAAATGAGTACAAGTGGTACTGAAAAAGGTTCCATTCACTTTCAATCTCGAGGCTCAGTGTCAGCCGACAGACTATCCCGAGCAAGAAGGAAAGATCTAAATGGCGGTAGTTACAAGCATCCTCCTGGTTCTAGAAAAGTCTCGTCAGCTCAGCACATCAAAACAAGAAGTAGCAATGAGCGCAAAGTGGAACAAGCAGATAAAACCGACACTGAGAATTGGAAGGTAATCTACCTGAGCTTAGAACTCAATTTGCAGCTTTTAGTTTGAAAGAAATACTATCGGTAATAGAATTGACTCTGTAGATACTGAATCAGGCACAGTAAGTGTTATACTCTCCTGTAAATAGATGATTCAATTAGTATTAGTATTAGTACTGCATACTATGTTAACAGACAGTTTATTATTAAGTTTCCTTGGTTCATAAAGTTTTATCAAATTGCTGCCCATCAATTTTATGCTCTATTTCTTACTGAAATATTTTTCTATTAATTTTACAATACTTAAAGGTCAGTATTTGTGGAAATGTTGTTCAGTAAATTGTTATACTATTTTTGCAGGCTTCATACAAAGAAGAGAAAACATCAAAAGTATATTCTTTGGATTTGCATGGCAAAAAGCTAAATGAGATTGCAGGACTTACAAAAGTATGTTCCTTATACTTCATTTGCTCCTTCACCAAGTGTTGCTGATTCAGTTTTATTTCTTTCTATGTAAGATATATTTTTCTTTGTTGTACTTTGAAAATGTCAGGCTACAAGAGAATGCTACAATTTCAAATATATCTTTCTTCACTTTTTTGGAAATAAAAACCATATTTGTTGGGTGAGATGTTGTACCTTTGTAACTAGAGATTTATCAAATAAAAAAATCAATTGTTACATGAACTTTAGGTTATAAGGATTTGTAAACAATGAGACTCATGTAAAGCCATATAGGTCATTTAATGGTGTAATTTCTACTTATAGGATGAGGGTAAGTATAATTGTGCTTTTGCTATCCAAATCTATACTCATTATGGCACATTGCAATTGCATTGTTTTCATTTCACAGTTTTCCAGTTGCAAGTCAGTTGATCTCTCTTGTAACCAAATTAAGAGGATTGCAAACTTGGATGAAAATACAGTAGGTTATCAGCATTTTTTAATAAACCTATTTTAATTTGGAAGAAATTATTTATCTGATATGTTTCTATAGCATTTTGATTATACCTGTTTTTGGTATCAGTTCATTTGATTGTAAAGTTAAGTCTTCTCAATGCAATTCAAACATTCATTTACTAATTTAGGAGATATGTGAACTGAAACTGTATTCAAATGAAATTAAAGTGATAGAGGGACTTGGAAGGTAAGTTTTTGGCTGGTGTATTATGTTTCAAACTTTTCTTATGAAAAAGGTGGCGAGCAGTCATTTAATGTCTATAAAGTAAAGCTGAGTATGATTCAGGATTAGTTCTCTTTTCAAAAACAGCAATTTTGTTGTTTTTTTGCCTCTCACTTACTATACCAAATTGTGTAAAACTAAATTGTACTTTCAGGATATTAATAGCTCTTTCTCAGTCATCTTTAAGATGCATTGAGACTGATTTTAATTCATTATAATCATCAGTGAAGCCATAGTATGAAATATAGTTCTGCCTACTCAACAGAGTAGGGAAAAGAGGATAATAGGGCATTAATATCTTACTTTGTCATTGATTGTAGTGAAAATTTTAAAAGATCTTTTTTGAGCCATGCCTCATTGATATTCTTTTTTTACTTCTGATTTTCACAGGTTAAAAAAACTACAAAATCTTCAGTTACAGCACAATCGGATAACTTGTATTGGTAAGAAGTTTGAAATAGTAGCGCAATGTATGTGGCAAAAAAGCAATTAGTTAACATGATGCATATAACATGGATATGTGTCATTTTCCCTTAGTTAGGAGAATGAGAGAATAGTTGAAATCTTCTCCTCGACTTTAAAGGATGCTTCTAATGATATGTTTTGTATAGGTTAAAATGCAGTTGCTTTGCTTGCTTGTAGACACTTTCTGTAATTTTATAAGTATTTGGCTTTATTTGCAGGAGATGGCTTGAAAGAGCTTAAATTACTGAAAATTTTAAACCTGGCATCAAATAGAATATGCGATGTAAAAGCTCTGGAGTTGAAGACTTGCACCAACCTTGTATTCTTAGATCTCAGCAACAACAATTTAAAAACCTTGAAGGTAGCTTTTTTCTGAAACAGTAAAGATTGGTTATTTTTCTTTTTTATGTTTAATTTACTTTGTCTCCATATCCAGCTATGGTTTATTGGTGAGTGATGTACATTTTCCAGCAGAGACAATATCAATATGAAAACAAAGCAAATCCTTTCCCATGTGTAGAAAAAGAGTATTGTTAACTTTATTCTGATTTACAAACATTTAGTACTCTGTACTATCTTCCAACTTGTAGTGTCTGAATGCGATTCCATACTTAGAAGAACTCTACCTAGCAGAAAATAGTTTAGAGGAGTGCCCAGATGCATCCTGTTGCAAAAAGGTACCAGTTCACAATCATGCAGTTTTATTGGCAGAAGCTTATGAGACTATTTTTTATGAAACTTGAGGTAACAAGGATAAGCTTCTCATTATTAAGAAAGGAGATTTGAAAGTTACGTATCACCATGATATCTGAAATGCAGTAAAGAAATGTCATACTTTAACAAGCCACTTGAAAAGTTACTGCAGTTGAAATTATTACTTCCGTCATGCTTGCAGAGATGACTGTTTATATCTTCAGCTCTTCTATGTTGCAATTTAATCAGAGCAATGACAAGCATGACACTGCAGATATTTCTACATTTTGTTTAATTAGTCTATCATTCCGTTGATCTCTATCTTTTAGCTGCAAGAAATTGATTTAGCAAGTAACAGACTATCAGATTTGCATGGAATAAAGAACCTTCCAAATCTAACTGTGAGTTAAGGTGTTAGTAGCTTTTGAATATACAAGATAGTGAATATTTAGCTATTATCTTTTGTAGTGCAATATTTAAGTTCTGATCAACAATGTAATTACTGAGAGCTTTTGATTTGAGATAATTGGTTGTAAGTAAATAGAGCTTTTTAAGTAAATAGAGGTATTATTAAAAGAAAGATGCAAGTACATGAAGCAGACATATTTAGAAAGATAGGAGGAATGTTTACACAGTATCTGTAGATCTGGTTTGAAAATCAGGGGCTGGATCTCATATTGGGGAACTACCTTACATATAATTATTGATTTCTAGTGTATATACAGATTTTAAAGACTGAAAAGTATTTGGTAACAGACAGTTTTCATATTTGCTTAATATGATACTTAAAACTTTGTCAGATATCAGTCTTTTTAAGCAAACTCTAGTAAGCTATTGACCTTACCTTATGTTTTCTTAAGTATTGTCTTTTATTTTGTCTTTATTTTAGACTCTTGATGTTAGTGCTAATAGTCTTGAGACCTTAGAGTCTTTAGGCAGTTCAAAGTAAGTTTTGGATCAACTTTTTTGTTAGTTCCTAATTTTTCTTTGTGTGCAGTTAGTATGCTTTTACATGTGATGTTTATATATAATATAATATAATATAATATAATATAATATAATATAATATAATATAATATAATGTAATATAATATAATGTAATATAGTATATTATAATATAATATGATATACTATAATGTAATGTACTATAATATAATTTACTATAATGTAATGTAATATAATAAAATACAATATAGTATAGCATAATATAATATAATATAGTGTATATGTATAAACATTAATTTATATATTTGTATACATTTATTGATTTTCTATATATCTATGTACATACTTGTTTACTTTTATAGATCTGTTTGCATCTTTGTTGTGTGTATCATGAGTCTATACTTCTATGCCTCTACCTACAGTTGAAGTCTTGTGTAATTGTAAAATTTTTTTCAATTTCAGAACAATTCAAAGACTAACTTTGTCAAGAAACAAAATATCATCACTTGGGGTAAGATGCTGGTATGATTTACTCTGTGGATGTATTTTGGAGGGTGAGGTTACAATTTGACAGTGTAAGGAAGCAGTAAATGAGAGTGGCATTGTATTGGCATTCTTCAGTCAATGCCCGGTGACACGTGCGATCACATGTGCGTGTATCCGCACAAATGCAAAATATCTAGCATGAGTGAAAGGTGCATGCGTGGCCAGGGTTATAAAAGTGGGGGCCCCCCAATTATTTTCTCATCGATTTTAAAGAAGTCCCAAGCACCATCTTGGCAAAAAGTTGGGGGATTTGCCCCCCATACCCCCGTTGCCACACCGCTTACCACCATTCAATAAGTAATTTCACTTTCCAATAAGAACTTCATTGTTGCAATTGTACAATCGAGAAAGAAAATTATCCTTTATTAGCTTTTTTCTTGTAACATGTGTCATTTGCGTTTTCTAGTACATTGTAACAAGTTTCCCAAATCTTGAAGTTTTGTCTATGGTGGACAATGAAATAGGTTCATTGGATGAATTGGTAGGCTTTCTAGTTGTCTTCTAGATAGTCTTTTTCTCACATGCCGTTGTTGCTACTGCACTATGAAATCATGTCTTAATATCACATTTTTGGATAGGCAGTTAATTTGATATAAAAGCAAGCTCTTAATTTCCATCTGAATTGCTGGAAAATGTGGTACAGTAATGGGACTAAAGCTTATCAAGCAAATCTTTTACTTTAATTTGAGCAAAATTTGTTGCGTGAAAATTCTGCCCTTGGGAAGAAGACTGTGTGTTCTTTTGTCTTAAACGGAAACCATATTTCTTTTTGGCTTACATAGGAACCCTGTATCTTTATTCTTATCACCTGATTTTGGTTTTAGCTAACTTTGAAGCTGCTAAAAGATCTGAAGGAATTATATCTGGATGGTGAGGATGAAGTCTTAACATTTTTCTGTTGATCATGAGGTTTCTTGTCAAGATAGCTTTAGTGGTATCAATTACTTGAAATGCCAATGGAGTTATATGAGAGTAGTGACCTGACAGGTGAAATTTCAGAAATATAATTATCTTTAATGAAACTTTGCATGTAAGGTCACTTTTCTGATTTTTCTCATTTGTTCATATCATCCAACAGGAAATCCAGTAAAAGTTGGTGCTGAAACTGACAGGTATTTTGACATTGGCTTTTCCCACATGTTGCTCTTTTTTCTTATTTCTTCTTATGCCGTGTCCACACTGCACAAACTAACCTAGGTTTGCCCCAGGTTAGTTTAATCTTGTGCGAACCCAGGTTGTGTCCACACTAAAGTTACCTAGTTTACAGTGTGGACAGAAACTTGGGGCAAACCTAGGTTAAGAGAATCTACGCATGTACAGGAGGCACGCTATTCTGAATCCTCGTTGCAAATTTGAATCAAATATAGTGGAGAACAACGTGTACGGTACTAACACTTGTAGTTCAATTTTTTTTTCTAAAAATCGCAATGATAACAAAGCTTGCGATACTGTAGTTGAAAGAATATAGAGGAATTGAGCTTTTAAAAAGAATTAAGAACATCATGCCGCTGCTGATGTAAACCAATAATTATACATGCGCAAGCACAGTTTACACTCAGAAAAGCACTCA
>OLMO02000286.1:2349360-2361887 GCA_900291935.2 Cassiopea xamachana
TTGTAAAATGTAAAATGTGCAGACATTTGTATCGACCCTTAAGGGTTGTAAAATGTAATTTTGATGATGATGATGATGATGATGATGATGATGCAGCAGGTATAGGCCAAGTTTTTTTGTCGTAAGATAACGCTTGATACTAATATGATAGCGAGAGCTTGGATATCTACAGTGAGTCTGCGTCAAACAGGAACTCATTGCAAAACTTACGAGCAGTGCTTGGAATGGTGATACTGTAAGGTGAAGTAAACTACTTGTAGTTCTATTATGTTCTCAAGCCTTTGAAGTCAGCTATAAAGATCATCACAACGTCGAAGTATTTCCTTATCTAAAATGAGTACAAGTGGTACTGAAAAAGGTTCCATTCACTTTCAATCTCGAGGCTCAGTGTCAGCCGACAGACTATCCCGAGCAAGAAGGAAAGATCTAAATGGCGGTAGTTACAAGCATCCTCCTGGTTCTAGAAAAGTCTCATCAGCTCAGCACATCAAAACAAGAAGTAGCAATGAGCGCAAAGTGGAACAAGCAGATAAAACCGACAGTGAGAATTGGAAGGTAATCTACCTCAATTTGGAACTCAATTTGCAGTTTTTTAGTTTGAAAGAAATACTGTCGGTAATAGAATTGACTCTGTAGATATTGAATCAGGCACAGTAAGTGTTATACTCTCCCTTAAATAGACGATTTAACTGGTATTAGAACTGCATACCATGTGAACAGTCAGTTTGTTATTAAGTTTCCTTGGTTTATAAAGTTTTATCAAATTGCTGCCCTTTAATTTTATGCTCTATTTCTTACTGAAGTATTTTTCTATTAATTCTACAATACTTAAAGGTCAGTATTTGTGGAAATATTGTTCAGTAAATTGTTATAATATTTTTGCAGGTTTCATACAAAGAAGAGAAAACATCAAAAGTATATTCTCTGGATTTACATGGCAAAAAGCTAAATGAGATTGCAGGACTTACAAAAGTATGTTCCTTATGTTTCATTAGCTCTTTCATCAAGTGTTGCTGATCAGTTTTATTTCTTTCTATATATGTAAAGCACTGCTGTATAACCACAAAAAGTTGTAAAATATATTTTTCTTTGTTGTACTTTGAAAATGTCAAGCTACAAGAGAATACTACAATTTCAATAATATCTTTCTTCACTTTTTTTGGAAATAAAAGCCATATTTGTTGGGTGAGATGTTGTATCTTTGTAACTAGAGATTTATCAAATAAAAAAATATATTGTTACATGAACTTTAGGTTATAAGGATTTGTAAACAATGAGACTCATCTAAAGCCATATAGGTTGTTTAATGGTGTAATTTCTGCTTATAGGATGAGGGTAAATATAATTGTGCTTTTGCTATCCTAATCTATACTCATTATGGCACATTTTAATGGTATTGTTTTCCTTTTGCAGTTTTCCAGTTGCAAGTCAGTTGATCTCTCTTGTAACCAAATTAAGAGGATTGCAAACTTGGATGAAAATACAGTAGGTTATCAGCAGTTTTTAATAAACCTATTTTAATTTTGAAGAAATTATTTATCTGATATTTTTCTATAGCATTTTGATTATACCTGTTTTTAGTATCAGTTCCTATGATTGTAAATTTAAGTCTTCTCAATGCAATTTAAACATTCATTTACTAATTTAGGAGATTTGTGAACTGAAACTGTATTCAAATGAAATTAAAGTTATAGAGGGGCTTGGAAGGTAAGTTTTTGGCTGGTTGATCATGTTTCAAACCATTATTCTTATGAAAAAGGTGGCAAGCAGTCATTTAATGTCTATAAAGTAAAACTGAGTATGATTCAGTGTTAGTTCTTGTTTCAAAAACAAAGCAATTTTGTTGTTTTTTTTTGCCTCTCACTTACTATACCAAATTTTGTAAAACTAATTTGTACTTTCAGGATATTAATAGCTCTTTCTCAGTCATCTTTAAGATGCATTGAGACTGGTTTTAATTCATTATTATCATCAGCGAAGCCATAGTATGAAATCTAGTTCTGCCAATGCAACAGAGTAGGGAAAAGAGGATAATAGGGTATTAACATCTTACTTTGTTGTTGATTCTAGTGAAAATTTTAAAAGATCTTTTTTGAACCATGCCTCATTCATATTCTTTTTTTACTTCTGATTTTCACAGGTTAAAAAAACTACAAAATCTTCAGTTACAGCACAATCAGATAATTTGTATTGGTAAGAAGTTTTGAAATAGTAGCACAATGTATGTGGCAAAAAAGGAATTAGTTAACATGATGCATATAACATGGATATGTGTCCTTTTCCCTTAGTTAGGAGAATGAGAGAATAGCTGAAATCTTCTGCTAGACTTTAAAGGATGTTTCTAATGATACATTTTGTATAGTTTAAAATGCAGCTGCTTTGCTTGCTTGTAGACACTTTCTGTAATTTTACAAGTATTTGGCTTTATTTGCAGGAGATGGTTTGAAAGAGCTTAAATTACTGAAAATTTTAAACCTGGCATCAAATAGAATATGTGATGTAAAAGCTCTGGAATTGAAGACTTGCACCAACCTTGTATTCTTAGATCTCAGCAACAACAATCTAAAAACCTTGAAGGTAGTTTTTTTCTGAAGCAGTAGAGATTGATTATCTTTCTTTTTTATATTTACTTTAACTTGTCTCCATTTCCAGCTATGATTAATTGGTGAGTGATGCACATTTTCCAGCAGAGACAATATCAATATGAAAACAAAGAAAATCCTTTCCCATGTGTAGAAAAAGAGTATTGTTAATTTTATTCTGATTTACAAACATTTAGTACTCTGTACTATCTTCCACCTTGTAGTGTCTGAATGCGATTCCATACTTAGAAGAACTCTGCCTAGCAGAAAATAGTTTAGAGGAGTGCCCAGATGCATCCTGCTGCAAAAAGGTACCAGTTCACAATCATGCAGTTTTATTGGCAGAAGCTTATGAGACTATTTTTTATGAAACTTGAGGTAACAAGGATAAGCTTCCCATTATTAAAAAAGGAGATTTGAAAGTTACATATCAGCAGGATATTTGAAATACAGTAAAGAAATGTCATACTTTAACAAGCCACTTGAAAAGTTACTGCAGTTGAAATTATCACTTCCATCATACTTGCAGAGATGACTGTTTATATCTTCAGCTCTTCTATGTTGCAATTTAATCAGAGCAATGACAAGCATGACACTGCAGATATTTCTAAATTTTGTTTATTTAGTCAATCACTCAGTTGATCTCTATCTTTTAGCTGCAAGAAATTGATTTAGCAAGTAACAGACTATCAGATTTGAATGGAATAAAGAACCTTCCAAATTTAACTGTGAGTTAAGATGTTAGTAGCTTTTGAATATACAAGATAGTGAGTATTTAACTATTATCTTTTGTAGTGCAATATTTAAGTTCTGATCAACAATGTAATTACAGAGAGCTTTTGATGTGAGATCTGATGGCCCATTGGTAGAGCATCTGCCTAACAACTGGTAGGTCGTGGGTTCAAGCCCTGGCTGAGTCATACCAAAGACTTTAAAAATGGTACTCACTGCCTTCTCCTCTGGGGCTTGATATATGAGAATGGAGTGGGAAAGTTAAACTCACGGAGCTACCAGCGGACCAGCCTCTCGCTGTAGCTTTCACTGCATTCACAGATGTGTGGCCTAGGGCTATAGAAACGGAGATAGGTGCTGCCCTATGTCCCTTTGGGCGCGGGAAAGGACTTTGACTTTGATGTGAGATAATTGGTTGTGGTTAAATAGAGTTTGTAAGTAAATACAGTTATTATTAAAAGAAAAATGCATATACATGAAGCAGACATATTTAAGAAGATAGCAGGAATGTTTTACACAGTATCTGTAGATCTGGTTTGAAAATCAGGGGCTGCATATCATGTTGGGGAACTACCTTACATATAATTATTGATTTCTAGTGTATATATGGATTTTAAAGATTGAAAAGTATTTGGTAACAGACAGTTTTCATATTTGTTTAATATGATACTTATAACTTTGTCAGATATCAGTCTTTTTAAGCAAACTCTAGTAAGCTATTGACCTTACCTTATGTTTTCTGAAGTATTGTCCTTTATTTTGTCTTTATTTTAGACTCTTGATGTTAGTGCCAATAGTCTTGAGACCTTAGAGTCTTTAGGCAGTTCAAAGTAAGTTTTGGATCAACTTTTTTGTTACAGTTCCTAGTTTGTCTTTGTGTGTGCAGTTAGTATGCTTTTACATGTGGTGTTTATATATAATACAATATAATATAATATAATATAATATAATATAATATAATATAATATAATATAATATAATATAATATAATGTAATATAATATAATATAATATAATATAATATAATATAATATAATATAATGTAATATAATATAATATAATATAATATAATATAATATAATGTAATATAATGTAATATAGTATATTATAATATACTATGATAGACTATAATGCAATGTAGTATAATATAATATACTATAATATGATATAATTTACTATAATGTGATGTAATCTAATAAAATGTAATGTAATATAATAAAATACAATATAGTATAATATAATATAGTGTATATGTATAAACATTAATTTATATATTTGTATACATTTATTGATTTTCTATATATCTATGTACATACTTGTTTACTTTTATAGATCTGTTTGCATCTTTGTTGTGTGTATCATGAGTTTATACTTCTATGCCTCTACCTACAGTTGAAGTCTTTGTGTAATTGTAAAATTTTCTTTCAATTTCAGAACAATTCAAAGACTAACTTTGTCAAGAAACAAAATATCATCACTTGGGGTAAGATGCTGGTATGATTTACTCTCTGGATGTATTTTGGAGGGTGAGGTTACAATTTGACAGTGTAAGGAAGCAATGTATGAGAGTGGCATTGTATTGGCTTCTTCAGTCAATGCCCGGAGACACGTGCGATCACATGTGCGTGTGTCCGCACAAATGCAAAATATCTAGCATGAGTGAATGGTGCATGCGTGGCCAGGGTTATAAAAGTGGGGGCCCCCCAATTATTTTCTCATCGATTTTAAAGAAGTCCCAAGCACCATCTTGGCAAAAAGTTGGGGCATTTGCCCCCCATACCCCCGTTGCCACACCGCTTACCACCATTCAATAAGTAATTTCACTTGCCAATAAGAACTTCATTGTTGCAATTGTACAGTCGAGAAAGAAAATTATCCTTTATTAGCTTTTATCTAGTAACGTGTCATTTGCATTTTCTAGTACATTGTAACAAGTTTCCCAAATCTTGAAGTTTTGTCTGTGGTGGACAATGAACTAGATTCATTGGATGAATTGGTAGGCTTTCTAGTTGTCTTCTAGATAGTCTTTTTCTCACATGCCGTTATTGCTACTGCACTATGAAATCATGTCTTAATATCACATTTTTGGATAGGCAGTTAATTTGATATAAAAGCAAGCTCTTAATTTCCATCTGAATTGCTGGAAAATGTGGCACAGTAATGGGACTAAAGCTTATCAAGCAAATCTTTTACTTTAATTTGAGCAAAATTTGTTGCGTGAAATTTCTACCCTTGGGAAGAAGACTGTGTGTTCTTTTGTCTTAAACGGAAACCATGTTTCTCTTTGTCTTACATTGGAACCCTGTATCTCTATTCTTATCACCTGATTTTGGTTTTAGCTAACTTTGAAGCTGCTAAAGGATCTGAAGGAATTATATCTGGATGGTGAGGGTGATGTCTTAACATTTTTCTGTTGATCATGAGATTTCTTGTCAAGATAGCTATAGTGGTATCAATTACTTGAAATGCCAGTGGAGTTATATGATAGTACTGCCCTAACAGGTAAAGTTTCAGAAGTATAATTATCTTTATGAAACTTTAAATGTAAGGTCACTTTTCTGATTTTTCTCATTTCTTCATATCATCCAACAGGAAATCCAGTAAAAGTTGGTGCTGAAACTGACAGGTATTTTGAAATTGGCCTTTCCCACATGTTGCTCTTTTTTCTTATTTCTTCATATGCCGTATCCACACTACACAAACTAACCTAGGTTTGCCCCAGGTTAGTTTTATCTTGGGCGAACCCGGGTTGTGTCCACACTGAAGTTACCTAATTTACAGTGTGGACAGAAACTTGGGGCAAACCTAGGTTAAGATAATCTACGCATGTACAGGAGGCACGTTATTCTGAATCCTCGTTGCAAATTTGAATCAAATATAGTGGAGAACAACGTGTACGGTACTAACACTTGTAGTTCAATTTTTTTTCTAAAAATCGCAATGATAACAAAGCTTGCGATACTGTAGTTGAAAGAATATAGAGGAATTGAGCTTTTGAAAAGAATTAAGAACATCATGCCGCTGCTGATGTAAACCAATAATTATACATGCGCAAGCACAGTTTACACTCAGAAAAGCACTCAAAAGTTACGATCAAATAACTGAAGCCGCCATTGCGCATGCCTTAAGTGTAAAACTAACCTAGGTTCGCCCCAGGTTTGTGTCCACACTACATTTTTCACAACTAACCTGGGGCGAACCTAGGTCGAACCCATCTCCGAAGCAGGGCTAAACTAACCTGGGGCGAGCCTAGGTTAGTTACGTCCACACTAGGGAAATCTAACCTGAGTTAGTTCAATTCTGGGGCGAACCTAGGCTAGGTTGTGTAGTGTGGATACGGCTTTAGTTGATTCTTTTGTATTTCTCTCAGCTATGACAATTATATGTGACTGCTCTAGAATTTAATAGCAATGTTCTATTGCTTTCAGTGATGCTGTATGGACCGGAAAAGTTGGAGAGATCCTCCCACAGTTAGAAATATTAGATGGGGTAAGATTCGATGTCATACTCTTTATCGTGTTCCATTTGGAACATTTTCTCCCTACCATCATTTAGATTGGAGTAGCTCTGCATTTAAATAAGTATACTGTTTTAGTTTTCATCCATATAGAGCCATGCATTGTACTTAGCTGATAGTATAACTTGGGATTTTATTATCATATCTCAGGGTCGCAAGACTACTTCAATATTTGTGTTCGTTGAAGAATTGTAAATTCCATTTACGTTATGTTATATATGTATGTATCATTTGTTGAAAATTTTTAACGTTTGCATTTCAGTATCAGATTGGTAACTCCCTTACTAAATCTGAAAACCGACAATTAACGCGGCCTATAACACCATCGCAAGGTTTGTATGTCCTTATCAAAACCAATTTAGACCAAATAAGCCTAAGTTTTCGCCTATTATATATTTTCCTTTTTTATTGAAGCAAATGCTTGCATCATTTTAATAGTTTGCTTATATTTCTAATGGGTTTATGGACATTCATAGTATTTATAACAAGTGGAATAGAATCAAATAGATAAGTGCAGGTTCAGATTGAAGCCTTCCTTTTGCCTCGTGGCGCATGCATAGAATACCCACTGGCTGAAATTAGATTGACGATTTGTTTACAGTAAGAGTATAAAAGCCAATGATATGAAACGAAGGATCCGTAACTTCGTTGGCTTTTTTGCAAAAAAGAATGAATGCCAGGTGACTGTTATGTTAACAGTAGATAAACTATAGAATACAGATAATGAACTTATCATTTGAGCCTTCAGAACTTTGATGGTCTTATCATATTTTTGATACGATTAAGTAGGTGTATTTGCGCGTTCTTGATTCAATTTTGGTTGCTTTCATTTTGGCTAGGCCTATCAACAAAGACAGTCAAAGATCAAATCAATATTATGAGCCATGAGTTATCAATGCACGAGAATATCATCCTCTCACGGTACCATATTTTAATATCATAGAAGCATCTTTGAATAGTCTTCGATTGCATTTACATTTGTTTCGAATAAACCAAGCGTTTGTACAAATAAAAGTGATCCGCTACACATGCATCTGCTACATATCTCTTTATGAGGAAGACTTTCTGGCCCATTTTTGAAACATCCTAAGCTTTTTCAGTATTGCAGAGTTAAAACTTTCGGAAGACTGCGCTAATGGTCTGTTGATACCACAGAACTTTACCACAGCACGAAAAAGCGGCAACATTATTTTGACATACTTAAAAAGCTTTTTTCGTCCGACACTCATCAGAGTATGAAAACGTCGGATAGTGACATAAAGGTTAACCGAAATATATATCCAGATGCAGTTAATGTGATAGGATGCATCTAATTGGGCCCGAATGTGACCAATTAGGACCTATTAACTCTTCAAGTAAGCAATGCTAATACTTAGCAAAGTATTCGGTACTCCATGGCAGCTCAAAAAATATGAAAGAATTTCTGACGTAAATTTGATGTTGAGGCATCTGATGGATTGGAGATTCATGCCGTGCTTCAAAATCTTTTGGTAAATGGCAGCGCAAACTTTACAAAATGTATTGAAAGACCTCTTAAATTCCCTCTATTGGACGAATTGTTTTTATTATTGACGTTTTTAGACGATTAAACTTTTTTGGACTCAATTTTTTTCGTGCTGTCATATTATTTATCAAATCTTAATCTTTTATTTAACGCAACGCTGATTTCTAAAACATTATGCAGCTTTTGTGTGACGAAAAACAAAATTTGTATTACCAAAGAATCAATTTTTTATGAACTCGCTCTCGGCTATTCTCTATGCTGTGCAAGAAGTATTGAGAAGTGCGATCTGCGGAGCGTTAGAAGGTTGATGCAGAGAAGGAGAATGTGTTAGGCTACTTAACACTGTTACTTACACTCAGTTTCCTCCAGAGTCTTCCTCAACAATTGTGGTTTCCTGAGTGAATTGCAGCCTTAACAAATACGATTACTTATTTATTGAGAATTCATCTTTGTGTTTCGAAAAATCATGTCTTTTGGCCTCTAGCATTGTGCCTTTTTCCTATCCAATTCCCTAGGCTGCAGTATTTTTGCTTCTTTTCCTGTATCTATATTCAGTCGGTTAGGTCTTGCAATAGATTGTTGATATCCGAATTCTTTGCGGCTCTCTGCAACCAACAGATTTTGTTGTTTATACATTTGATTTTGCAATCTTTCAGATTCGAATCAGTGAGAAGTCTTCTTCAGTCTCTCCCAGCGAAACCAAACCCTATTGCGAAGAAGAAGTCAGAAGGTAAAGATTTAATCCATCATTAGGTCTGCTTATTGGGTTGGTTTTAGGATTCTGAGTTTTTTGTAAGATTTTGAATGACATGATAAATTGCGTTGGTGAGGAGCACGTGCACAATGCCTTTTAAGAAACTGATAGCTTTTATAAGCTACTGAGGTGTAAGAACACGTATGCAAAATTTCATGAGAAGCTGACTTGCAAGAGACCGAATCATAGAATTCCATGAAATGTTAGAAAGTTAAGGAGCAATTAGAGAATATTCATGACATTTCAGATCCGCAGTACTTTCGTTTTTGAAAATAGGATACTGTCATTGTTGCAATTTCATTTTATATGCATGTTGCAGGAATAAATTAGATTCTAAACCTAAACTCAAGATTTATGTTGATTGGTGGAACACGCATAAATTGCAACGTGGGTTGGTTTTGGGCTGTTTTTTCGTAGATTTCGTAGATACACATGTACATATATACATACATATATATATATATATATATATATAAATATATATATATATATATATATATATATATATATATATATATATATATATATATATATATATATATATATATATATATATATATATATATATATATATATATATATATATATATATATATATATTTATATATGAGATCCACGATTTATATGCTTGTTATGAAAGTTGTTGCAAAACTGACCGTTCAACAACCTCTCGAGTGATATGTTTTTGATAGATGTTTTCCTCTGCTTCCTCAAGGTCGTGGAGAAGATTCATTCTCGGAAGATGATAGTACTTATAAGAGGACTTTGAGTTCACCTCAAGAGGTGGAAAGACCATCAAGTAGATGTGGAAGGTATGAGTTTCCAGAGACAGAACGTTTAGTAATGCACCAGAAAAGTTTTCAATACGCTCAGCGATTTATTAAAAGCTCTTTTCGCTACTATGCCTTTTGCAGCTCATGGAGTTATAGCACAAATATATTTTTTTTAAATACTCACTTTACATTCACTTTTGTCTTTGCGATATTCCAATCAAATGCCATATTTTGCAGCTGATGGTTTAAATTTTAGAACAAAGATACTATTGATTAGAAACTAGTGGTTACCTATGTTTTGATGGAACCAATATTTTGCAACTTTATTGGAATGCATTTTGATTTCCTTCTAATTTTCAATTTTTTGCTACCAGTTTTGTTTGCTGTTCATAAGCATAGAACTGAGTGGCCAAGCGGCCCAGCCAATTCCATTAGCTTAACTGAAGTTAAGCATGGCTGTGTACGCTCAGAAACTGGATGGGCGACCTCCAGATGAACGACCAAAACAGCTCACTCCGCCGTCCTTCAGAAGGGACATTAAACTAGGGGTCCCATGCCTGGATGCGGCAAGCATAGTAGGCCTAGATTAGATGAAAAAGCTAGGTATAACAGCCTACTCAAAATAAAGTAAACAACAACAAAAACAACGACAACAACAACTCCAGGCCTAATGTTGTGACATTTGAAATAGCGTACTTTATGCTGCAATCGAAATGCAGATCATAGGCTGTCTGGATATTTTAGTTTACTTCTGAAAAACTTCATTTCTTCTTTCTCTAGTCGAGCTCGAATCAGAGAGGCTCTTGAATTTGCTTCACAGAACTTTTAAAAGGATGAAAAGCAATATTCAGTCTGCACATCGTAAAAGAAACAAGCTGTCGAAGAAGCATCATGGCGCAGTTGTTTCCCATTCGGCGTTGATTAAATTCTACTTCATTGGAAGGGAGAAGGGAGTTTTTTGTTATTCTTTTTTACCAAGGATCCAAATCTCTAGCTCCCATTAGAACAATTGATAAAGTTATTTTTATGTTCCAGTATATTGTACATAACTAATTATATTTAATTGCAGAAGTAATTATCTGGTTAGACACAGTATTGTTTAGCTTCATTTGTCATGAGTTCTGCTATCTCTCCAACGATCTTAGTTAACTTCATTTATAACTGGATTTGACATATTTTCAATACAAGTTGTGCAAAACATCCTCCCACACAATTGAAATATATTTAGTATGGAAGATATATTGAACATCTTTTTCTTTATGGGTGGAGCTACATATCCTGTATTTTCTTGGTGTTTTCTGTTTTGCTGGCATTACCATCAAACCTCTTTTCTATTTTGTCTCCACCTGAACCTCGGAAAAGTGTACTTTTTCATTGCTCTCATCTGCCTATAAATTAATGTGTTTCTAATTTGATGAACGTTTTACGTTAATTGTGACTTAAAACCATGACAACGCTAGGCCTTTCCAGAACTCCAAATGTGCAGCTGTTGTTTGTATCTAGTTTATACAAGACTCTTTCATACGGCGTTATCATATTTTCATAAGTTCTATTCAGCATACAGTTGTCTTAAAATCGGATCTTCAGATGTGCATACAGTGAATTTGTGTGGTGGGAAGCTGAATAACCACCCTGATGATATTAGCAACAAATTTTCCCACACTCCAGTAGTTATTGCCTATCTTTTTTACGATGTAGCGCTTAACTGCAATACAGAATTATTATTACGAAGATTGAAATGAGAACTGTATTGTTTTTCTATCCTACGAAAAGCTGTCGTCAGTGTTGTATGTTAAAGTCTGACTGGGTACACGTTTTTTTCTATAAAAAAAAAGTCTATAAGAAAATGAGGCTCAAATCGTCAAAATCTTAAGAAAATCGTAAGAAAATCACGAGGCTCAATTTCCAAAATTTAGTGTTTTTATAGGTCAAAAATCGTTATTTCGTCGTTATTACATTCAAAATGTTAAAGATGGAATTCAAATTCAAGTATATAATATTATTAACAAAAGTGTAGACCACTCTAGCCAGTTTATTTCAGTAAAAGTTAAGAAAAAGTTAGGAAAATCTCAGGCTGAATTTTGGAAAAAGGTAAGAAAATTGAGGCTCAAGCAAAATAATGATTTTCTTATAAAAAAACCGTGTATTGAACTGTTGTGACCCTGAGTTGGCAAAGGTTGAACCCTATTGAATCGTAACAAGAGAATGCCCTTGTACTGACAGACGTAGGGAACGAAATCAAAAGGCCAACCGAATCAAACAAACTTTTAATTCAGACCCTCTACAGAATGCTGTGTAAATTTTTGTGTTTACTGATTGCAAGAAATTGTGCTTCTATGTAAACAAATCAAAATCCTGTTGCTCTAACAATGTCTTCCATTGTTCTTCGAATTGTCTTACAAACATCACTGCTTCGAACCCACTCTTTCCTAGTTCCCTGGCAACACGAAGCGTTTCATAACATTGGGACGGATGTCCACCCCAAAGACGGAGGGCTGTTGTTGAACATCACGTATCGGAAGTTATACAAAAAGACAAATACATTCAGGTTTTCTTGCTGAAGGTGGTGTAAACTTTTCGAAAAAACCTTCTAGCACCGCTTGTTTAGTGTTAATTTTAACGCATGGCTTGTGGTCGCTTTGTTTTTCAGCTTCGCGAAAAGTTAC
>OLMO02000286.1:2375347-2387381 GCA_900291935.2 Cassiopea xamachana
TGAGCAGATGTTAAAAGAAGTTAACTTAGACATAAATGAGTTACTGACATATGCAATGAACGAAGAACTTCTTCGTTAACATGATGCTAGTTTTGTTTTACATGGGCGTCCTTCCAACGCCTGCAAACTTCATAATCAAGGTCAAGTCAGCCGTGGATTTTCAAGAAAAATTGGGGGAGGGGGCAAAGGGGCTGAATTTGCCGAGTATTTTAGAAGAAACACGTTTACTCGACAAATACTTGGGGATATTTGTCGATTGCATTTTTTTTATAAGAAAAGGTGTACAAGAGAATTGAGGCTCAAGCAAGAAACGACTTTCTTGTTAAACAATCGTGTATTTGGGCTTGGGTTTCACCACTTTTGCCGAGAAATTGCCCGCTCGTTTGGTACCTGGGGGACACTTTGTCTCCCATTGCCCCCAATAGCCGCTACTGGGTCAAATTCTCAATTTTATGTCCTTGTAACACGGAACATCGTGAATTTCGATTTGGGGATCATGAGGAAATCTATTTTCGAAAATGCAGATAAGGGTATTTATTGAAAAAGCAAAAATAAAAGCGATTTTCATGATTATAACGGAGAAATCACTATTGACATATGTTGTTTTTACTTTTGAGGAAAATCAAGGTCGTCGCGAGGGGGGCGTGGGAGCGTCACACCCCCCGAAAAAGCTCGGTTGGCGAATCTTGCCACTTATCCGTAAATGATAGGCTTTTTTGGGAAGTTTTGCAAATTGTAGACACGAGTTTAAATGAAACTGGAATGTATGCCGATGAAACTGTCTGAAGCCACTGATATTTTCATTTTTTCATTTTAAAGTGTTAAGAAGAGTAGTTCTTCAGCTTTAACTGGTTTCCAAGAGGTCCTCCGCTAAAAACTTATGCATTAAATGTCCTCCGCTAAATTAGCCTAATCAGAAATTCAAATTAAAATGAAAAGTAAAGAAGTTGATCTAATTTTTATTACGTAACAACGTAAAATGAATGAACTGAGAATCCCCCAGCGATCCGGGAACTAATGCTGCCCCATTTCCCTAAGCTGAAAACGCGCTGACCGTCATAAAAGTGGCATAAGTCGAGCAGATGTAGACAGGCGCAGCTACTGTCCAACCACTTGGAGGATTCACAGCTCATTGGATATTGCTTTTGAAAGCACAAACGGAAGGCGATTACTGTGTTTCAGTTGTTAAGCTAACCCAGAGTTTTGCTAATGCTATCGACGAAAGAATGCTACACACCTTTTTCCGCACATGGCACAAGCTAAGAGAGAATGAAATTGTTTTCACCCCCTGACCCCCTTCTTTCGTCATACTCCAATACTCCTTTTTTCTTTCAAGCACCTCTAGCTGCTACGCACGTTCTGTCTGCAAACAGTTGGTTCACACCCAGCGGCTATCCCTTCGCGACGGCTCTGAGGAAAGTCCAAACGCTGAAATAAACCCCCCTTGCATAGGCCCTTCCCTCGAATAAGCCCCCACCTAAAAACTCATTTTTGCAAATAAGCCCCCAGGGGCTTTCTCTAGGGTTTACGGTATGCATAACAATCACTGATTGCTGGCACTGATTGATGTTGTGGAGGAGCATGGCCTCGCTCACAGTTTTACCTTGTCAGCAATGGTCAGCAATATCGTCACAAGTATTGGTCAGCATTTGTCAGCAGTTCATGTATTCAAGAAATTGTTAGGAAGTGGAAGGTGATTATTTTCTAGTCTTGGAAAAATTCTTAGCACTGGTAAAGAACTTGGAATTTCTTATTTTTCTTGTGATGTTCTTATCCACGGTATGGTATGACTGAATATATTGTCTGTTGTGGTATGCATTTCCCATTCAAAGGCTGAAATACCGTTCGTATTGTTAGCAGTTGCAAGGAGGAAAGAATTTAAATTTTCAGCATTTGACTTTCCATTTGCTAGAATATATTTGCAAACAGATAAATGTTGTTATTTAGTTAAGAAAGTTGCTGACTTCTGTCACTGTAATTCCTTAATTGCTTTCACTTTTAGATAATTCGTTCTGGGGTTTAGAACAGTTCTGGATACTGCGTCTGGTAGAGATGTCAAAAGTACAACTTTATGTTTATGAAGTCACCAAAGGACTTGCCGCACAATTGTCAACTGCACTCCTAGGTTTGTTCACTACAATTTTGATGCCTTAATTTGTCAATTCTGCCCCCCCCTACATTTTATAAAAGGCGTAAAGTAGCCTATTACTTTGAGTAGGTAATACTAGTATGTATGATTCGAGATGAGATCTGAGAACTGACTCCTCATACTGCCTTTTCAATGCACTTTATACATGCCGGAACTACACAAATATTGACATAATTAACATACAATAAAGCATATCAACACATTGACTAGGTATATTTGATCCTACTACAATTTCCTTGAGCTAGTTGTTTTCCCTACTATTTTATGCTGTCTGCTCCTGTTGAGAAAATTTGCTAGCCAGATCGGCCCTGCTATGCAGAGCCAGCTACATCTCTGGCATTTTGGGTAGTGCATAGCATTTGGTAGTGTAGAATTTGGTTGCATTATTTTTGTTTTTATCTGATTATTGGGCAAGTTTTGCACTTAAAATTATATATTGTTTCTATTTATCATAACTATCTTATACTTATCCCTGTGTGGTGTACTCCTGAAATACTAAGAAGTATAGCACAAAAGTTTAAAATAAACACAGCATTTCAAAATGTAGCTTTTGTTGCAAAATTATAGGCAATTTGTCAACATTTTGCTTCAACAGTTAGTTAACAGTGAAAATCAAACATTTTAAGATGTACAATAGGATTATGTTGTGTTGCCCCTTGACTAAACCACTGGCATTGCTATATAGCCATGTTGGTTAGTCGTGAACAGTTCATTAAGGAAGCAGACCATCAGCCAAGACAATGAACTTTGGTCTTGATTCAATATCTTTTAGGGGTAGTCTCTTGTGGAACACCCTTGATGACGGCATAAAATGTGAAAAAACTTAAGCATGTTTCCAGAAGAGGACAGGCAAATGGTCTGGAGCTAGATGCACTTGTAAAATATACCAATGCTAGATGCACCATACCTACATATTTATGCATACATTAGTTTTATGCATGCAGTATTTTTATTTTATTCTTTTAACTTCCTGAAGACTAATACATCTATTTGCTAAATAGTTGATTTTAATTAGTATTTGTATATACCATGTACCACTGTACCAACTTTAAATACATTGATTGAGTGATTGATTGATTGATTGACTGATTAAGATTCTAAATGCCAAGTTTTTCTTTTACAGGAAGATATATTCCTGGAGTATGGTAAGTGCATACCTATAGTTAAACCAATCTCTAAGTTTTTATCTTGCAAAGCAAAGTCACACTATTCCATACCTCTTTCAAGACCTATAACATAGCATATGATGGGTGTGCATGGGCTGTGTGTTGATCTCCATCACCATGATGCCATATCAAGTATTGCTGATTACCATGTAGGTGAAGTGTTGGTTTCAAATTTCCAGGTTAAGGGCATGGGGGTATACACTGAAGAGGTGCAGACTTTCCATTTTCCAGTGGTGGTATGGCTGTTTTTTCCCCAAATTCGGTTGGTTTTGGTATTTATTGCAAAAATAACTCAACATACATTTTACTGGTTTTACTGATATATTGTAAGTTATGACTGATTAGTGAGGAAACAATTTATGCTATGAAAGTTAAGCATAAATGCTGGTAAATACTTGCTTTAAAGTTAATTTTGCTGCAAAAGCAGTTTGTTTGAATCTTCCTTGATACCAAGAAATTAACATAAATGTTAACAACCTAGTGCCCTTCTATTTTGTGTTAAATGTCTTTTCTTGCTTTGTTTTAGGCATACTGCTATTGTTTGTTATGGAATGGAATATTTCTTTGGGAGTGGTGGTATTGAAAACATTCACCCTGTGAGTAAGAATGAGTTGTCATTTCTTCATTGTTTGATGTTGTGTATGTATCCTTCATGTGTTTTATTGGGAGTTCCATGTACAGCATTTATTTTCCAAATATGAACCATAGATATGTATTATTATTATGAGAGCTACTTTTTGTCTATGATTATTTATCATACCAGTGTATTATTGAACTTGTTGCTCCTTTGATAAATATTGATAAGCATATAAGCAGGTTGGAGGCACTTGGAGGAAAGGAGAGCTCACCCCTTCCCCCAAGTAATTCTAAGCTTGAAGAATTATAACACAGTTCAATAAAAATGGCTTCAAGGTACCAGTAGTTAACTCATGCAATATGTTCATATGCTTATCATTACCCTCAAGTTATGTACAGCGGTTCCTTATAGGGTACTACAATTGTGGGAAGGCCAGATGAAATAATAGAGTTAGGAGAGACACAGATAACTAATGAAGAATTTCATGAATATTTATGCAATATTGGGGATAATCATTTCAGGTGTGTTTTCATTGTTGCAGTTTTGTTTTCAATCTCGGGAACTTTTTTGTTCTTAGCATCGCAGTGTTACCAGTTCTGATGCTTAGCTGCTACTAGTGATTATCAAAATATTTCTATCATTTTATGAGATTACACATTTTGCAAAATGGAGTTGGTTCTCTGAAACCCATTTCAGAGTCACCAGTTCCATTTTGCAGAATGTGTGTTAAACTTCCCTACTTGCAATTTAGTTACCACGAGGTAGCAATTCTGCTTTTATTAATGATTGACTATTCTTTTCTATGTTTGTAGGCCAGAGAAGTATCATTTGTTTGAACATAATTGCAATACATTTTCAAATGAAATAGCACAATTTCTAACTGGAAGAAGCATCCCATCTTACATTCTTGATTTACCCAATGATGTTGCCACTACCCCAATGGGTGCAATGCTTAAAACTTTCATGGATGGTTTTGGAAGTCCAGTTGGTGGCAGAGCAGACCATGCTTCTCGGAACTTTTCAAGGCCTCAACAAGCTTACAGGCCAGCTCCAAGCCAACCTCAGAGGGTACAAGAAGTATCTGATAAGAGGTAGCTTAGTTATTTTGTGCAGAGTAAAATCTGTTGCATATGTATTTGAACACACACAGACAAATGCATGAACAAAGTGGGAAATTATAGTTTTGCATGTTTTCAATTACCCTCTTCAGTCATGATCATCTGCTTTCCATTTAACCTGCCATTCTTTTTCAGGTGTAGTCCAGCTGCTTCCAACCCAATTATATTCAGATTTGAGGTAGTCAAATATATTAATTGCTGATCACTTTAATTCAAGGATCTAATTTCCTGTTATAGTAAAGTAATTGTGAAATTGATGGTCATGGCAATTTTTTCAGACAGTTGAAATTTAGAATGATTGTTGATGTGTAAATTATTGATAATATAATATTTGTTATATTCATTATTGATTGCAAAGGGGAGAGTCATAGAAGTACTGAAAGCTCCATTTTCTAAAATATTAAAGAAGTACTCTAAATCCTGAATTTAGATTGTGAGTTTGCCATACAACCATTCTGGTAACACTCTTTACAAATCTATTGCAATCTGTTCATGTTGTAATTGAATGAGAAAGGATTTGATGGATCAGCTAAAATTTTAGGTTGAATTTGAACCATTTTGGACATGATTCAGATCATAGATTTGAGAAAAATCTTTAATTCAATGCTAGTTCCAAATTTGAGAGGATTGGGTAGCCTACTTGTTCAAGAATGGCCTGCTATTTGTGCATTAGTAGCCTCCTGATAGCACAGGGAGAGGCATAATTTTGCTTACATAAAATTTGCTTGGATGCTAAGATATAAGTTTCCCGATCATTTGCACCATATGAGTATAGTTTTAGCTCATTTCATTGAAGCTGCAGAAGTCACTGGGTAGCTGGCATAATATTGCATCTGGATATTTTTTTGATTTACAAATGCAGGACTAGTCAAAGTACAGTGAGAAACCGGAGCATAAAAGGGCCCGGTCAACTTTGGTTTAGTACTGCAAGGAAACAAATGGTACTACTGTTTAGTATTATGCAAAAAGCCCAACATTTGCTTCTTTTGATGTAGGCAAGCGAGTGTTGCAAGAAGCTACCTGAATTGTTTGCAGTAGACAAGGAAAAACTAAGCATCATTGAAAGTGTTGTTGAAGGGGGAAAGAAACACGGATATAAAACCGCAGACGTCTTTCAAGCTTTGTGTAAGTTTTACGTCACAGTTTAGCTTCCCTTCCTAAACAATAATTATTTCCCCTATCTTGAACAATGGTTGAATCGAATTTTGATTGGCTTCTTGATTGAAGTTACTTTTAAATCCTGACGTGCAAGCTCTCTTTTGTCTATTGATCCGCGCTTATTATTCCGGAGTATTGTTTTATCTCTTAGACACTCTCTTTGATTATCTGGAACAGAATAATAGCACGGAAAGATTTTTGCTGTTTATTGATTTATTTTCAATCGTAACTGTCCAAAATGATTGTGATGTTTTCAAGTTAACAGAAGGTATGCTGTTTAGAGAAATCCATTTAGAATAATCTACAATCATTTATATGTATGTGAAATGGATTTGTGAAATCTATTTTCTGTGAAGCATGCTTTGCTTTGATGTCACTTGCTCTATATAGTTTAAATGACCTTTTTTATCTGCAGACTATCCTCAAATTATTTTTAATCCAACGTCAATTGAAACGAAGTATTCCTCTGGAAATTTCAAGTGAAAATACCAGAAAGTAATCCTCTGAAAATTTCTAAGGCCACAACCTTTAGATTGCAGAAAAAGCCCTCTTCATTGTAGAGGTACAGGGCGATGACTGGAGGGAGACATCATGTTAAGCATCACTCTCGAAAGAGCGAGATGAATAAGCGAAGGAATGAGAAGAAGATCATAAATTTTGTTGGATGAAATCTTTAAAAGTTGGGGGGGGGGGCTTTGTTGTTGTTGTCTACTTTATTTTGAGTAGGCTGTTATACCCACCTTTTTCAGCTAATTTAAGCCTACTTTGCATGCCTCATCCAGGCATGGGACCCCTAGTTTCACGTCCCTTCCGAAGGACGGCGGAGTGAGATGTTTTGGTCGTTCATGTGGAAGTTCGCCCATCCAGTTTCTGACCGTACACAGCCATGCTTAACTTCAGTTAAGCTAATGGAACTGGCTGGGTCGCTTGGCTACTCACCCCGCTAACTAGGCATTTATCACCTTTCATCCCTTGTCTGCACCATTGAGTTAGTATGTCAAAGTATCCTGCTAACTAATTCGAAAAGACAAGATCACGAAGGCTGATGAACAATTAAACGAACAGTCATGTTATTATTGTATATAGTTGGACTTGAATTATGAATTTCTGTTCGTATTAAAAAACCAAATGATTGACACTGATCCTTCAAAGTCTTCATCTTACTTGTTTCAGGTAAAGAACTTCTTGATCGGGTCCTGAAACTGTTGAGAGTTTCTGAATCGGAAAGTGCTGTGATACCTAATTTTCTAAAGCTGGTAATTTTATTATTAGTATTTGTATAGAAGCAAAAATTTGTAAAATAAAAGAAAGTAATGATAAACTGTATACGGTGAAGGGGTCATTTACCCGTTGTGTAGCATCAATTTTATTGTCTTTGTGATCCTCCCTCCTTTGTGGCACTCCTTAATATAGCCCTACATATCATTTACGCAATCCCATAGCAAGTCAAGAACCATCCTCTCCTTTTGGAGCATTACCCAATTGCATACGGCAGCCATTGCAGCAATTGTATACATGGCAGCAACTGTATACATGGCAACAACTGTATACATGGCAGCAGCTGTATACACGGCAGCAAGTGTATACATGGCAGCAAGTGTATACACGGCAGCAACTGTATGCACGGCAGCAAGTGTATACACGGTAGCAATTGGATACATGGCAGCAATTGTATACACGGCAGCAACTGTATACGTGGCAGCAACTGTATACACGGCTGCAAGTGTATACATGTCAGCAATTGTATGCACGGCAGCAATTGTATACAAGACAGCAATTGTATACATGGCAACGATTGTGTATACATGGTGAAGGGTTTCTACTTTATAGTTTTGATGTTGCTCTGTATTTCCTTTAACATTTAGAAATATTTCGATATATTTTGAAGGTAGGTAGCAAAGGCTATGTTTTGAATGTAGTATGCTATATATTGAGTGATGTGAAACATTTGGCTATAATTAGTCTATTTAATCAGTTTGCCACATTACTCATTTTTGAACACTCTAATCAGACTTCCAATAGTTTATGTATCTATTTCGTATATGTAAAAACAACAAGTCTAAAATTGATTGTGAGTCGGCCGCAGGACAACACCTAATTACAAATCCAGAATGGGCCAAAGCATATACAGACCATAATTTTTGGATCATTGGGCAAGCAAGATCGTCTTTTCAGTTAGGTGTTTTGGGATCTGTTTACATAAAGACTCAAAACCCAGTCTTGTGTAGACAAAAAGTGTTCGTTTTCTCACTGGGACTCTTCAAGTAAACAATGGTTAATAGGCCCTACTTGGTCACACTTGGAGCAAATTAGGCGCATCCTATCACATGTAACCGCATCTGGATATATATTTAGGGTAACCTTTCGGTCGCTATCCGACGTTTCATACTCTGACGAGTGTCGGACGAAAAAAGCTTTTAGGTATATCAAAATAATGTTGCCGCTTTTTCGTGCTCAGGTTAAGTATCTATTTCAAGAACTTAGTAAGAAGTTCAAAAAGGAATGCTGAAGCGAGTTGATGATTACTTTCTTTTCACATTTCGCTTGCTTCATTAAGCTCTAGAAGTTCATAAACATTTTACAAGCTTGGTTGTCTGATGCTTTTTGAAATATTGTTATGTTGGTATCAGACTCAATTCACTTTTAACTTACGTTCAATAGTTTTGTAATTATTTTCTTCTTCATGAAGGCTGCCAACTTATACAGTGAAAAAGAGCGTAGAGACATGTTCATTGCTGGCAACAGTTTTCTTTCTTCTGATATAAACAAATCCTGTATGGCGTACTGTATCGAAAGTCTGACTGGTGAAAATAAATTCAAAGAGGTTGAAAGCATCGCTGTTTCATTTGCATTTAACATCAGTTTATCAGAGGTGAGACAAAGTTGATTGGCCCATCACATGGGCTTACGATAAGTATCACGATGAGGAAATAAATGCAGACTTTTTTACTTTTAATAGAAATATCGCTATTGCTTCATCCATTGTTAATGTTCGATGTGTTTTATGAATTCGATCTATATTTTGACCATGCTAGGTGAGCGAAGAAACTGCGTTGGAATTAGCTTCAGCTTTACTTCACTGGATTAGCTCTGCAGAACGAGGCTCAGAAACAGGTGAGATATTTGAACGCTTTTATCTGCACTTCATCATTGGTTTTGCAAGAGTAGTCTTCTACCTGGACTATTTATATACTGATGTATTTAGCATAAGCGTCAAATCTTGATTGGCTAAGAAAGGAATCACCATCGAAGGATTCCTACCAATAATGTTGCGAGAATTCGTTCGAGAAGCGTGTTTTGGTAGTAAATACTGCAATTTCTTTGAGAAAAAACTGATAGCACATAGTTTAGAATAATTGAAAAATATTTTGCAGCCGTGTTAAGTAGGCTTCGATTCACATTTCCAGAAGGGGCAGTTTTTATATATGGCGCAAATCAAAAGTTATCGATATTAAAAAAGATGGGTAGCTTGTAATGTCGACAACTTTTCATCTGCGCAAGATATAAAAATTTCTCCTTCTGGAAATATAAATTGAAGCCTTCTGAACATGCTTGCAAAATGTTTTTCAATTATTCGCAACTATGTGTTATCAACTTTTTTTCAAAAACAGTACATTTTTACCACCAAAACATGATTCTCGATGATTTTCGAACTAATTCTCGTAACATTATTGGCAGGAATCCTTCGATGGTGATTCCTTTCTTAGCCAATCAAGATTTGACGCCTATGCTATAAGTTATCGATATTAAAAGCCATCCATACGCCTATGCTGATGTATTCTGTCTTTTTGTGTCACTAGTAGAGTCGAATTACACGTTTATTTAAATGAAAGATATCTATAGGAAACAGGCTGAAATTAGGCAAAAATTAAGAAGCATTTAAGAAAAACATAGGCAAGCGGAGTTTCAAATAATAGCTGGAAAAACTGTTTTTAGAAGAAAATATTTGATCAGACTAGAAAGAAAATAGAAACAACAGTGGTTACATATCTAACAAAACCTGAACATCCTTTTCTTGCATGAAAGTTGCCCTGTTTA
This sequence comes from Cassiopea xamachana, assembly GCA_900291935.2. Lineage (NCBI taxonomy): Eukaryota > Metazoa > Cnidaria > Scyphozoa > Rhizostomeae > Cassiopeidae > Cassiopea > Cassiopea xamachana. The sequence goes on from OLMO02000286.1 coordinate 2,385,554, forward strand.
GGTAAACAGTGACAAAATATTAAGAAACATCCAGGTTTACGCTCGAGAGTTTGGCTCTTATAAAGAGCGTGCACCTCACAGATTGAAGCAAAACATTGTTTCCTTCTTGAATAATTTTTGTAGAGAAATATTGCTTTTTAATTGGTAGATTCATCACTTCTATATTTTTCTTTTTGATTGTACTGGTTTATCAATTATATACAACTCCCCTTTTAACATTTTCAGGATTTGTTTTTAGTTTAGTAGTTTATAAATTTTTGCCTACCTATTCTGTTTGTATCATGAATTAAAAATGAAATGGTGTTAAACTTTAGGTACAATTTCTTGTTCTTTTGGAAGTGTGAAGATGCTTTTTCTTGAAGTCTTAGTGGCTTTTTCTAATTTATTGAATATCCCCTTGCTTTGAAGATTCTTAATTGAAAAGATTTTTCTGTTTGTTTAATCTGTTTAATCTAAACTGGAACCATTGTCTTTAATTTGATGAAATCTTTATTTGGCATAACTGGACGTGCTTGCTTACAAGCATTTTATTTTACAGGTAAACGATGTATATCTGCCCTACGAAACCTGGCTAAATCCAATGATCAGGTAAGCCTGTAATCAAGGATTAAACAATCGGAGATCAATAGTCTCTGAAATGTTTCAACTCTTTTTAATCTCGGGTGGCACTGGCAGGGTTCGCGCAGCTTTTATTGCAGAAAGTTCCCTGATTTGTTCTTTAACTTGTAAAGTTTTACCTGACTAACAGGATATGTATATATATATATATATATATATATATATATATATATATATATCTATATATATATATATATATATATATATATATATATATATATATATATATATATATATATATATATATATATATGTATTTATATACATTTCCTAGATGTATTCTAAAGTGCTATGTTTTTCCCTAAGTATAAAAAAAATTTGTATCTACCTCTTTTTGATAATTAGTCAGGGAAAATTTTTCAAAGCATGTTCAAAATAAAGATGTTTTAGCGGACCTTTAGTTTCATCTTTCTACGCCACACTACTTAACTAAATTATCAATACTGCCATGTATCATGTACAGTGATTAGTTGGCGTTACACAAAAATTCAAGAGAAGTAAAAGTTCCCTTAGTTTGTCAGAAAAACAGATTTTTCAGACTATGGAAAAGTTTCCCTGATTTTCCCTGATTCTCCCTGACTTCCGTAAAAACCTTAGTTTTTTTCCTAATTTATCCTGACTGGGATTTTTGCAATAGCATTTTCCTTAATAAGAATGTGTTAGTATAGATATACTAGCAGATAGTGGTAAATATACTACTTGGTAGCTCTAACTGATGGACAATCAAAGTTATAGTAAGCGCTCAGTTTTGGTGGGAATTTCAATTAGAAGTAGCTTTCCATCGCCTCTCATAATGCAGTCCTTATTTGCTCTGTTGACGATTGCTAATGATGTGTTTATTTTCGTTTGCAGATCACAGACCTTGCAGCAATGACTGTTGATTCCGATCTCCTGGCCTAATTTTGGCATCTGAAAATTTCTACCGAACTAATGTTTATGTTTTGGTGAGTCTGTATAATTTGATATTGTTTACTGAAAGAGTTAGTTGAATGCTGCACCTCGGAAAGCGTCTACTTTCTGAATGGTTTGATTTACTTGTTGATGGATCTGGTTTGTAGCAAACTCCGACGGAAAGAAATATTTCCGAATGAGGAGGCACTCATACTAGCTAGAGCGAGCTTGTTTCTCGTCCTTTCGATGAACAGTAGACAAGTATCATATAATGGAATGGAGTAGGTGAAGAGAATCTATGACACACACTACAAGGAAA
>OLMO02000286.1:2456452-2470720 GCA_900291935.2 Cassiopea xamachana
TGTTGTTGTGAGTAGGCTAAATTTGAGAAATTTTTTAGTTGTCTGAAGCACCAAAAATGATTCTTAAGGACTACTCTTTGTGTTACCATGACAAAAATAATTTCATTTCCTAAATAAATCTTCCGCCGAAAATCGTCTTCCCCAAGAAGTCATTAGAGGAGAGGAGTTTTTAAGGAGTTTTTTCCCAAAATGTACGAATTTAAGGAATGTTAAGTGCCCTTAAAAACGTAAAATAAATTTAAGGACATTTTGAGGAGCTTAAGACGAGATTAGTATTATAGTAGAATAGATGCTAAAATTAAATGAACAATTTTTAAAAAATTCTAAAAGCTACGCAGAGCCCCATCAGTCGATTCTACAGGAACTTATCGCGCCACACCCAGCTAGCCACACCCTATGATAGAATACCCAGTCGAAATAGTCACGCTACGCCACTGTTCTAGGGGAAGTTATTAGTGGTAAAAAACAGATCTTTCTGCAAAAACAAAGATTTTCTAAGGCTGGCCAAATACTCATCAAAAGCCTATAAGTAACTAGCGCACTAAAAACTTCTTATCATGGTGGAATTTTGATTAGAACTTTTTCAGTTACAGCCAACAAGAGGCAGCCAACATTAAAACTGCGTTACAAAATAAATAATGCATGTATTTAACATAGTTCACCTGCGAAAAGAACGTACCTCACTTTCAATCACCCGGTTGAAAGTCTTATACCTGTTGATTTCGCTTTCATTCCTTTGCTTCAAGAACTCCAATGTTTTTATCCTCCACGGTTCACGACTTTCCCAGGGCAATCTCACACTACGTTTTGGAGGATTTTTTAAAAACATGGCGTCAACATTACAGCCACCGCTATTTATCCAAATCCACTGAGTGAGCCCTAAATGTATACAAAGGAAGTAAAGAATAAACACATCGGGTACACAAATTGGGTACATACATTGGATACACATATTGGATATACACATTGGGTGTACACACAGGATACACACATTGGGAACACATATTGGATACACACATTGGGTATACACATTGGGGATACACATTGGATATACACATTAGATGCATACTAAGATACACACATTGGATACACACATTTTATATGTTGTAAAAAGCATTAAAATATAATTCGAGCACAGAAACTCGCAAAAGCTTGAAACTAACCTTCAGCCAGAACTGTCATATCAACTCCTGATAATCCTGGTGATGCTTTAAACAACTTCCACTTTCTGCCAACTGGCTCGTTCTGGGTGATGTCTGTTCGAACAAATACAGCACCAGATTTATCAATTGCCCAAACCTGAAAAAGACTAACGCTTTCGAAAAAGATTGCTTTATTGTATGCTAATTATGTCAATAGTTACGTAGTTCCGGCATGTATAAAGTGCATTGTAAAAGCATTATGAAGAGCCAGTTCTCAGATCTCATCTCCAGTCATACATACCTGTTTTGCCTACTCAAAGTAATAGGCCACTTTACGCCTATTATAAAGGATTCATAAAGTAAATAGTCTGTTGGTACAAGGTCTGTTGGTACTAGTGTCGGATTACAAAAGCTTTTAAGTATGTCAAAATAATGTTACCGCATTTCGTGCTGTAGTAAAGATTCATAGAGTAGAGAATCTAATTGCAAAAAGGGATGCGGAGAAAGGCATCATGTAAGAAATGCAAAACAGGAAGGATCAGAGATTCACTTAACATGAAAGCAATGAAACTTCAATAAGCTGAAACAGTCTCTTTCTTCTGTTCGAAGCTCATGATCAGACGATGTGGTTGGCTTCCCTTTTACGTAGTTGGTCCAAAGGTCATTGGTAGCATACTATTTATAGCTTCACGCTTTTTGTACAAGAAACCAGTTTACTAGCAACCTATTACTAGACACAATAAAGTTTAAGAAGCTTTTAAGACCAAAAGGAAAGAGCTAAGAAACTTTAGATAAAAAGGGCATTGAAATTGCTACCTGGTTCAACGTAAAGCTGTACCAAAGCAATGTGAACATGACATTGCTTTAACTTTTAGCTCGCACTGAGGCATTTTGTTTGCCAAAATACTAATAATTTGCTACATCTATGTTTTAACTACGTTTTCACTACAAATCAGTTCGTAAAATAAAGAAACTAAAAACAGACTATTTATGCATACCTGGTCGTTTGGTCCTACTGAAATCAGCTTGAAATCACCAACCATATCAATCCAATTGCAACCACAGGCACTATTCTCATTTGTATAAGCTTGAACTCCATCAATTCCTTTACGATAAAAAACCTGAAGAAGAAGAATGACTGACTTGTTCATGAAACCAAACTTGATAATTCTAACACCTGAGTACCACAGAGCTTCTCAAATAGTGGGGCCCACCCCCCCCCCACGAGAGACATGATACAATGCTATATGGGGCGCATATGACCCCAGGGAACAGGCATAAATATACGATTTCTATAGATGGTGTCCCAATTATAGCGAGTGGGGAACGCGAAATATTTAAAGTGGCCAGTGAAAAAGCTTCTAGGTACCAAGGGGTCAAAAACCTTCAAAATCACATTGGTCAATATAGGCAAAATGTATAGGTACTACTAACTTAAAAATGCAGGAATTCAATGCTCAGAATACCAACAACTGATGACGGAAGAGCAACAATTGCGAAGGTTAGGAGCAAATTATACTTGTTTAGTTTTGGCATTGATGAGAGACAAAATCAGTGATGTGCTGAGACACCTTCTGTTGGGGGGGGGGGAGGGCGTTCTGACCAACTAACCAACTATTGTTACCAAATTGTTACTAAAAGAAAAAGGTCACAGAAAATACTGTGGCCAAACCTCTTGCTGCCTGGCTAACTTTTGACCAACTTTCTTGTAATTTTGAAAATATTGGCGGACGCCACGCCCCCACGCCCCCCATCGGCACATCCCTGTACAAAATCATATAATCTTCTTTAATAATCAGATTAACAGTTTTGATAGTCTATGCCCGGAGACACGTGCAATCGCGCGTGCTCGTGTCCACACACGTGCAAAATTCCCACACGAGCGAAATATCGCACGTGCCAAAATCGCAATCAATCGTTCACATGACAAATAACTTCGTTCTCACAACTGTAACACTAGTGACCTTTTGCTTTCATAATTATACTTTATCCTGTTTGATCCTACATGAGAGATTCGTCATGCTTTCTTGGGTAGCAGATACAATTCAAATAATTAAGAACAATTACTCCTGCAGACAAAGGGGGAAGTCCGATTTGACGTTCTTGCACCAATTTCTTCCGGGTATGGACTGTTTTGATGAAGAGTAGAGGATTTTGGCTACTAATAAGAAGAGTGGCATGCCAAAATATTGCAATACTGATAGAGAAATGTAATGATACAACTGAACGAAAAAACGTAGGGTTTGGAAAAGCCGAACCACTTCCCAACCATAAAGTATTAGGCATTAAGATAAAAAATTACGGTAAATGTAGCACAATTAGGCACAAAGGTCATGTTTATATTTAGGGGTGGCAAAAGCTAATGGCAAAAAGGATTCTATGGGAGAAAAATTGGTTAAAACAGGAAAGATAATGGTAGGGCCCCATACACGTCTTTTTATACAAAGACGATCATGTTGCCCAAGCCTCAATTCTCTTAACGTTTCCCAAAATTAAGCTTCATATTTTCTTAGACTTTTCTTTACCCTTTCTTTGTTCATCTTGTATACTCGAATTTGAATTTTGACTATAATTGAACTGAATCAGATTGAATTTCATATTTTGAATGGAAAAATGATGTAATATCGATGTTTTGCCAACAAAGACTCTTAACTTTGGAAATTGAACCTTGGGACTTGAAGATATTCTAAAAAGGTTGGCCATTCGAGCATCATTTTCTTACAAAATTTTACTTGTAAAAACGTTGTGCATGCTTTTGTAGAGAAGGGAATGCCTTCCAGAGATTACACATATCCTGGGCCATTCGTATGACAGGGAGGCCGTCTCCGTTCACTGCCCCCTTTTACCAATCCACTCTTGCCCCCAGATGCTCAATTGATGCTGGGTATACAGTAAGTGAGCATTCAGCCAATGCTTGAGAAATCTCTAAGTGGCATTCTGCGCAGTAAAAAAGCACCCAAAAGATAAAAAACTATTTCTAAATCAACATTAACTCCAGCTGTAATGATAAAGCTACGTAATTACCTTATCATTTCTCCCCAATGCCCAAACAGCACCCATGCCAACAGATACATGAGCAAATTGAAAAGTTGGAGGACACTTTGAAGGAAGTCCAATTTTCTGCCAAAATCTGCCTAAAGGATGAGTGTATTATAAATGTTATTACAGTAAAAACATGCATAAAGGCTACAATTTTTTCTAATTTTAGTTTTAAAAATCAAGGGTGTGGCATATAAGCAGAGTCTATTATTCCTTATGAAAAATTCCAGTTTTTGTTCAAGACGGATTGTTTGGTGCCATTATCAACAATTGAAAAACAAACTAGTAATATCTCAAATAACGAGTTATGTGTCAAAATTTCAAACAACTTCATAATACACATAAGTATAGCAGAGGGGCAGCAGTTCCTTTCATATGGAAAGAAATCTGTTTCATTTGGGTAGTATTATTGAGAGAATAGTAGAAAATTTTATCACTGCTCTCTTGATATGTTTGTTCTTTCAGGCAGAAAGTTCACAACCCCATTAAATTTGAAATCCTCCATTGCCAATAGAAACAAGCAATGTATAAGATCAAATTTTCACCTTCAGTCATCATTGATGTATCTTTTGCAACTCAAATATGGTTTGGTTTACACTTAAAGAAATTCTATTTGTGAAGGAAAATGGGAATCCTTGAAAATTTAATGTTGATGTGTGAGAAGATGGAGAGATCATGACTTTAAACTCTCTCTATGTTTGTAAACAAGTTTAACAACAAAGAAATTTGGTACACATCTTGTTCCTATGCTGGTCTTTCCTATGATAGGGCCCTTCAAACAGCATCATAAAATCAGTTCCAATGTTGCAGAACTTGAATACATTGCTGCACTTGAGCTATTGACCTTCTGGATAAAATTCAAGCTCTAACTACACTACTTGTGCTTGTACAGAACATAATATAGACTAAAAAAGTACATCCTGCACCTATCCTTGAAGTCTGGTTATTGCCTAAAGAAAAGTGGATTATGAAGGTCTACAGGATGCAGCTTATACAGTCTGGTTAAGATTTTCCTTGACATGCATAAGAAACTTCAAACCTGCAAGAAACAGTTGGTAGAAAATGTGCAAATATGGTGTTGTGAAAGTAAATGTGAATAGTTATATATTCATACCAAACTAGAAAAAAGAAGCAAAGTTCAGTCACTTGGAAAAGTAATTCAAGAAAGATCAGTCATTTGTACCTCCATGCTATTGACTTGACTTAAGTCCCATTACAATAGAAATGAGTTTAGTTCAGATACACCCAACCAAAATCTTCCCTGAGAACCCAAGAGATGCAAGGAATCAAGATAAACAATATCAGATCATATTAAAAAAACAGCTGATAAATTGTGCTTCTAGGCATAAGGAAAAAAGAAGTCTAATAGGTACAAACCAATAGGGTTCTCATGTGAAATTCCAATACGAACAATAGGTGTGCCATCCCATTGAATTGCCCAAAGCAAACCAGATGGGCCTACTGATACTTGTGTAAGGTTAAAATCTTCACACCCATCAATTCGAATCCATCGAGTTCCTTCTGGGCAGCTCTGTGCTATCCCATCACGATATAACAACTGAAAGAAGAAAAGTTCCTTCACTTTTTCAAAATCTCACTAGTGAGCAAGTAAGTGAAAGTGAGCCTACAAAGTCAAGTCACCAAATGTCTCATGGAAACAGGCATTAGAGATGAAAAATATAATACCTCAGCAAGACCAATTGTTACAACAGTTATGAAATAAATCTTTTATTCTGGAATTCAAGTTTTTTAAATGAGTAATGTGGAAGCCCCACAAATTTACAAGGCTGATATAAAGATGCTTTGATTCCAATCACATTGGGCTTGCAGTTTTGTGCCAATATATTCATAAAATGACTAAAATATATGTGTGTTATTGGAAGGAAAGGCCTGCAGGCACTTTTATAGCTTAAACAACATTCATAAATACACATAGGGGTAATTCAACTGTTATGTAACACCAAATTCATCACTTCTGAGACCCCCTCTTGTTATGTTCTGTAGCATTGCCCTCCATATAATTTAAATGATACAATAAAATATCAAGGTACCCTCCCTCCCCATTAGATGCATTACCCAACAGGTGAATGGCCCTACAGCTATAGAGTAGCAAATATTACCTTGCCACAAAATGTCAAGGCCCAAACAGAGAGATATCCAGTGGGCTGTCGTGGAAGCAATGAACCACCAACAGTAATATCTTGAAATGGGTCCTTTCTGTCCTCCTCCCATTGTATCTACCATAAAGTAAATGTAAACATGATTGCTGTACTAAAAGGAAAGATTGAGCAATGGAATGGGGATAAATACACTTCCAAAGCATGCAAACAGACAAAAAGAGGTTATAGTGATGATCCTAACAAATTAAATAAAAACATGTCAGTTCTCTCTAATTTTTAATTTTTTAACTTTTACAGTGGTGTAAATAGATAGTTTGAAATAGTGTAATTAAGTATATATTATACCAACTGTAAACACATCTATGACAATTTTTTCACACTTTTCATTGCCTAAATCATAATTATACACATCAAAAGATATTTGGCAGTGTATAATCAGAGCCTTCAATACTATTTAGAATAAGCAGCTGATCACGAAAAGTAGGTGGCTGTGTCCCATGGATGTTTACCCACGTTGGGTACTTTTTATGTAATTTGAAGTCAAAAGTAGACAGCAATTTAGGCAAAAGTAGCTGGTGATAAATTGCTGGTAGCTGCCTTCTATTGAAAGCTGTGTATAATTGTCTTGCTTATAGACAGTATACAAAAGTGTAATACAACATATACCAAGAAACTATAAAGTAAGCAGATAACAGTAATCAACAAGGCTTATTTTGATGACAGAAGATATAGTAACTAGACGTAATGGAGACATTCATAGCTTTCATGATTCTCTTTTGAATAGTCTCATCAAAATGAAAATAATTTTTTGGAGGTAAATAACAAGTCAAATGAACTTGCTATTTAAATTATTACACACATAAAACTACCATTAAATGATACAAGGATGTTAATCTAAACTGGAAAGAAAATGACACCATACCCGGATCCACTTTCCAAAACCATCATATGACTTGTATCTGGACCATTTGGATCTTCTAACAAAAGACAATTTTCTCTTGGTTCTAGAATACCTTCTTGGGAAATCAATTGCATATTGCCAGCCCTAAAAATAAAATGTGTTTGACATTCTCAGCAAAAAACATTAGAAGTCCCTCTTCTGCAAAAGAGACTGCTGATGAGCATAAAATATTGAAACAATGAATCAGTCTAAATTGATTCTAAAATTTCAATTTCAGACAAATATTCCTAAACTTCATCAAAAGGGACAAGTCATTACCTAGATGGGGGCTGGAGGAACAAAAAGGGGAACACAGTCATTTTAAATTAGCAAAGAGGGGATTGTATTCTAGGTATAAGAAAGGGGGGCAGTTCAAAAGGATGATTAAAAAAAATTTTTCAAGTAAATGTTAGATTGTAAGCCAGTTGGATAAGAAATGGGATACATGCAGTATTTCATTAGGAACCAGTTTATAAGGAACTTACATGTAGACAGCCAGAATATATAAGGAACTGAAACTACTAACAGAAAAAAACTTAAGGAACTTTGCAATTTGAAAAATGCTTATAACTGGAAATAACTCACATATTTACATTCATAGAATCTCTAACTTATTTGTACCTCTAGCCTAGAGTTCTAGCCAAAATAAAATGTAGAATTTTGATGTTTCCTTATGTTTGTATTTAAACCATTACCATCTTCAAAGACAGAAGAAAATGGACAAAATCAGGCGCATTACTGTACACCACTACAATCTGGTTAGAAGTGTTGTGCCTGATAACCAATCTGTTGCTGATTTTGATAAGAAAATAAAAGAAAGTGACAGTGATTAAGACCTAGTTTATGTGACTGCAACAGTGACAATGGTAGTGATGGAGATGAGGGAGGTGACTCTACAAAGCGACTCACACCACACAGAAGTAGTTGAATTACTAGAGTACATGCAAGATATGCTGATTTTGTGCTTTATTAGGTAATTCATATAGGTACCTTCTTTGGGGGGCCATCTTTTGAAAATCTGATAGTCTTATACAGAAGAGGGTCACCAGTAAGTCTATTGAAGTAGGGGGGGCTTTCACAAAATTTCAATTTTGACTGGCAAATTACCCAGCCCCCCTCTCTAAATAAATAGTGACTTGCTTCTAATGTAGGACTGCAACATGCCGCTCTGAATTTATAAAACAAGGCCCACCCTCATTTGAATGAAAAGAGTTAATTTATTAGTTAGTATCAGTAGTTTGATATTTTGAGCCAATACTGAATAATTTCAAGCATTACCTCATCATCAAATTCTGAGGATAAATCTCTAAACCATTCATCTTCCCATTTCCAATGTGGCTCAAGAGTAAAAGAGCTTTTAAGAAGGGGAGTCCTGCCATCTTCTGAGCTCCATGCAGGCCTATCTGTAACTATCATCTACAGGAATAATTACAAAAGAGAAGTTAGCACACTTGTTTATTGAACAATTAATGAAGAAAAACTTATGAAATTGAAATGCCTACTCTAAGGTGCCAAATAAACACCCCCTCCCCACTTATTAATTTTTCAATTTTTTTCCAACCCCCTGACCTTATTAGGATCCCCCTTTTATTAATTTTAAGGATATTCCTTTTTTACAAAGCCCTAATTTTATTTCCTCTTTGTGATGGCACTATTTACGGCCAATTTTTATACCAAAATAGCATGCTTCTGTATATATTTTAGTTTTATGCTTCATAACAAGCTGTTTTTGTTCCTTCCATCCTTGAAAACTCAGTTAAAGCCATTTCTCAAGTTCTGACCCCCCTGTTTATTTTGATCCTCCTGTTTATTAAATTTCAGAATTTTTTCTGACCCCCCCCATTTATCTGGCACTTGACAGTATGCTTAAAATGTTGTGGGAGTGGTGCTTTGAGTTTAGCACCTGTAATGAATTTCATGGGCAAGTTGGTATAGCAGGTAGAGTGCATGTTTCCTGTGCAGAAGGCCTATGGTCCAAGTCTCACTCAAGGCCTTGACTGAATGTTTGTTCACTGTTCATCCAAAAGTGAATGGGTACCCAGTGACAGGGATGGCAATACTTGCTATAGGGTCATTCCATGTCAAATCATCCAAGACCATGACACCCTTTATCCCAGAATTTCTTCAAATTTATACCAGTTGTATGTGTTGTTGAGATATGATAAACATGATAATTTGAAGGTCTCATTCACTACCTTTCTCAGGTTATGGCATTTTTAAGTTTAACCCAAATCACCACTCCAACCCAAAAATCTGCCATTTGAATTTCCATTGACTATACATTGCTATATAGCAAAATATCGTGCTAAGCACCTTCTCATATGACAAAGACAATAACGGCCCCCAAAGTCCAGCTCTGGATCCACTTCTGTCTCGTAGCAACACTGGGGAGATAAAGGTGGCAAGGAAAGGAACTGGCCACCCTACCTCATATGCCAATGGCTCAGGATAAGTGTTCTCTCTAACAGACACTCCCCTATTTACAAAAGTATATGGGACCATCTTTACCTTTTTCTAATGAATTTCCATGAACCTAGCAACTAAAATGCATAGCTAATGTCCATGATTTTGATACGTAGAGATCAACTGATATTATGTTTGAAGGTTGAAGCACTATCTGGCTTTTTGGGAACAGCATACAAAAGTTTATTGCCATGTTTTGTAATTTCAATTACAATATGCATACCACTTTGAGTAATCAAAATTGCAACTTTCGCATATCTGAGAGAAGGGTAGTCCCTTGGCTTCCCTCTCATAAAAGACAAATAATTCACAGTCCTCCAAATAACAACTACGTATTAGCAACTCACTGCTTTGTCAGACCAGCCTTTTGTGACGGACCATCTTTGATTTTCAAAAGTAGAGACTTTCGCACGAATCGGTATGTCAGTAGGAAACACACACATGTAAATTCGTTGATCCGCACCGATTGCCCAGGCACAATGTTCTTGAGCAGAAATCTTCTTGAAGCTTTGTCTGGAGACATTTGGTATCAATAATTTCCATTCCATATCTGGAAGAATCAGATAATGTACCTGGCCATTGCGATTGATGGCCCAAAAACACGGTTTCGGCATTTTGGTGTAGGGGCGTTTTCATCCAGCAATGAATTTTGACCCCAACCTTTTACCAAGCCGTAATTCAAGGCATTGTACCTACCAAAGTTGCTTCACAAAGAAATAACAACATTAGAATGATGTCCTTCTATTTATGACAAATCCGCCGTTAGTTTCTGAACCTTGCTCTTTTGATGACGGAAGGAAATAGGGATTCAGTCTCAATCCCACGTGTACAACCTCGAAACGATGTTTGGACAGACGAATTTGTATTCAATTTTATCTTTTCCGGTCTATGCTTCCCAGAAGTTAGCAAGGCCCTCTGTTGAGGTATTTTACCTGGTGGGATTACTCAGTAGTTTCACTTTTGATCCTTTTTTGTTGTTTCGTGCCTTTGCGTTTTTCAGTTTCTAGATAATATGCTCCGGTATCCTTAGCGTCAGATCAGGGTCACAACATGTCAAATCATCCAGACCATGCATGATACCCTTAATCTCAGAGTTATTTCTAATTTATACCAGTTTTAGGTGTTGTTGAGATATGAAAAATATGCAAATTTGAAGGTCTCACTCATTACCTTTCTCGAGTTATGGCGTCTGTAAGTCACCCAAATCACCACACCAGGCCAAAAATCCGGCATTTTGAACTTACATTTTCGTCCATAGTTGTCTACCCAGACAATATTTTCATTTCAAAGGTTATGCAGATACATTTGAAAACGATAAATTTAGAAATTAAATTTATAACTGTAGCGTTTTCTGGTATCTGGGTGATATACTTCTGTACCTGGAGACTAACCTTATGCCTAGGCCTAAGGCAGACTAGCAATATAAACAACTCTTTGATGTTATATCTTGTAGTGCAAACCGAAGACTAACTCTAATCATTAAACACAGAGTACTTAATACTAATCACACAGTACATGATATGTGATATACATTTAACAGATTTAACACATTGCCTGGAAAGGGTGTTTACTACACACAACAGCACTCCATATGAATGTTGGATTGCAAGAGAAGAGCCACCACGAGCAACATCTTTTCCTTTTTATGTACTTCGACATTCCATTAATTACCAAAATTAGGACTTAGCCAATAGACATACACGGTTAAATACAGACTTAGCCAATAGACATAAACGATATTAATACGTTTCAAGACATTGTGTCTCATCCTTAATTAGTATAACAGTGCCAGTGGGAGGTTTTATAAATGAATGGGGAAAAGCCAGTGGCAAAAACAAGAGGGAAATCGAGAAAGTAAACTCACGGGGAGACCATAGAGGGGAATAAACCTAATGGGGGAAAACCACCAACCAGCGAAAACACTAGTAATGCCTAAATAAGGCAAATAAGGATAGTGTTTTCGCTGGTTGGTGGTTTCCCCCCATTAGGTTTATTCCCCTCTATGGTCTCCCCGTGAGATTACTTTCTCGATTTCCCACTTGTTTTTCCCCATTCATTTATAAAACCTCCCACTGGCACTGTTATATTAACTGGGAAAGAGACACGATGTTTTGAAATGTGTTAATATCGTTATGTCTATTGGCTAAGTCCTAATTTTGGTAATTAATAGAATGTTGAAGTAAATTAAGAGGAAAGGAAGTTTTTTGTCGTGGCCCTTCTCTTGAAATGTATAATTCAGCTGCGTTTCCCAAGAAATGTTTCAATGCAAGACTAGCACAGAAAACATGACAGCTAAAGGAACACGCAATTCAACAAAAAATATACTAGTTAATATACAGTACAACTCCTTAAAGATAAACAATTTTGAACGATATTCAACGTTTTTTGTCACCTATAACCAGGTCAAAATGCAGAGCTTAAAATCTATGTGGCCGGATAGATATGACAAGAAGTCCTTTTTCCCCATGTTGCATACATGTAACCCCACAATTGAACAAAAAATGATGTTGGGCACCCTTCTAGATTGCTCATGATATCATCACAAAGCTACAAAGACTTCTTTAGTGATACTTGAACTTGCTCAGGATCTAATTGGCTTGTGACAATGGCTTGTGAATAGCACTGACAAAACATGGGGAAGAAGGAATAAATTTATCAATGTAAAATGTATATCTTTGTAACTTTTTACATGAAAATATCATCTGGTTAGACAACTATGGATGAAAATGTAAATTCTAAATGGCGGATTTTTGGCCTGGAGTGGTGATTTGGGTGAAACTTAAAGCTGCCTTAACTTGTGAAAGGTAATGAATGAGGCCTTCAAAGTTTTATGCATATCATATCTCAAAAACACCTTCAACTGGTATAAATTAGAAAAGGCTCTGTGATTGAGATTGTCATGCATGGTCTGGATGATTTGACGTGGAATGACCCAGCTGCCAGTCTGCAGAGTATGGCATGTGCACAGCAGAGATAATTTGCCCTGAAGCTCCTGCACACTGGGTACGCTTTACGTGTGGCCAATGCAAGTAGCATATATGAGCGGGGTCCTAGTTGCTTCCTCTAGAATGCCTTTGTCATAACCTATGATGGCTTTTACTCCTAAATCTATTCTATGCAAAGCTAATGCTCGAGTCTCAATTCATGTCAAAGTAACACACATCAATTGAATTAGAAGAACATTGCCAGAGCCATCAGGAAATTGTAAGATGGCACAATTTGAGGAGATCCTAACAATGAAATGAGAGAGAGCTGGAACAGAACTGAGGGGGTCTTGGGTTTGCCCCAAGGCAAACTTTTAGGACAATGCCTTCTAGAACATCCGAAAATGCCCTTCTTTACAAAATAAAATATAGCTCCTTTAATTATAGCTCTTTATGCAGAGAAGGACAAACTATCCCTTCAGCCTAGCTTTACTGAATTATAACGATTGAGAAGGAGAAGAAAAAGCATTGTCAACCTCTCCTTATTGCGGTGCTTCTCAATTAGTGTTTGTAAGGCCACCCCCTATGGAAAGCAAAAATATCTTGCAACCCTATTCACTACAAATGAGACTACTTACTATCAAATTCGCATATGTATAGCTGTTACCCAGGATCATACACGCCCCTCTAGCATTGCTCCATGCACCAGTATTTGAACCATGCTGCCTCATTGCCAATCTATCCCTGTATATGATTTGCTTTTGATGTGGACAGCAATGAAAAAAATTGCAGTCAGTAAATTCTTGGGTATTTAGCTTGTGCAACAGCATGGAATGGGATTATAAGAGACTTTATTTCTAGAACTGGAGCCAAACTAAATTAGTAGGTGCACACCAACACACTGGATTATTTGCCTGTGCACACCAGCATACCAGGCAATTTGTCTTGGCACACCATAGATCTTGCCTAAAAATGCCATACTCTGCAGACCAGGACTAGTAGCAGTGCAAGTCAGAGCCCCTGAATAATTTTAGCACCACACCCTTAGATTGCACAAAAACTCCCTTTTTGAGTATCAAGAAATATCCTATCTTTAATCTGACTAACCCTATTAAAGATAGGATGTATTTTCCAGTGTAGGGTTAGCTTTCCTGCCTGAATGGCAGCAAGGATATAGCCTAAACTATACTTTTTGGCATACTGGCATAATGAAATACAAATCTTGATGCATGGTCTTTCTGATCTTTGCACCTCAGGTGTATGCCAACCTTCAATGTTGATGCACACCTGGTGTGAGTCTTATGTGGAATACACCCAGAATTGGATGGGATCACACACTAGCAAAATAGTGGGGGGTTGCCCCCTTATGCTAGGGTGCCTGTGAGTCAGTTCAGGAGGTCAATTCATGATGTGTGGACCATGTTAATGTCCTTGATTTAGCTTCAAAAGGAGTACATCTCATTTTAAACTCAATAATTCCTATCATGTCACATCTGCCTCTAATCATGAACATAATTGTGTAGCCATCATTTAAAATCTTCTATACTTTTAGGTGTCAGAATGACAGACCTTACTGATGAAAAAATCCCAAACCAGCTCTTAACTTTAGTACTTATAATGAAAGGCAAGCAGGTTCTTCT